>VXBC01005905.1:229393-267858 GCA_013399945.1 Ploceus nigricollis | reverse complement strand
CGCGCCCTCGGGCAGGGCCGGCTCCCGGGAGACCCGAGAGGAGGAGAGGCCATCGGGATCGTTCCTAAGCCCGGAGTGTGGCGGTGCTGGAGGAGCGGGAAGGTGCCCCCTTCCTTCTGGGGGAAGCAGGAAAGGGATTAGGGCTGTGGAGGGACGGGACGGCGCACCTGAGCATCGGGGAGAGGGAAGAAATGTGTTTCCTCGCCCCTAGTCCAGCATCACCGCGTCCCGCAGGCGGGAGGAGGGGGCTGCGACCGCGGGGCTGTGATGGGGGGTCGGGGCGTAGTGGGGCTCCCCTTGGGCTTAGCAGGTGGGAATGTCTGAAACCTGGGTGTTTGTGTTGGCAGCGCTCGGAGGGACACGCACTGAGAAGTCTTGGAGGAGAACAGCAGTGTAGTGGCATTGCCGTTCCTTGTAGCTGCCCCTGCGTTCCCTACTGATCCATTTAGTTGTGCATACGTACACTATGGGAACCTGCAGTGACCAGGGGTGGGCTTCCGTGGTCGTATGTAGCTTTAAAGAGTAACATAATTCTTAGTAAGCTTTTCCGGACTAAATAAACACATTGTATAGCTTTGACGTTAGTCAAATTTTCCCGGCGTTTACCATTATTTCTGCTATGAAACGGGATACATACCTGCTGCTTTTGAAATAACTTTAATTATGATTTAGAAATGGATTTGTGCTGTACTTAGCGTGTGCATTTTTAGAGATTTTATTGCAAAGCCCTAGCCTGGCTTTTCTGCATCATGTACATCTACTTTGTGATTGTAATGGGCCTGAAAGGCTGTGTGCTGTTGTGAGCTCACCTAGGGCTGTAGCTACATGAATTTTGTTCAGATTATGTATTTCAGAGATTATTAAAATGCACACTGAGTATAGTTCAGTTTCTCAGAAATCTATCTGGAGGAATAGATAATTTTTAGTATTTAATTACATTAAATACTAAATGTCTGCATCAAATATATATACAAAATATATACATCAACTAGTCTCACAGTTTGAGTATAGGTGTCACACCTTTTTCCAAATTGTTTTTGTGTGTCGAGTAGAAAGGGCCCTTTATACTCAAAGAAAGATGTGTGGGTAGCGTCTTTCAGGAACAGTCCAAAGAGGAAGAAAGGATGTTGCTGCTCATTTAATATTTTTGACTACATTTTAGACAGATGGTTGTTGTTGTTTTTTTCTTTGCTGAAGCAGGCTTTTTTGTTTTGGTCATGTGATTATGAAACAGACCAGAATTGGTGCAAACCCTAAAATTTCTCTTTCTTGGTTTAGTGACTGTTGTGCTTTGAGAATAAATTTTATATGCATGAGTATGATATCCATTATAAGACTTAACCTTTCAGGAACTAACTTACAATTAATTAAGCTACATTAATGACTAATTAATTTCTTAATGTAGAAATGCTTGAATTTATAGTTAAGTGTCATATAGTGAATATTTAAGAAATATATAATTAAACTGGAATTTAAGTTGTTACATAAAACAGACTAGCTTCATTAATGTGCTATAGTTCAGAGAAAAAAAATTGTATATATAGGATACATGGTTGGATCTTCCTGGAGACATCCATGGCCCACTTTTTTCCAAAGGTTAATTTTCCAAGACAGGTCAAGTCTTCCACAAAACAGAAACACCCTTGGGGATGGAAACTACCTGTGCTCAGCGTAGAAGTCCAGTTGCAATTTAAGCTGTTGGTTTATCATGTCATAAATGCTAATTTTCTTTCTGAGCAAGTATTTCCTTTAGTGTATAACTTCCTTTAGGAGCAGAAAAACAGGAGTGCATTGTGACCAAGCATGTTGTTAACATGGAGTCTGACACTTCTAGTCTCTACTTTCTGTGTAGCTTCAGAAAACTCACCTATCTCAAAGTTGTAACTCACCTTTCAAGCATAATATGTATGGAAAATAGTAGTAGTTTCCAAGTGAATAGTCATTTTCAAGATAACATTGTAGGAGTAAACCTTTCCTTGTTTTTAGTGAAATTTCACATTGTTGCCTTATTAGAATCTCCTTGATGTCCTCAGTTTTCTGGACTAATGTGCTATCAAAGACACCTTTGATGGCTTTAGAAGAGAGGAAAACTTCCAAATCTGGAACTGCTTCATCAATTACTTATTTCTTTCTCACTGCCAAGGATGCAAATTTGATACATTACTCAAGAATCTAGAGCTTCCAACTCCTTTTTTCTTCTTTCTTTTCTATCTTTGAGATCTATTGGCTAGGTGTGTCAATTTACATAATTGATTCTAATCAGTTTTAGTACTCACATTCCCCCTTGCTATTAGCTGGTATGTTAAGTTTGAAACTGGTTGGTTTGTAACTCAGAATATCCCTCATAGTAACCAAGCGTTGAAGTGCCTGAGCTGGGTGCTGTGTTGCTAGCTGGGAGGATTGCTATCTCCACACACCAAGGCTTGTGTAGTTTGGCTTACGGTTGTTCAGGTCTAAATTCTGACCTTTTATTATGTTAAAAATAGTGAATGACTCACTTCTTTAGATGTGTTTTTACTTGTGATTTGTATGAAGCTGCCCTTGGATGGAAATAGGATTTTGATTAAAAGTGCACAGAAGTAGTATTTAAAGTTTGTTTTTTGTTTGTTTGAGTTGTTGGTTTGGTTTTTTTTTTTTTAATTAGTTAAAACTAGATTAAATAAATTGAATGTCCAGGGAGATAAGTTTGGGTTGTTGGGTTTTTTTAAAAATTTTCTTCCAGACATATGGAAAATGAAGTGTGTTTTTTAAAGTGTGAATTGGAGTTAGTGAAGTTAGAATTCAAGAGGTATTTGATGGCTGAAGATGCAGATGGGAACCTGTGACACTTTCATAGATCTTTTACATGTTTCCCACCATTTTCTGGGAAGTTAACCATCTAATCTGACAGACTAATTAATGGGATTTTCAGAAGGAATCAAAATCTCTAAAAAAACCCCAAACAAAAGATGCCTATATATCTTTTGCCCTTCTTATAATTTGGGTGGAAAAGAAATTAATTTTTTGTATAAGTCCAGTTGAAGACTGTTATATCTCCGTATCTTATGTTTCCCTACCAAATTGGAAATAGTCAATATACCTATTCCATGTTACACACTGAAGTATAGTGCCACTGCCATGTATGTAGTGCAGTATATATCTCTATCAATCTTTGCCTGACCTCAGAAAATAAACAGATTCAAGGAAGGCAATTAATAGCCTATCCCATAACTCATTAACATTTGATGACTAATTTTCTGAATGGTCTCATTCAGATTTGAAGTACATGAACAAGTGTTAACAAGCCACCTCATTAAAATTACTTAAGCAAAAAGGAATAATTACTTAAAAACAAACCCTCATATCAACGTGTTACTTAATGTTGCACTTCAGCTTGATAGGGAGGTACTTTCTATCACCCAGTGATTACATGGTTTCATTTGCAATGTAGCACCCTGTGGCCTTCCAGCAGCTACCTGCCAGTCCTGTTTTGGATAGCTGGCTTCCAAGAAACTGCCCAGAACAAAATGGTCGCTCCAGTGACATCGTTGAAGGGGAAACTCTCATTCCTGGAACTTGTATTCAGGGATTATTTTTATTCTATCAGAATTTCAGTTCAGGATATTAAGCTAACTTTAGCCGTAGATCTTTTAATCCATAAATGAGAAATGTTCACTGCTGCATAGTTATTGGGACTCCAGCAGACAGTAATGCACCTGTAGACATTTTCTCAAGTCCACAGTTTTTCATTTATCTCAGATCCAATGACTGTATGCCAACCAGGCACAGCGCAGTGAGAGTGATGGTGGGTTGGGACTAGCTAAGCCTCTTGCTTTCCTCCTTTGGAAGTACATGGCTTTGGACAAGCTGCTTTTTATTTCAATGCCTCAGTTTTTCGGCCTCAAAGTGAGGAGAGTATCTCCTTTAAAATTGTCTTGAACTCTCCAAAGAGGTGTGAGAGAGGTAGGTAATCTTGGATGATTTTCCAGGCACTAAATGATGTTACTACCACTTATCCTCATGTTTTGAACAGATTCAATTCTCTTGGGCAAATGACAATATAAATTGTGGCAATTTTGGACCAGTAATTCAGAGATTCTTGATGTATTTATTTCCATTACAAAGGAATGGGATGCGAGTCCTGACTTTCTGACAAATACAAAACTTTGTTCTTTAGCAAATGGTTATTGTTGGCAGCAAAACACAGTATGGATGTGGAAAACAGGAATCGTGTACGTAGCATGTTCCTACCATGTGCACTTCCCTGGAGTATACGACAGATGGTTTTCTGTAAACCAAAGGCTCCAGCTTTGTAAATGTATGGTTCAAAGGTGATCCACATCACATAAATGTTCTGCAACAGGATTCCTGTCATCTCAGTCTTTTCCGCTACTGAGGGTCGTACTCAAATGTTCCAGTTATTTATAGTAATTAATTTCACAGTTTCAACTTGTCTTCTGTTGAACAGGTCTGCTTTTTCAGTTATTGACTGTCAGCAGCTTTCTGCCAAAAATGTCTTTAATCTTACTAGCAGGTATATATCAATTTCTCCATGGCATCCTTGACTTGTTCTGGTGCCTAATGACTGAACCAGTGCGTATTGATTTTCTTTTTTTTTTCCTGTTTCTGAAGAAATATTCTTTATAATTACATTAGAAAAGGAAGTTATGGTATCAATGAGTTCTTTTGCTAAAGCTTTGTGTTACTGATGCTCTGCCCAAACAGAGCTTAATCCACCGGCTTGTATTGTTCTTGAAACTTTACTCCTAAGCCAGGAAAAACAATGCTGTAGAGAGACTCAGGATACCAGCAGAGCCACAAGCTATTTATTTCTGTGGGCCTAACACACATAGGGAGTCTGTGTGTCTCTGTAGCTGTTTAAAGTTCAGTGCAAAATCTGTCAATGGATTGGGTTGCATGGTGAGCTGTTCCCAGAGTACCAGGAGGGTGGGCAGTAGTGCAGAGACGAGATGCACACTGTCTTGGTGGAGAGAAGCTGTGATCTGAGGCAGAAGGTCATGCTTTAGATGGAGCAGTATCTCTATATCCTCGATGTATTTATGGTTTAATGACTTCAGAGGTTACCTGAAACTTGAAGGTCTTCAGTCAAGACTTTTGCTAGTATCTGTTATTGTAGCACACAGTAGTATCTACCCCTTCCCCCAAGCCTTTTCTGTTTTCCTTAATTAACTGCCTTCACCTCAACAGTGAGCATTTGGTTTGACTAGTTGGACCGTTTTCCAGTTAAACAACCAGGGAAAACTAAGAGTTTGACATTCCTGCTTGTGTATATTTATCACTGAAAAAGAAAAAGATCAGGGACACTAAATTAATAGTAATTAAAGTGGCATTAATTAAGCATATCTGTTTCAAGTGAGTGAATGTTGAAAGACAGCTGTTTCTGAATTGTATTACAGGCAGGGCTGTGTTGAAATAGTAGATCTTTGGTGTGGCTTGCAGGTATTTCTACCTTCTTGGTCTTACAATCAATCTTATGTTTTTGTGTGGAATTTAAGGAATGTCATTTCAGGCAAGTTGTTTCTGCATTCTTTGTTCATCATGAATGTAATGACAGCGATATCTTAGACACAAGACAAACATGTCCTGGTTATTCCTCAGTTTTGAAATGCAGAAGAATGTTAAAAGATTAAATAAATCTGGAAGCACTTGATAGCTGTGGTACTCCGGTGCCCATTATGATGGTAATTTTACTGTCACAACTATCCCATTCTTAATTAGCTTTTTGTGTTAAAGTGGAAGATGAAATTAAACCTGACCCCATTTTTAAGAGAAGAAATGTCCAAACAAGATACTAGACCTTGGCAGCCACTGTAGATGTTTTGAGCCGTGCTATTCCATTATCCCTTTTCTCCTACTATTTCCTTGTTTTTCTTTTCTCCTGTCTGCAGCAGTGACGTTCACCTGGCTGTATGGAAATTACTCAGAAAGAAAAACAAGGGAATGTGAAATATTAATAGGTGAAGCCCTTCTGCATGGAACAGATGAATTTAATATGCATTGGAAATACAGTTTTGGGGGCAGAGGTTTAGTGGGGTTTTTTTTTTTTGTTTTGGGGTTGTTTTTCTTTTTGGGTTTTTTTTTAATCCTTAGTGCTAGTTCTGCTTCATCTCTACTAGAATGCCAAAGGTGAAATAAGCAGGCTGATAATGATGTTGAGAGTTTAGCTGGAAAGTGATCAAATGTTAAAATTACTGCATTTATATTTTTAGTAGACTGGTATTGGTAAACTTTCAGTAGACAAAAACAAAGAAGCAGAAAAACTTGCTGTTTAATGTAGAAATGGGGAAAAAAGTGGCTATCTTATCAATGGTTGAATGAAATTCACAGGTGTACTCAGTGGGAAATCTGGGTAATTCTTTGAGGAGGAAGGAAGTCTTACTGAACCTTGTTTTAACTCCCTATCCTTAGGACCTGTGTGACAAAATAAATAATTTTAATTTGTGAGTCTAGGTCATACGAGAATTACTGTACAAACTCCTCTGCTTTTCGTTTCTCTTAGATACCTTTGCTTAAATTATTCTCTTAGAAGGGTTTTATTGCAAGTAATGAAGTACTAATTTAGAAATGTTTATTAGACAATTACTTCTAAGAGGTAGCTATGAAGGGTTTTCCAAAATGTGCTAATGTGTAAATTAATTTTATTTTCCTACTTTCAGTCAGTCAAGTGCAGCCACTGATCACGAGATGTTACCACAAAATCTACCTCAGACTCCACTTTTGTTCATTCAGTTGCTGCGTCATAGATCTCAACGGGAGCTCTGCAGACACTCTTGAAAGTCTCTGAACAGATTGGGACATCAAGTCAAAACATGATGACCTAATAGGAGGTCAAAGTCTGAAACATTGATTCAGCAGTTCAAGATAACACTGCCCTTTTTATCAGTATCACTTCTGAAGGCTACAGACCTCCTGCCATTTCTTTCCTGGCTACTTCAGAAACACTCAGCTGACCTTTCTTTGGTGAAGAGATCTTGACTTTTCTCTCTGGTCCTGGAAATATTAATGGAATACAGTCATGTCTACCCAGGACGAGAGGCAGATAAATACAGAGTATGCTGTATCCTTGCTGGAGCAGTTAAAATTCTTTTATGAACAGCAGTTGCTAACTGATATAGTGTTGATTGTTGAGGGCACTGAATTTCCCTGCCATAAGATGGTTCTTGCAACCTGCAGCTCATATTTCAGGTAAGTATTCAAATGCTATAAAATCTGTGGTACCTCGTTTTGAGTGTAACAGTAATTGATTGACAATGTCTTACAGAGATTTAAAGATCAGTAACTTAAGTACAAAACCTAAATATCCTTACTTTCCAACATAGACTGAAATAAAATTTCTGGCTTCCTGGGACTTATTCTAGATATTTACTGTAGTTTCTACAATGAGTGTGGGGAGAAAATCACACTTGTGATGGCTTATTTTCTTTAGAGAGTTAAATGAGTCTGAATAATTAGTAAATTTCTTATTCTTCACACTGAATCTTTAAAATACTAAATCTGTTTTTATTTCCCAAGGTAGGATAACAAGGGCTGATTGAGACTTGGCTGCAGGAATTCCATTGTCATGTTTAACTGCAGTTTCTTAGTAGAAGCATCTGCTAAAAGTAGGGATTGCTGTGCAAGTTCATGGCTTTCTTTTCTGAATCATCTGGTTTTCCCTGCTCAGCAAAGCCGGAAACTCTTCCCTTGCTTGAGTGTTGTGGCAATGCAAGTGGAGTTTTCCTGTGTGTGGTTTGGGTTCTTTTTTTTGTTTCATGGTCCCCCCCCAAGATACTATTGAAGTTTTTAGTTCAGTAGCTCTTGTTTTCCAAATGTCCTGTTTTTGGTCTTTTAAAACATTTTTATTAATAAGGTACGTTGAGTGCTACCACTTTTTGCAAATGCCTTCATAGTAAGACCTGGATGATGAGGCACCATGAGTTTTCTGCAGTGATTAATCATTTTTGTTGGCAACACAGTATAATTAATCTGCCTGTCTGGAAGGAATTTTGAAGCTTGAAACTAGTCTGGATGACATCCACACATGTTTTACCTTCCTGATGCATTGTGGAGGGATTATAACTTTTCTTTGCTGTTTAATCACTGGAAAATTTACAAATTTGCTTTTCCTGAGACCAGCTCACTATACAGAACACATCCAAGATGTTTTCTGAACTTTGTCTCCTTTCTTGTAGAAAATTGTGGAAGGATTAATTTATTACTTTTACAGAAATTTTTGTCCCTGCTGGCTTTTCTGTTTATTTTTTCATCTCAGATGAATCTGGTCCAATTTTTAGCAACAAGTATTGTGTGATCACTAGATAATAATTATTACCATTGGCCCTGTGCAGATGACACAGTTCCAACAATTTGTAAAATAACAGCCACTGAAAATGTAGCCAGATTTAATGTGGGTGGTTAATCATAAGGTTGGAAAGCTGTCATGAGTCCACCCAGTGTGCTGCATCAGAATGTGCAGTCAGATCTCTTATTCATATGTGTTTGTTTATTATTTATGGAATGAGGTTTTGGCACTGGTTAAAAGAAGTATCAAACTTGTGGTTTTGTCATGTTCTGTTTTTCTTCTCTACTTTGGTTTACAAAAAGATGCTCAGCTTCCTAAATTTAGCTTTATTATGAAAAATTGATAGCCCTGAAGGAGGGAGAAGAAAAGCAAAGCATCTTTTTGTGTGATCCAGCCATTGTGTGTGATTGCACCCAGCTTACCTTCCATCTTTGTGTCTGAATGATGTGCAGCCCTGCTCCAGCACAGGCTGCTCAGCAGTGTGTGAACAAGAGCCAGAGCCTCCAACAGCTCCCTCTTCCTTTCTGAGGAGTCTCTGTACCCTCTTGTACTTTCTTGCTTATCTTTAAATAGCTGCACAGCAAGTTCATACTGAGTTAGTCAGTGATCCCTTCTAAAATGTAAGTTGCCCTGAGTTAAGGAGCTTAGAAGAAGATGACAGAGAAATGGGGATGGGATACTGTCTTTGTATCAGATGCTTTCTGGAATAGCTTTGCTTAGGGAGTGTATCTCCATGTCCCCTTCACCTCTGCAGCCAGAAGCAGGACTAAAAGGTGCACTCACTGTCCCTTCTAACTTCTCTCATGCCTGGTTTCCTAAAAAAAAAAAGCCCAAATAAATATAAAGAGCCTTGAACTGAATTTTTAGCACAACCATAAATACCAAACCTGAGTCAATATAAAGCTCTTGAAACCAATGTCCCCTGTTTTAAGAAAATTGACAAGTACATGGCTTATAGTACCAGATTGCAGTTAGTTCTTAACTGTGTTACGATTAAAATACCAGGATGGCCAAGAGGTGTGTAAAGCATTAAGTAAACAATAATCATGTTTTAAATTGCCTTTCTAGTCTTCCTCAGGAAGATGTAATAGAAATACTCGCTCTTTTTTTCCTAGATTAGATCTGATAGGTTTTTCTGTTATTGATTTTTGCTTGCAAATTTGAAGTTTACTGCATGTTATGATGGATGGTATATAAGAAATAATTCATAGAATGCTAGTCTTTGCTCCATTTCTTCTCCTCCCAGAGGAGCATCCTTTTTGATATGACTTAGCTCAGTCCATTACATAAATCTGCTTCTTTTGTTTTAGAATCTAAAATCTAGCTGTGTGTGTTTCAACAGTGTTTTCTGGAGGATGTTTCTTCCCTCTTATCACCTATCATAGAAAATATTTAAATTGTGTCATTAAAACTCCAAAATCATTAGTGCTGTCTGCTGATTAACACAGAAGAATTTGCATGAATATAAAGTATTTCTGCAGAAGGCACTGATGTTACTCTTTTAATGTTCTGTTCAAATGTTTTATTGTAAATAGTAGATGTCAGCCTAAGGTAAATCCTAAACACCTGTGAACAGGCTTGCAAAAGGACTGTTCACCTTTAGGACTGTAATCACCAAAGGATTACAGGTGACTGTTTAAGATTACTCACTGCTGATCCTTGTCTTAATATGTGTGTTTCTCCTCAGAGCAATGTTCATGAGCGGGCTGAGCGAGAGCAAACAGACACACGTACACCTGAGGAATGTGGATGCAGCCACTCTGCAGATCATCATCACTTATGCATACACGGGTAACCTGGCAATAAGTGACAGCACAGTAGAGCAGCTCTATGAAACTGCCTGCTTCTTACAGGTAGGAATGTTTAGAGGAGGAAATAACAGCTCCTAATCTCTGAACCACTTTATTCTTTATCTTGTTAAAAGATCTTTCCTCTTTAGGCATTTCAAAACACTTTTGCTCCATTCGCTCTGTATAGACAGCAGTTGCTTGCCAAATTTGCTTCATGTAGCCATCCCTCCTTGCATGACAGTCCCTTTGGAAGGCTGGAAGTAAACCAGTGCACTTCTAACATTTAGAAAATTAGTTTTGCCAGCAGACATAATGATGCTGTGTACTTGGTCTGAATGAAGCAGTTGAGTGAGTCACTCCTGTATTTTTTTGTATGTATAGTATTCCATGCCTGAACTGTGTTGTTAAACACCAGATGCAGGTACTTTATGTGCTGGTGCTACATGAAAGCATAGACTGTATGTGTAATACTTCGTGTGTTTCTTTGCATTACAGGTGGATGATGTGTTACAACGATGTAGAGAATACTTAATCAAAAAAATTAATGCAGAAAATTGTGTGCGTCTGTTAAGTTTTGCTGATCTCTTCAGCTGTGAAGAGTTAAAACAGAGTGCTAAAAGAATGGTGGAGCACAAGTTCACAGCTGTGTACCACCAGGAGGCTTTCATGCAACTGTCACATGATCTACTGATAGATATTTTAAGCAGTGACAATTTAAATGTGGAAAAGGAGGAGACAGTGCGTGAGGCTGCTATGTTATGGCTGGAGTACAACACGGAATCACGCTCACAGTATTTGTCCTCTGTTCTTAGCCAAATCCGGATCGATGCACTTTCAGAAGTAACACAGAGAGCCTGGTTTCAAGGCTTGCCACCTAATGATAAATCAGTGGTGGTGCAAGGACTGTACAAATCGATGCCCAAATTTTTCAAGCCCAGACTTGGCATGACAAAAGAGGAAATGATGATATTCATTGAAGCTGCTGCTGAAAACCCTGGTAGTCTTTACTCTTCTGTCTGTTACAGCCCACAGGCAGAGAAAGTTTACAAACTCTGCAACCCTCCCGCTGACTTGCATAAGGTTGGGACGCTGGTAACTCCTGATAATGACATCTATATAGCAGGTGGGCAAGTTCCTCTGAAGAACACAAAAACCAATCACAGTAAAAGCAGCAAACTCCAGGCTGCCTTCAGAACTGTGAATTGCTTTTACTGGTTTGATGCGCAGCAGAACACTTGGTTCCCCAAGACGCCGATGCTCTTTGTACGCATCAAGCCGTCCCTGGTGTGCTGTGAAGGATACATCTATGCAATCGGGGGGGACAGCGTCGGCGGGGAGCTCAACAGGAGGACTGTGGAGAGGTACGATACCGAGAAGGACGAGTGGACCATGGTCAGCCCCCTGCCCTGCGCGTGGCAGTGGAGCACGGCCGTGGCGGTTCACAACTGCATCTATGTCATGGCACACAACTTGATGTACTGCTACTTCCCCCGCTCGGACGCCTGGGTCGAGATGGCGATGCGACAAACAAGCAGATGTTTCGCCTCAGCTGCTGCTTTTGGTGATAAGATATTCTATATCGGAGGACTGCATATTGCCAGCAATTCTGGGATAAGGCTCCCCAGCAGTACTGTGGATGGGTCTTCTGTAACAGTGGAGATCTATGACGTGAATAAAAACGAATGGAGGATGGCAGCCAACATCCCTGCCAAGCGCTATTCTGACCCGTGCGTCAGGGCCGTTGTCATCTCCAATTCCTTATGTGTCTTTATACGGGAGACCCACATGAACGAGAGAGCCAAGTATGCCACCTATCAGTATGACCTGGAACTTGACCGCTGGTTCCTGAGGCAGCACATATCGGAACGCGTGCTGTGGGACTTGGGGAAAGACTTCCGGTGCACTGTAGGAAAGCTGTATCCATCTTGCCTTGAAGAGTCCCCGTGGAAACCTCCAACGTATCTCTTCTCACCAGACGGAGCTGATGAATTTGAGCTGGATGGGGAGATGGTTACTTTACCACCTGTATAGCTCCCAAATTAGACTGCACAACTGAGTCTGTGCTCAGTTATAAAATAATAAATGAAATAAATGGCTGTGAAAGAACAGGTCTGGGGACAGAAATCTCAGAGCTGTCTTTCATGAGTTGTATTTTTATGCCCTACCTAACACTTGCCGCCATTCAGTATGAATTAGTGAAATGAGCAGGTATGCTTCCATAATCTCAAATACTATTATCAAATAATTGAGAAAAATACATGTATATCATGAGCTTGAGCATCTGACTTGTCTAAAGAATTAATTCTAGTTCTATAAAGTCTCGTTTCAGGAAAATTAGCTTAAGAAAAAAAGTAGTTATTGTTTCTAGGATGATGTCACAACTCTTTTGAAAGTATCTTCCAGTTACATTTGAACTACTTCTGGATATTCTACTTAAGTGCTAGTTATATAATTGTCAGTGTGGCCTAATTAAAGGACTGTGCTGCACTTACTAAATACTAATATCTATGTTGGTATAGTAATGCCATTAAAAGAAAAAGAAACAAATCCCATGGATCTACACCTGTGGTAGGAAGGGTAGATCTTCCATTGTATGGTAACATGCTGGGCAAAATGACTGCAGGTTCAGTCAAGCTGTATGATGAGGTGCATGTATTCTATTTTCACTAACTTATACCTGTCTATTTAGAATACAGGTCTTCCAAGCAGCTGGTAGATTACCAGGTGTGGACTTAAGTTGCTGGGCTTGCAATAGGAATTGCCAGCCCTCACAGTGCGGGTCTATGTGGGGCTTTAATCAGTAAATGCCTCCACATTCTGTATTACAGTAACATTGGCTCATGTATATTACTTCCTGCTGCTGATGTATTTTTCCATTGTAAAACAAAGTTTTAGTGTGGATTAACCAGGTCTTTATTTTCTGTTAATTTAATAACAAGCATTACTGTAGTGTGATTGTGTATAGATATCCCTTAGCTGTCAGGTTTTTTACTTTGGGGGGGAAGCAAACTTCAGGAATATCCTGTGCTGTGTGTGCAGGAGAGCAGATGCCTAGTGCTGCTCTGGCATTAATCCCAGGAACCACTAGCAGTAGCGGGGTGCCGCCAACCTAACATGAACACAGGTGCTTCATGACAAACCTTACTAGCATGTTCAGCTGCATCCTGTTCTGGCACTGTATTTTGAATGACATTAATTTATTAAAAAAGACTGAATCCAATTGCCTGAGTGTGCTTTTTGGGTGAAATAAATAGAGCTGTGCCACCCTCCCACCACATGCACATTTGTAGCAAGTAGCTTATTGAAGGCAGCTAGAAATAGTTAAGCTGCAAAAAGCCTGGAGATGAGTATGTTAAGTTGATTCTGCTCACTACTACTCAGCAAAAACCAAAAAATAGGTATTGAAGTCAAAACTGAGGATTACATAGGACTGGAATCCCCTGCTATAATTTTTGTAAATCAGCACTGCTCCAGTCATGATACAAATTCTGCCCTACTGAAAGCGAAGAACAGCAGGCATTAAGGAGGAACATTTTCTGTAAGTTCAGAAGATGGCAGACCTATTTTCAGTCTTGAGTAATCAAGGGCAAATTTATTTACTCCATTGTCCAGACTGTCACTGGCTTTTCCTTAATTGTTTCTTATTGCAGTAAATACAACTGCAGCCTTCAATAAAGACAAACACCTATATTTTGTTTGGGCTAGGTCTCAAGGGGCTTTACAAAGTTTCGTCTTGTACAATTATTACAGGTTTTGACTAGAAAAGGAGCTTTAGTTGAGAAACTGCCCTATATAAAACTCTTCCAGATGCTTTGGCATTTTGTGCCATGTGAGGATTTATGGGACTCAGAGTAACAATGGCAAGCTACCAATTTTTTTTTATGAAGGTTTGCATTTACCATTACATAAACTTTTTTTTAACACCTACATTTTTTAGATAAGAGGTGTGAGGTGACTCAGGAGTTCCTGCTGATAGGTCTGTTTATATTGCTTTCACGTTGCAAGCCTGTGCAGGGGAGCATACATAAAAAGAAAGACAGAGATACTCCTTTATAATGCAATTTGGAGAAGCACATACCTCAGGTGAAAACATGAGCTGTATCCAAGTAACTGCAGCCTGGATGGGCTGCTCAGTTCTGTTCTGTGGCTCGTTCTCACTTCACCCTACTGTTACCAGGCTGCATTAGGCTTTAGGACAAGACTTTGTTGTTTTAACTGCAGATGATCTACAGCTAGTGAAGGAGCAGAGTGGGCTCATTCTGTTACTGAGAACTTTCATCTTGAGTTTAAAATCTTATGTGTAGTTTCTTACTGGAGGAAAACAAACCAAAAAAAAGGGTGTATTTGAATAGGAAATACAAATTACTAAATAGGAAGTATTAAATTGCGGTGGCTCTAAGTCACAACCGCCTCATGGAACCTGGAAGAACTTGATTTTATCCATTTAGGAACAACTTTGGAAATACAGTCTGTGTGACTTCCTGCTCGCCTGCATCTTTTCTATTTTTTTTCTGTACATTACCTGTAGATTTTGTTTTTTATGTGGCCCGAGATTACATAGTACCTTATATAAAATGTATTTGCTATTAATATGGCATTTAAAGACAAGATTAGTCAAGTGGTGAACAGTTCTCTAATGACTGCTAAAGACATACTAGTAGTTCACTTACACGACTAGTTGCTGAGCCACTATTCATCCCCAAAGAAAAACAGCTGGCAAATGCTATTCTCCAGTCTAAGTTCTTGCCTTACATAACTCAAGAAGGAAACTGTGCAGCCAAAGCATTGTCTGGAAGTGGTCACTAGTGGCAGAATTAGAGAAAGACTTTTGCAGGAACAAAGACAACAGCTGAAAAAAATCCAGTTCTCATGTCATAAATAGAGCAAATATGATTAAAGCCTTGACAGAGATCTAACTAGAGTCTTACTACAAAGCTTCAGCCTAATCTTAGCCTATTCAACATGTACTTGGCCTTGAAGTACATTTATATACAAGTTTCAGTGAATCAATTCGTCCTCAAGCTCTGCTACATTTGCAAAGAAGTTTACCTCTTTTCTGATAAAGCTAATTTAAGTCGGTCCTACATAGTTTCAGTTTCCCTTACCTAAAGTAATAAAAGAAGTGATCTGGCCTCTGCTAATTATTAATGCATTCAATCATTTTTTGCAGTTGTTTAAACACATAATTGCAAGTTTAATTTTTGTTGGATCAGTCAGATCTGGGACAGTGAATTGTGCTAAGCTTTGCAGAGACCAGGCTCAGACAGATAGTTAAATTTGGGGGGAAAATAATTTGACAACATTTTAGAGATTATTTCAAGATTTAAAGCACTGCTGTTTTTCACGGTATTTCTCATTTCACTTCTCAATGCCTCTGTTAAGATGCACAAGTACCTGCCACATTGCAGTAGAGCTAAGGGACACCTGTGGACAAACCTGCAGACCACTGAATTTATTAGCCAGGAGAGTTTTTCCTCCTTTGTTTCCCATTTCCAGGTACCTTCCAGTTGTTTTCTGTTTTTTGCTCTGAATTCCTACATGAAAGGAACTATAATTTAGGCAGCCTCTGAACCAGGCTCACCCTTAAAACCAGTTTCTTTCCACTTCATGCTTAACATTAGCCACACAAAGTTCTGTTTAGTTCCACTTTCAGAAGTATTTAAAATACCTCCTTCCTACAACATTTCTCATGAGTACAGTTCAGCAAGGCAGGGTTCTTACAGAGCCTATAAACCCAGAGGAGGAGTCTGAAGAGAAAAAAAAAACATGAAACACTTTCCAAAATTTAAGAGCTGACATATGCTTCAGCCAGCTCTTTGCCACATGGCAAAATCCATATACACACAAGTTTTTCACAGCAGCAAATCAGTAACCACAGGTCATATTAGGCAGTATGTTATGCTCAGTGTTATTTTTTGCCAATTTCTGGTATGCCTGGACTTTTAAATTCTCCACTGTGTTTCTGTGTGCATTTCTTCAGACATGAGAGATTGAGTTCCCTTCTCCAGTGTTTTCCATCTATTTTATATAGTCTGCAAGTGATGTTATTTCCCATATTGTCTTTAAGACACGATGACAGCTGCACATCTGCCTTCACTTCAAATAACTTTTCTTCCTTCAGTCTAAACATTCTTGCTTGATTATGGTCACCTGATCCAGAAAGCAGTGCCACATTAATGGTGATCTGGAGTCAGACAAAAGAAAAGATTGTGTAGGTGTTCTCTGCTACTATTAAGGCAAACAGTAATTGTGCTTTCATCAATATTAGTCAATAAATTCAAAATAAATTCAAGGGTGGAAGCAAAAAAACCAAAAAATACCACCTTACTTGATCAGTTGATTTTGAAGTATTATTACAAGAGGAGCAATGTATGATCTAACAATTTTGACACAAGACAGCTAGAGTTCCAAGTTCCATCCCAACTGAGACTGAGGCACCTGTGTACAGATGTTATGCACACATGATGTCAATTTGCATGGAATAAGGTAATCTGAGTAAGGGTCACTATTTAACTGACAGAAGTGATCCATTTCCCTATTTTTTATGAATTCAAACCCCGCTTCTGATGTTTGTTAAAGAATGGGGTCAAGACCAGAAACATCACAGAAGCTCTGTGCCTGCTTTTTTTAAGTCAGTCCCTCTCTAATATAGCATTAAAGACTCAAAACACCAGGAAGCAATTTTTCATACACCTTTAATCATAATACAATAATGTTGGTGTTTCTCCCTTTAATGAATAATCTCCATGTTGCCCTTTTTAATGAAAACCGAATACCTGCAAGAAAATGAAATTGCAGTGCATAAAAAGCATGATGTAAATTTATCTTTCAGAATATTTGCACAACTACTTGCACACTGTCGGAAAAACCTTAACAAATTTTAGGGAATTGCAACCATTCTCTAGACATAACCTTTGTCTAATTCACATCTAAACGTTACCCAAGGCAGTCAGTTTCCTCCTTCTGGAAAACCCATTTACCAAATCGTTCTCAGACAGGTACAGTGACAGCTGCAGTAGAAGTTCTGAAGTTTTAAAACAGCTCCCTATGGCAGAGAACTGGATGTTCAGCAATTAATTTACACAGCATCTTGATTTTGACCAGATGTCACAATCCACAGAAACTACAAGTTACTTTGAAGCTAAATCTATACCACCATTTTAGTTGTACTTTAAATTCTTACTGATGTAAGAGAGGTCTGTGACCTCCTGAGGACTTCAATCAATCCATAAGAAGCAGTACCCCACAGGGAATAAAAAGTCACTCCAGAGGATCCTTTTGTCCTAAATTTGCAAAAAGCAGCATCCATAATCGGTTTGAATGGAAGACTAATTTCAAAAATACTGCCAGTGAATTACAAGCAGCTACCAATATCAAAACCAAATGCCTGCAAGTGTCTTCTGGTGGAATTAATTTATTAAAATAATACAGCTTTCTGAGCAGATGGAACTTTAAACAGTCTGGATGTATTTTATTTTTCAAGCAGCACAGGAAAAATCAAATACATTACTTGTATGTTCAATTATCAAGCAGTAGTTCCTATCTTTAAAACCTGCATTCACACCTTCACTTTTACAATTAAATACTGCCAAATTAGTTTCTCTGCTTAGTGTGAAATACAAAGTTGTGTTTCGTGTCAGGTAAATAAAGGTAACCTGTGTAGCTGTAATTGTGAAATGTGTGGAACACGGCCATGGGACAGTTATAAAGATGAGTTCTAATAAATAACCGAGGAAAGCATGGAAAAAGGCTTTCTGAACCAATCGTTTGTTTGCAAATAACAATTATACGTCTTAAGCGGTTTTGTAATAAGAGTATTTTGAATCATAATTTTAGAATGTTGCTTTTTGATAAGAACTTTTTGCTTGTAATTAAGTCTTAAGCTGTTTTGTAATAAGAACCTTTGAATTATATAACTTTAGAATATTGCTTTGTATTAAGGATTTTAAAACTATAGCTTTAGAATGTGTAAAGGATTTAAACAAGCGAGGGAAGTGAACCTATCCCAAGCTCCTAATGAAACAGAGAAAATATCCTGAGAAGGGAAGATGGACATCAACGTCACTGATTAATGATTTCGAAAAGGGAAGCTGGGCATCACTATCATAGATTAATGGTCCTAGAAAATAGAAGCTGGACCCCGCCCACCATCTGGACACACATCCTGGGATGTACATCCTAGGATCACAATAGAGTATAGAAATTGGAAAGGAACCAAACATCACCATCATAGATTTACGATCCTGAAGTATAGAATTGTGATGTCAAAAGGTGGAAATAGAAACTGTAAAAATGGGAAATTGAAACTGCTGAGAAAAGCTTATGAATATGCATAAATATGATCAATAAATACCAGCAAGTCCAGCAATCAGTGTGCAGTTGGAGGGGAAAACCCCCACCACTGTACCCAGCGCTGTCTTTGCTCATACGTTACCATATTAATTAATAAATTGAATTGCTGCTTGATATATTGGCTGAGTCAAGCTTCTCATTTTTAACATTAGTAATAATTTGTATGGAAATCAGAAGCTTGTTTAGGCAAAATATTATATTTAATTACAAAGGTGCTTAAAACAGAAGTACAAAGTCAAACAAGTGCAATGTACCAGAACACTGACCTAAAAATTCTAATTAAATTGTGACATTTGAGGAAACTGGTTTGAGATGTGTACAGGAATTATGGTTATGACATGAAAATGACTGATGAAAGATGCTGAACGCTTCAGTCAAATGAAATATAAGGTCAGCAACATTTAAGTCTAGTGGGGTTTGGGGGACTTACATCTCATTTCTATGCTCAACAGGCAGTTCCTCAAATGCTGGCACATAGAAAAAGCTGAGGTTGACGCCTGTGATGAGGGAAAGTTGAGAGGTGTGCTATTGTGTTACCTGTAAGTCAGTGTGTGCTGCATGCTGACAGCCAGAAATACCTTTGCAACATCAAATCACGACAGAGCTGTAACAATACCTTCACAGCTGACTGATTAGAGGCACTATCACCAATTCACTTAGGACCCATTGTTTCTTACAGTGCAGAAATAGATGTCAGGGCTTTTGAAATGGAAGTCGACTGCCTAAATCTTTCTGAATAATTAATAATGCCTGCACTGGAACTATTAAAGCAGAGGAGAGGAAAATAACTTGCATTTGCATTGGATTTAACTAAAGAGGTTACAAGCATTAAGAAAACTACATGAGCTTAGATGAACCTCAGTGGCTGCATGCCTACCTACAGCCCAAAAGTAAGCTTAAGCAAATGTTGGAGAGCAAATGTAGATGTTAATGAAGACAACTAATTATGAAGATCACTTCATCTCCACCCACTCATTGAGTCTTAATCACTCTTTAAATCTGAGTTTAAATCTGAGTCCAACTTGCTAGCAGGGTGCCAGTTCTTAAAAAGACTGAAAAGTAACTTAAGTTTTTTATTCTGTCATTTGTAATGAAAGGAAAATATTCTTAATCAGGTTGTATGTTTGGTTCCACAACAGAGACAGCTGGGACAGTGAGAAAAAGGCTGCAGAGAAAGATCTGTCTGGTCTTCTTGCCCATAAGAGAAAAATTGTGAAGTATCACAACAGAATCACTGAACAAAGCAACAAGCAGCCAATGATGGCACCTCAGTCTGTCTTTCTTCAGATTAATCCACCAGAAAACAAACAAACAAACGTCAGCTTTCTAATACTCCTAGGCCAGCGAGGCAATCTGTGGGAATAAGGGGAATGCAGAGAGCTAATAAATTGGCCTTATAAATTTGGAGCATTTGAGAACTCAACAGGGAAAACTCAGGTGAGGAGGTAACAAAGACAAGGATATTGAAAAGGGATCCTTGAAGGTCCTGCTTCTACAGCTTGTACATGTAAATACCAACCACTTGCCTGGCTTCTAGAACTCACCATTGTGAGCGCCTAAGCCTAAATCTACCTAGGTATGCCTTAAGTTGCTGGAGTCAGTTTTATAGGTGATTAAATCCTTTATGCACCTTTCTTCAGTATTCAATAAAACATGGACTGTGACCACTTAAATCCCAGAGTGCAGATAATATGTTAGTCATTTCACAAAAGCAAGTGTTTATTTTCTTATCTGCATGCTAATTCAGAAAGCTCTAGACACACCATGAATAAACAGCTCTAGTCTTAATTCACTGCATATAAAGTAATATCTAGTCTTTAAAAATATATAAATGTCTATTACAGAGTTGTGGAATAAAACAGAAAAGAGCATCAGAAGTTTGAGGAGAGATACAAAGACAGACAGAGACTAGGAGCAATAGTTGCAGTTTGAAAGATACATCTTACTTGTGTGTCAGAAGCAATAAATTAGTACGGCTATAGGGGCCTTTTTTGCCCTCCTCAAATCAAACTACTCAAACTGGCTGTTTGCCTTTAGGTTTTCCACAGTCGTTCTACTAGTCTGTCCTGGAAAAAAAATTAAAGAAGGCTTTAAATCAGATCCCATCTTTTCAAATCACTGAAGCAAAAAACTGACAACCAAGTTGCTGGACAGTGACAGTGTGATGCAAGTGTGGCTTTTCTATGAACTTTACAAATGCAGAGAAGGAATTAAAACATCATTTCCTAAAAATATTTGAGCCTTCTTGTTTATCTCTTGTGCAGCTGCTGCATTTCATTTGAGGAATAGGAAATACAACCATGACTACAACTCTTGGCCCCAGAAAAGAACATGGCAAAATGCTGACAGATACTGATGAAGCAATAAACTAAGAACCTTTTGGTACAGAAAAGTTGGAACACTGGATAATGTAATGTAGAAAATGTTAAGAGCAACATGTGGGGATGTCAGAAGGCATCTAGAGGCACGCACATTGCAAGAAAAAAGGAAATAATCTCCCTTGGAATTAAGAAATGTAGGAAGTGCAATACGCTTGCATACAGAAACCACCACATGCATGTTACATAGGAAATACAGCATTATGCCACATCTTTTCAAATAAACTATTATATTTCTTCACACAAGGATACTAACTGAGCTGTTCTAGTTACTCTCAATTCTAGTGTTACTTTCCTTATGAAAAAAGCAATTATCCAAACAGCACATTCCCTGAGTTGACACAGAAAATCCACATAGCTGATTTTCATTTGGAAGAGTCCTTGTAACTTTACTGGGAAAAAAAAAAAAACACGCAGAGTTTGCTATTGTGCTAGTTTTGGGCGGGTTTAGTACTTCATATTCATATGTATGCAACTACATTAATGTTGTAATCACATCCTAACTTACAAAACTATCTACGATCCAATCCCAGTTTGGGAGAAATGCTTGGTAATTCTTTCCCTAAGAAGAGATATCTCCAACTGGAATCCCATTCATGTCCCAGGGGAAAAACTCAGCCAAAACATACATAAAGGTATGAAGGCCTACTGCATAACATGAAAATAACTACTGATTTTGCAACTGTTACACAGATTTGGAGACACAAAGAGAGCTAGAGATATATTCATTCAAACAACTCTACATGGATACAGGGGATAGAGGAAAAAAAACCTCTTGTCAGCCACAGTCTTACTCTGCACCTTGTTGATTTTAATTTGCAGGTAAAAGCGTGGAAGTTCCACCCTTTAAGGGTTGCAGAGATTCTCTCAAATCCAACCTAAAAGAGGAATTATTATTTATATTCTGCTTATTTCTAACAAGAATTCACAAACATTTGGCTATTTGGATTGAAAAATAGAACTACTTTACATAAATATCTTCAACATCCAAGAAAATGTACAAATCTAAAGTCAAACACATTTGGCTTGCAACAAGCCCCGTTTGCTAATGTCTTTATAAAGGCTCAGTTTTAAAGAGAAGTAGTCATTTTAAATATAACCAATACACTGCAAATGTCATTCCATTGTATGGTGACACTCACCATTCTTCTGTACTTCTAGGGAAAATGAATAATAACATTCCACATCTGCTTGCAAGCAACATATACCTTAGTTTGGTCCTGGGCAGGTAATCTCCACTCCTACATTTTGGAGTGGCCTTTTTACAGCTCAGAGAAAGATTGCACCTGAAACAGTCAGCAGCATTCTGTCAAACCAGCATTTAGTCCCCAAGGCTTTGGGTTGAGTGTGTGAAAGTGGAAAACCATGATGACATTGCTGATTTTGCACTCGTGAAGGCTCCTCCAACAGACTGACCTGCAATACAAAACAAAGATCAATAGCGAAGTGTTATCTTTACTGAGTTGCTACAAAGAAATATTAAAAAAAAAAATTACTCAATCGGTTGTCCAGTTTGGGATTTAAAATCTAATTCCAGAGTCTGTGCCAGAAAATATTCTAAGAACTTGAACACAGCAGCTCAACTGAAATGGCCTATGGCATCCTTTGCCTGGGACGGCTTGGTAGACTTTGGGCTGAAAGGCACTTCTGACCAGAGTGCACCACAGCAAAAAGAAAAGATAGACTCCAACAAAATAAAAGAGAAAGTTAAACGATTTTTGGCACAGCTATTGCCAAACAACTATCAGACCCCTTAATGGATGAACTCCCATTAACTCACACTGCAAGATGACAATGTGATGATGCCCCTGTTCAAGTGCAACAACTGCTTTTCCAGAAAGTTACAGACTGCTGTGAAATCTGCAGAAACTGACACAAGGACTTTTTCTGATCTCAACCAGCTTTGGACAGTTTCAGTCAAAGTGATATCAAAGTTGAGAATAACTCAATGTAGATGGTGGTCAAAGTATTTACCAGATTACATGGAATCTCTTACCTGAACATCTCTCTTCCCATATTCACCTCCGGGCCACACTGGAAAAGGGATATACACTAATTTCTTTATCTAGCTGCTTCTCCTTCTGCTATTACACAATATACGGGGCTTCAATCAGCAGCTGTACCCTTCAAAATGTTGCTCTGATTTGTGCATCTTATAAAGTACACTTGGACTAAAATAAAATATAACTGAAAAATAGGATGCTTCTTCAAAAAAAGATCCAGCAGAGGTGTCAACTGATTTTAAATAGATTTCTTACCTACAGCTTTTCCTGTTTGTACCACATTCCGGCTGGTAGAAACCATCACATTTCCAATCTTCTTTCCACGTTCACTGTTTTGCACTGAACTGTACAAGAAAGATACTGAAGACTGTTAGTTGACTGACTTATTATAGCTCTCAGGTGTAAATAAACTAGTTAAAGTATGTATCATTATACACAGATTTACATAGCATACATATATATATATATAGTTCACATATATGGTCAAGCCCAACTCCTGCATTCATCTTATCCACAGAGATCAGTTAGGCAAGCTCCTCAGAGGATGAAAAGATGCTGCCAGCAGGACAAGAAATCAAAACACCCAATGGTTCATTCTTACACAGCACACTTTAAACCTTTCACACACTCCATCAGGTTGGAGAAGACCTTTGAGATCATGGAGTCCAACCGAGGAGTGAACACCACCCTATCAACCAGACCGTGGCACTGAGTGCCACATCCAGTCTTTCCTTAAACACCTCCAGGGACAATGACTCCACCACCTCCCTGGGCAGCCCATTCCAATGCTCAATCAATCTTTCCTAAACGTTTACCAAAATGCATTTACGATCAAAATTACAAAGTCATATTTTCAGTAGTTTTGGGAATTCTTAGCCCTAATATATAACCTTTAAACAGAACAGCAAGTGTAACTGATCAGTCTGTTTTTTCTAGATAGAGCTTACTTTGTATTTTTGTCCAAGATTAAATTTTTGATCAAGGACAGTTTACACTCATGCTTTTGTTAAAGAAATGCAAGAAAATGACAGACATGATCATCATTTGGAAAGAAAAGCACAAAAATGATCAGTTCTATTGCACAAATACAGTCACTTGAAAATAATCTCATTTAGTTTTAAATTGTAACTTTCAAGTCCACATTTCAGGCTTTGCAAACCCATTAATGTGAAACTTAACAACACATCACGCCACATTCTTTTCCCATTTTCAAAATCTTCAGTGTAGATGAAAAAGCAGAAAAAACAGAATACACCAAAACCAAGTCTAGGCTCAGTTTGCAAAGGCAAGTAATTTTGATGAGGATCTGGTATCAAAGTCCCAACTGCAGAATAAAAGCACTGTTGTTAAAACACTTATTATTAGAAGCACACTAAGAACTAGTGGTCCTTTTACACTGATGCCACACTACCCAGAAGAGTTAGTAACTCCCCTTTCAAACAAGGGGACAAAAACAGGCCAACCTTATAAGACTTTGTAGCAAAATCATCCATTAATAAAAGAGAGAGAGATTGTTGTTTTATGGTCAGCACAGCTAAGTGAGAAAAGAATCCATTTTGCCTGGTGCATAAACCCCAGGCTGAATTCTGGCTTCAGTTAGAGCTGAACAGCTACAGAAAAAACAAGCACCACTGAGTTGTAGACTTGAATTTTAAAGGGAGCAGTCGAGATCAACTTAAAATTCAGCCGAGTCTGGTACAAAAAAACTACGTAAAACTCATTTGAAACTTGTAAATTGAAGGAACTGAGCCACATCTCACTATGCATACAGTGAACTGAGTTTTAGAACAGTGCTGTATTAAAAACCAGCTAATCAGAAAGAAAAAAAAAAGCTGTTTTCTCCTACTAATGAGACCTAAAGTCAAATCACTGACGGAAGTTTTAACAGCTTTAGCTGAAAAACTAAAAGTAGATGTACAAAAGCCTTATAATTGCAATGCAAAAAAAAAAAATCAAGGCTGTATTATGTAAAGTCCAAGACAAAATACTGCATTTGCCTTTTTTAAAAAAAATATTATTTATTTCAGGCAAATGTTTCATCTTTAGATGTAGTGCTGTTTTGCAACAGAACTTTTGAGTATAGTTTAATGAAGATGGCCAATTTGAATCCTTATCTTGTTTAGTTCATGACAGCAACAGTTATACAGTTATTGATATTTGACCACACTTCTAAAAAATACAAATCAAAGTGCTATGTACTTACTGTGATAACCTTAACTTAACATCTGATACAGAGTACTGTCCCTGGAATGGATGGCTAGAAGAAGAGGAAAAACCCAAGAAAACATTAATTTTTTTTTCATGATGAATCTGTATCACGCAATTACTAGCTGTATTCCCCTCTGTGACTTACCAAAAAAAAAAGTTAAAAAATATTTTGGAGATATACTGCTCTATCACTTCACAGAAGTCTGGGTTGCAGTGACTATTCAATGACAGATTTCTTATAAAACTACCTGAAAGGTGCCTTCTATTTACAGATGAGATATTAACAACCTTTTTACACTAAGTCAAAAGCACCTCCTTCCAGCAGCACACGGCAAATAGAAAACATCCCTTAAGTAGACCAAAAGAGCTTTGTAGGTCTAAGGAAAAACCTTTTTCACACTACAGCAACTGACAAAGTAAAAGCAAACAAAACTCCCTGCAGCAGAGTAATAACACACACTAAACAGAACACATGCACAGCCAACAGTGGTACCAAGCCTGGCATTGTCAAATCTTTCAGTGAAAGTACACACAGAACAGCCAGCTCCCCTCTACCCCACCAGTGACAACCTTGGACACAGCTACTCCCTGCACACCTGGAAGCAATTAATACAAAGCAGAACCATCTGAGGACAGTTCCTGAGGAATGACAAACTTTCTGTAGCTGGGGACAGCTGACAATCAACTTCAACAAGTTTCACTTCTCCTGACTCTGGATATGTTTTTCTTCATAAAACTACTGTCTAGAATTAGAGTAAATTCTACAAAGTTTCCTTACCTAGAATTTACCTCTGCAAGAGCTGGATGCTTGTTGCTATTCCATACTCTGTAGTTGTGGGTATTTTTCCAGGCTGTTACAAATCCTGTTCCAAAGTCTGACAAAATCTTTTCATTGTCTGATAAATTAAAGACAATTTGAAGAAATTCATTAGAGATTTAATAATTAAAAGACAAATTACAGCCATAAAACCTGGGTACTTTAAAAATGGTTTATTTTTATTTTAAAGTGTCAAAAATATACAGTACCAGGACAAGAGGGGGGAAAAAAAGCTAAAAATTACTTTTCTTATTTTTAATTCATTTATAAAGCTCTAAGAGCTCAACTGGGAAAAAAAATGCAAATATATGTCTCTTGACTTTTTCTCTGGGCAATGACAGGAAAGGGAAAAGAATGGCCACATAGCAACCAAGAACAAAAACACAGTTTGCACTGGTCTTGGTCAGATACATTGGGTTTTGCTGTACTGTTATTACTCATTCAAATTTAGTAACTCCCAAATCCATTCCAAAACTGCAGTAGAAAACACTGTGGAATGAACTTATGATAACAACAACCCCTTTAAAACACTGGAGAGTATAGGAAATAATTTAACAGCCAGCCAGTGAAGTAGTATGAGTTCCCAGAAAACCCTGATATTTCATATCAGTCTGGTAATCCTCTTAAAACATTAATTTTGTCAGACCAAGAACTTGGCATCTTTCAGACTTTAAAATCAGGTTCTCAGTCCCATGCTTTCTCACATATATCACAAAACAAAATCTGAATTTAACTGGTGTGAATAGAGAAAAATCATTATGAGAATGAAGTTAACAGGGTGAGTGCAGGGCAAACGAAGCATTTTCCACAAATAAAAAACTCTGATTCTTTTATATTCACACAAAAGGTTGGAACATAGAGAATTCCTTCTGAGGTAAAGCAAAAAAATTTGAGCTCCAGGAAACAAAAGCTTATAAAGCCTGTACATGACACTTTTCACATATGTGAATCCCTACTTAGCACCATGGCAAGAAGAGAAAAGAGCTGGAACACTCTAGCAAAACTTCCTGAAGACAGATGCTTAACTTCATGTCTCCTTGAATCCAAGTAGTTTCCCAAAATTAACTTCAGGTTGCAACACAGTCTAGAAGACACTCAGATTTGTAAGTCTCATCACATACAGGTTTCAGGTACTTCTATTTATGAAGAAAACTTAATTAAATCAAGGAAAAGAAGACATTCTTATAAAAAAGTGTCTGTAAGACTGTGAATTAAGGATTAATAAGAAGCTTGTCAAGAAATAACAAGGATAGCCACAGACAACTGAAAAAGCAGCCTAAAATGAAACTTTAGGCAGAGGGAGATCCACTGACAAGACCACACATCAGCAGCAACAGAGCAAATGCTTGACATGTCCACCCTCATCTCCACCCCTAGACAAGGTATCTGTTCTACCTGGTTGCAGCACAGCAGCAAGCAGTGCATGAAGATAAGCACTGAACTGAGCCCTGATCCACTCATCTCCTCCTTCCCATCCAGTGCCATCAAGGAACACATCATCTCTGTTCTCAGTTACATGCTTCACCAAGTAATCTGAAAATCTTAGGTCAGCAGTTGTTGGGTTCAGGATCTTACGGAGTTCTGGATCGTGGATTTGCACATGAGCATCTTCTATCTGTTTGAAATAATTCCAAGGGTAAACATTCATCTAAATAAAACTGCTTATACAAACTTACACTACTACATATTGCTACCTAAATCTAAACCCTCATTCCCCCAAAATACCAAGAAGAAACAAATGGCCAAAGAAACAATGAACTAACTGTTCTCAGAAAGTCAGATACTGCTCTGATTCATCCAGAATTCAACCATTTTCCTGGCACATGGTAAAAGCTGCTTATTTGACAGGATTTGGCAGAAAGTTTGGCAGGGGAAGTATGGAGCTCTTTCATTATCACTTCTATTTATTAAGGTGATTACCTATATGGAATCATTTTAGGTTACCAGATGCTGATTACATAGTTGTGTCTATTTGCTAGAAGTGACACAGTGGGTGTTTTAGATACTGTGTTTTTACCCTCTTGATTAAATCAGATAGAAGTCAAATCAGTACCTGCACCTGATTCTCATCTGCAAGCACTTATTTTTTTAAGACCTCACTAAAAAGCCACGAAAAAACCCATGATATGAAAAATTAAATTACATCACCAACACAAAAAAAAAATTAACAGGTGCCTTGCAATTCAAATATCAGATACATATAAAAACACGGACAATAGTTTTGCACAGCCTATTTAATCCTGTCCTCTCAATTCATAGAAATTTAACAAACTTTTGCAGCTGAGAAATTATTTCATACGGAAGGAATTCAAAATTCAGGCATGCATGTGAAACTGCAAAGCTACATTTAAAAGGGAACCTCAGCTCCCCCCCAACTTTGCCCCCAGCTCAAATGCAAAGATCCATACTTCCACAATTGCGTCACTCAGGTGCTTCTGCTGACGGAAGAGGATATTGGTAGCTCCCGCAACAAAGCCGCGGACTGTCACATCTGACAGGAGATGATGCTGCTGCAGTGCCATGTACGGCAAACAAAGGTACCCCTGGAGCAACAGAGACATTCCAAGAAATAACATTAAAAAAAAGTGCCTGGATTCAGAGGTTTTCCTAATAAAAGCCAGCATATTTCACCCAGAATGAACCTTGGTTATTACAGTTTCAGCCACAATCATCTGTTGCTCTGCTAGATGACATTTGTGAAGCGAAGCCACCAGATTCCACGTGAATTAAATTTTTCAAGAGATTTTGATGCCTTTCAGTCTTAGGATTGAAACTGAAACCCAAAGCAAAGGACAAGAATTTAATGAGTTTGTAAGGCAAGAGAATAAGCAGTATAAGAGCAATAATAAGCAACAAGAATGAGGCCACAGGTCAGTTCAGAGACAAGAAGCCAATGGAGATAAGGATTCATCTCTCGAGGCACATAATGCAGGAAAGCTACAGACAGTTATCCACATTTTGTAGGTGGGGATTTCCAGACACCAGAGATAGCAATCAATTTTTGATAAGCATATGCAAGCCTGCTTTAAGAAGGAGCAGGACAGAAAGTAACACACTGTGCTTTTTAGCCACTTCAGGGTTGTAAATTAATCTAGTATCCTACACTCCAATTAAAAAAAAATCTGAAAAAAGGCTTTGAGTTAGTCATTGAGGGATTACTGAGAGGCAGATGTAGGTAAATTTCTTTTTAAACATAGGATCAACATACCCCTGACATCTAATTCCAGCTGTTCAACTGCATAAAGCCCAAAGCAAATTTATTCACTAGGGCTAATGGCACATTGGACAGAAACAAAGAGCACACACACTTTATCAGCCAGTACGTGGTAATTGGAAACATATGGAAGAAAGGAGCATAACTACTCCCTTTTGTTGCATTAGACACAGGGATGTCCTTAGAGATGACAAGCCCTTATCAGCTGAAAACAAACAGCCTGTGTCAAAGGAACAACAGAGCTTTGAAAGGAATCACAAACCCAAGATGGAAAGTTTTCAAAAAATACAGCTTAAGAAGCAGGAAAGGGAAGATTTAATTACTGTATACTAAAGCGGCAAAGTCTGGGAAATCTTTCACTATTTAAAGTATCAAGTGTCAGTTTACAAATGCACATTTGTAAGTATAACAACTTTTATTTTCATGAACATATTCCTTTGTTTTTTAAAAGAGTGCAGATGAAATTACTATTAGATCTTACAGAACTGGTACTAAAGAAACAAGTACCACAAGCTATTTTCCCTTATGCTCAGGTGTACCTGGATAATGTATTATGCCACCTGGCAAAACCTCCTCCCATTCAAATTTGTCAGATTCATTAGTCTTTCCATGGCATGGCATAAAACAATCCTGTGTTAAGAGCTCTAAATGAGATTTAAACCTCCAGTAAGTGGTTAAAACTGTAACTTTGAATCAGATTTTTCTGCTAACTCAGACATGCAAAGCCTTTTCTGCTTTAATTACACGGGCTGAACTCAAGTGAAAAGTGCCTTTCTGGAACAGAAGGTAAACACATAGAAACTGTCATCTTCCTTAAAATTCTTTTCCACTTGATGAGCATAGCAGCAAACAAAAGTTTGCACTTGGAGGTCCCCTTATCAATTATTTTATCCTTGCTTTCCATCTAGTATTTTCAAAGAACTAGATTAAATACAACTTACAGGCTATAGTTCACATTAGACAGATCATAAGGACAAACATCAAATGCAGATCTTTGTTGAAACAGCATTTCTAATGGTGACATGAGGCAATACAGGGCAATGACATTTGAGCTGCTGACTTGGGCCCACACAGTGTACTGTTTCCATGAAAACTACAGTGAGAAACTTAAACACAATCATAAAATACAATATTCTGCAAGGAAATGCAAATAAACCCCTGCAAAGGAAGAAAAAACACTCTGAACATCAGCAGCTTGAGGAAATAAATCTGAATCTTCTATCTTCTACTATGGGCAAATGTTCATTTAAAAGTTTATTACATTAAAAACAAAACAATGAAATGTACTAAATAACTTCTTTATCAATAGCAGTATCTTTAAAAGGGATGTATTATACCTGCTTTTTATGGGAAACTAGCCCTACTAACCAGCCCTACTTACCAGACCTATTGCTTGTTATCTGACTATGCCTATCAGAGTCTTTAGAGATTCTGGAATACCTGGAGTTCAGTTAGGTATCAGTACAAGCTTAAAATTCAGCAGCTCAGCACCATGCATAGTGAAAGAGACACAGACAAACAGAAAGAGTTATCACAGACAGGAGGGTGAAATTTCATCTTATGTATTTTTTACATGTGTATATATGTATTTATATACACATTTTGTGCATATATACACATATGCATTTAAAAATACATATATATAAAAATCAAAAGAGGAAAACAGACTTTGGTGTCAGCAAAAGTAGACCTTTCAGAATCTTTGTTCAGATTAAGATATCTAAAGGCTTCTGAAGTACTCTGATCTTGCCCTTTATAGGTTAGAGTAATTCCTCAGAGTAAAAGAAAACTGTAGTTTCTGCTACATATAATTTAGTAACCACAGCGAGGTTGCAGGTTACCACCATGTAAAATTGCAAAAAAAATTGCAAATAGTATTAAAGTAAAGCATGAAAGTGGAATGCAAATATACATGCAAGGCCTTCTCTACCTGCCTAGGAGAGACCATACTAACATGTTTTGGAGAACCCTACTGTCCACCTGGACTTCAGTAAGCAAAATTATTAGCCACTTCTGGAAAAAAAAAAAGCTTTTATGAGTTACCAGGTACCATAAAGAACATGCTTACCTTTGTAAAAATAGCCAGTGGCATCCCATACTGGTCCTCTTCCAACCCAGACACCAGTCCTTGAACAAGCACCGTGTGCCCTGTGTTTGCCTGGGGCTGCACAGTGATGGGAAGGCCTTCAGAGCTCCCGCCTTTGCTGCAATGATTTCCCGCCTGTTCTGATGCTGGAATCTCGTGTTCTCCTTCTTTCGAATTAGACTCCTCCAAAATGCTGGGATCCAGGGTCTCCCAGTCACTTTCTGAGGACGCTGGAGAAGCACGGGAAGGAACTTTCAAGCGCTGCACAGTACCGTTGGAGGACTGAGCTCCATTGCAAGTCTTCTCAGCCTGGGAGAAAGGCACATTTGCTTTTTGACCTTCCAGTGAATTATCTCCTGCCATCTTCCTGTCTCCCTTTCCCATCACTAAGTTTGCATTTGAAGCATCAGCAGCAGGCACAGAAACATAGTCATCTAACCGTGGTGTAGTTTCCTGCAAGCCAGCATCCTCTGATATGCTCTTTCTTGGTCTGTACTGTGAGCAGTCACTAAGACCATGTTCAATCATACCTGGAAAGTACAGCATACATGAATACCAGCATCTCAGTCAAAACTTAAGTGACTTTTGTGGGGGAAAAAAGGTGCTTTTGTGTACATAGAGGAAATAATGTAATTTAAAACACTACTTTGGGGAGGAAGGGGTGTGTTAAATAACCCAAATCCTCACTTTCTCTCCTAAAGAATCTGCCCTAACATTTTGCTTTAAGAAGACTGGTTAGAAGCTAAGGTTTAGCAAGGTTAGGGGTTATGTTTGTTTGTTTGTTTGTTTTTTAAGAGCATATGTGGAAGGAAAAATTTATATTTTGGGGCTTCAAGGAACTTAGCAGGAATGTGTTACCTATTCAGGGCCCCTATCTGTGTACCCACAGGAAATACAGAAAATCCAGTGGCTCCAATTAAGCACAAGAAATAACCCATAAAGTGCAAGTAGTAATTGTTAAGAGGTGTGTGTGTGTGCATATTACATGAACATGCACACAAGTCACCCATTTTTCAGGCAACATATCAACCTAACTTTATTATCACATGAGTTGATTCCCAAGTGACAGCACAACCTGTCTCAGTTATCACCAGAAAACATATAAAAAGAAGTTCAAACTTCTTTTCTTACCAGGAAAGAGTGACAAGACAGTCATCAGAGCTCCCACCAATCTATTTACAGGAGAAATATAAAACAGCACCTGGTGGCAGGAGGGAGGGCAATGGGAGGAAGAGAGAATGCAAGAGAGGAAAGGGAAATTAGGGAGGGGAGAATGAGAAAAATAACATTATACTTATGCATGACAAATGACACATGCAAACTATTCAAGGCACTGCTTTTTATGTTATATTAGAAAGTCTGCTTACTAACAAAACTTCCTACAAAAGTTCAAAGTAACTATTTAGATATGTCTACAGAATCCTTATATAATATTTATAATACACGTTATATATATATATACACATGTGTTTGTAACACACTTCTCAGTTATTCAGGTTTTTCTACTGGTTTGTAACATTTTTTCCAAATTGATCCAGTTAGTGAAGAACTGACAGAAAAAAGTTGTTCCTGGCATGCTGCATAAATTCTTGCTCATTTGTAGTACATTAAATTCTCTGTTATAAATCAAAGAGGCCAGATAATCTCCATTCCAGAACAGTGATACAAACCTATGCAAAAACATTTCTTTTAAGGAGTTATATTAAGGATATGTAGATAAACTAAAAACAGGNAAAACCAAACCAAAACAACCCAACCCCAAAATATGCCCACAAAAGTAAACTTGTCTAAAAATGCCATTTTTACATCCTTAATCAGCACAATACCAGTAAAAAACCATACACGAGCATTATGAGGAATCAAGAGTGCAAAGGAATACAGATTGATCTAACTTTATGACTTTGCACTCCAGTTTAATAAGCATATGATGAAATTAGAAGTGCAAGTTTGTGGACCTAAGTCTTAATAAGAGACTTCTGCTGTAAGAAAGAAAGACACTTTAGAAGAGACTGATGATGAGCTCCTCTCCCACTAGTGTTGGCCAGTCTCCAAGCTAGTGAACTGATGGGACAAAGAAAGACCTACAGAGCCTTAACACAGGCCAAATGATATTTAATGGCACCACAGCTGAGAACAGACTATGTATATTATCCTAAACATATTACCAAAAAAATTGTACAAGATAAGTGAACTCAAATTCCAACAACCACTGAAAAAGCATGATGAGATGAACAAGCAGCTCATCTGTGGAAAGAGTTTTGGTTGACTCCAATGGGAACAAAAATGCCTAACTTTGAAAATGTTGCTTTATAATGTATGCATGAAAAATGCATGATATAACAGCAATGAACTGCAACAGAAAGCCTATGATACTCCCACAGGTTTAGATTCTCAGACACCATGCATTCTTAGCCAAGCCTGTTTTTAAGCCTACAGAAATAATTAAGCCTATAAAGAAGTACTTTGTTTTAAAGAAATCTATTCCAGTCTAGGTTTTTGTTTGGGCATACCACTTACTTAAAGCAAATACTTTTCTATATTTGTTTCATCATGTCCCTCTGCCATCTTTCTGTCTGTAAGGATGCACAGTTCCTGACCCCTCCCAACCCCACTACATTGGCCTACTGCATTTACATCAGCAAAGTGGGTGGTCCTGGCAGCAGAAATTGAAATGATCACCATCTGGAAGTAGTCTTCCAGCCTAATAACCACTGAGAGGTGAAAAAAATTCTTTTAGCCTGTGGAAAAACATCAACCAAATTGCTACAGATTAAAGGAAATTAGTCTGTGGCATTTTCCAGATCAAGGAAAATTGGCATTATGAGTGGCTTCTTGCATATTATATTTAAAGTCTTTGAACACACAGATTCCCACAGTTATTCTGAAACCATAATATTTGCCAGAAAACAGGCAGCGCCTGAAAACCAAAACTTTCTTTTGAAATTGCAAGTGTTGTCTTCCTGTCAGAGCTTAGGGAAAAACAGACACAAAGCAACCTGCAGGTTTGTTCCATAAGCATTCAGTTACTTTCAAAACAATTTTGTATGTTTCAGTAATGTGAACACACTTGGGAAACCCTCTCTCTCTCTTCCTGTGCATTTGTGTCTTGTGGTTTGAGCAGTTTCAAAAAAGAACTGTAGCTCACTGAAGTATTTTCTTTGTACATGTCCAAATGCTGAACTGATCTGGTGACCCCTACTGTGCCATAATTGTATTTTCTCAAGTGTACCTTTTCCATAGCCTTTAATATAGTCATCTTCAGCATATGCCTCCTTAATGCAGAAACTGCATTTATTCTCATCAACAAATACTGAGAACTGTCAAGGTATATCTGACTTACAGAATTAAGTGACAAGTGCAAAAGCTTCAGAGAAGCTGCTACATCTATTTTAAAACAGAATAGCATATTTACTGCCTCATGAAAGATATCTAGGTCTTGGATATAGACTTAAACATCTCCACAACTGTTTTGATAACTTATAGATTAAATCCTACTGACTTTCCAGCTGCAGCTAACAGGAAATTTTAACATGCTTTCCCAGCACTCTGAAGAAGTTGGGTTTTAATACAGCAGGTTCACTGAAGAAAAAGTAGCATTTGGGAAACTGAAACAAAGCTTTAAATAACATTTTTAAACCAAAACAAAACAAAATCCCTGCATAAATATGTCTGGCAGCTGATACAGTCATTTCACTCAAAGTTCTTGCTCTAGGGCATTAATATGAACACAGAAGAAAACAAATGTCTTGATTTCACATCTGCTTTCACATTTTGCATATTACCGTTAAATTACTGAAACAGCATTGCTTCTGAGGCAGTAAGATAGCCAAAAGCAAGCACTGATGCTAGAATTCAGCAGTTATTACCAATTTAAAATCTGAGTTCAGCCTGACCTAACAGATACAGTTCTCTTCATTGTCTCCTGCAGGTGTCCATGGAATTCAGGTCTGAAGGACACTTCTAGCACGCGTTTCTTTTGGTCTGTCTGTTTAAAGCCTGAACTAGAAGTTCTACTTATTGAATCTCTGTAAAGCTGTGCCTTTTTAGGTGCCCACATTTCCTATCAGTTCCTCCACACAGGTACCTATCTGCATGATGTGTATCCTGTCCTATATTTTACAGTAGGTTACATTTCTCTGGTCACATTTCATCACATTTTACTTTGGCTGGGATAGCAATTAAAGAAACAAAGTGTGGACAGAATAGAAGTGGAGGAAAATTTATAGGTCAACACACAGCAGTTTCTTTTAGCCTAATAATCCAATTTATATATTGATGCAAAGTTGTTGATATGACTTCAGATGCTTCTATTTTACAGATGAACAATATTTAACAGCTATGTTTCTATTTAAACTACTTGCCTCAGCTTACAAAACATTACCTTTTTCTCTAGAAGAATCAATTTAAAAAGGATCAAGACCTGAAAAAAAACCACAAAAAGAAAGAAATTGGTGAGCGAACCATTGTCATTTTTCAAAAACATTGTGCAAGCATAACCCTTGTTCAAGGTTTTATGTTAATCACTGCATAACAAACAAATGACCAAACGCATTTGACCAGTGAAAACCAGTGTTCCAATACCCTTTCTCCACCTGAGCACACATTTAAAAATAGCATGAGATGAAAAAAATCCAAAAAACAACCAAAACCTCCACAAAAAAGAACTGTGTAATTTGAATCATATGTAGCTTAGCAGAAAGGACATGTTACGCAATTCCAGAATTTTAAAAAACAGTAAGCTACATAAACATAAAAGAGTTCCTCCACAGAATTACTGAAAAGAATCCAGCAAAATACCAAGAAGAATATTCACTTCACCTAATTTTAGGCATCTACAGATGAGGCATTTAGATCAGAAGTGGCTGTCCAGACTCTCTACACTCAAGGAAAAACACAGATGCTTCTGGGCTATGACTGACAGACACCTGAAGTTAAACAAAAATGAGTTCTACCCCAAAAATCTACTGAGCAGGTCCAAATACACCATGAAATTCAGATTCTCAAAGCTGTTTCCTTGATGCATCTCAGTTAATAAAACATTCTAAATGCTATTTGTACCTTAGCTATAGCACATATACTCAATTTCAACAGAAATTAGGAAAAAGAAGGATAGGTCGAAGTCCCCTCAGGTTCTGTGATGGCAGAAGCTACAAAATTCACAAAACACAGGAAAAATGCTCCAAGCTGTGTCTGCACAGACTTTAGCATAGTCTTTTTATCACATTCATCAAACGAGAAATAGGAAATAGAAACAAGATCACAAATCAGATAGCATTTGCACTTTGGGACAGGACTAAAAAATGTCACACAAACCTAGAAATCTCCAGGAATCCCTCAGACTAACAAAACCCCTCAGTCTGGAATGTGCTTTCACTGAAGTTATGCAGGTAGAATTGGAGGGAAAAATCAGGAGGCTTTAAATACCAGTACTTAGGAAACAGTCTTCTTACTCCTAGCTCAGGTATGTTCTAGATATGTTTCTTTTTCTATTATATTTCTATTTCTAAATAGTGCAGTCTTTTAAATATCTAGTAGAGAATGCCTACCTTGTGTCTAAAATGGAGAACAAGATCCCGAGGAGACAGACCTGAGACACCAAAAAGAGAGCAATTATTACAATTCAACAGCTGATAGGGATACTAATTTACTTCTTGTCACCATTTTTCAGCGAGAGGGAGATACCCATTATGGATTCTGTGTGAACTTGGTTATTTCAATACAGAATTCATATAAAACTCTTTTTTTTTTTTCCAGCAGGATTAAAAATTCATCAACAACAGAGACAAGAATAACATGAGTAGTTGTGCTCTGAGTTAACACCTGTTGGCTGCCACACAGCATTAGGGAAACACTGAGGTAAATACTACACTGTGCATTCAGAAAGCACAGGGAAGAGTCGGAATTGGGTGATGAGATATCCTAAATAACAGGTAGATGCAAACTTGAACAATTTGATGGTGTGGGGTGCTGAAGCTAAAGCTTAANTTCTCTGTTATAAATCAAAGAGGCCAGATAATCTCCATTCCAGAACAGTTATACAAACCTATGCAAAAACATTTCTTTTAAGGAGTTATATTAAGGATATGTAGATAAACTAAAAACAGGGTAAATGCTGCATGCATTTTTTACAGTAATATTCATATGTAACAAAAAAGATTTTTTGGAAACAGAAGACATGACTGATACTAATTTTGGTAAAGCACTTAAGGCATAACATGAATCTCTTTAATTAAATCAGAGAGACTGGAATTAGTAAATTAGTTAGGAATTCAAAAGGGGGTGTCAAAGGCTAGCAATGAAAGAAGAAACAGAAGCCAGACTGAATATTACTACTGGAACTTCTTCAAAATAGGCCTTCAGGNTAGGCCTTCAGGGAAAAAGGGGGGGTGGGGGGGGTGGAAAGGAAAATAAACCCAAACAAATAACAAAACCAAACCAAAACAACCCAACCCCAAAATATGCCCACAAAAGTAAACTTGTCTAAAAATGCCATTTTTACATCCTTAATCAGCACAATACCAGTAAAAAACCATACACGAGCATTATGAGGAATCAAGAGTGCAAAGGAATACAGATTGATCTAACTTTATGACTTTGCACTCCAGTTTAATAAGCATATGATGAAATTAGAAGTGCAAGTTTGTGGACCTAAGTCTTAATAAGAGACTTCTGCTGTAAGAAAGAAAGACACTTTAGAAGAGACTGATGATGAGCTCCTCTCCCACTAGTGTTGGCCAGTCTCCAAGCTAGTGAACTGATGGGACAAAGAAAGACCTACAGAGCCTTAACACAGGCCAAATGATATTTAATGGCACCACAGCTGAGAACAGACTATGTATATTATCCTAAACATATTACCAAAAAAATTGTACAAGATAAGTGAACTCAAATTCCAACAACCACTGAAAAAGCATGATGAGATGAACAAGCAGCTCATCTGTGGAAAGAGTTTTGGTTGACTCCAATGGGAACAAAAATGCCTAACTTTGAAAATGTTGCTTTATAATGTATGCATGAAAAATGCATGATATAACAGCAATGAACTGCAACAGAAAGCCTATGATACTCCCACAGGTTTAGATTCTCAGACACCATGCATTCTTAGCCAAGCCTGTTTTTAAGCCTACAGAAATAATTAAGCCTATAAAGAAGTACTTTGTTTTAAAGAAATCTATTCCAGTCTAGGTTTTTGTTTGGGCATACCACTTACTTAAAGCAAATACTTTTCTATATTTGTTTCATCATGTCCCTCTGCCATCTTTCTGTCTGTAAGGATGCACAGTTCCTGACCCCTCCCAACCCCACTACATTGGCCTACTGCATTTACATCAGCAAA
>VXBC01005905.1:204667-227051 GCA_013399945.1 Ploceus nigricollis | reverse complement strand
AGAATTGGAGGGAAAAATCAGGAGGCTTTAAATACCAGTACTTAGGAAACAGTCTTCTTACTCCTAGCTCAGGTATGTTCTAGATATGTTTCTTTTTCTATTATATTTCTATTTCTAAATAGTGCAGTCTTTTAAATATCTAGTAGAGAATGCCTACCTTGTGTCTAAAATGGAGAACAAGATCCCGAGGAGACAGACCTGAGACACCAAAAAGAGAGCAATTATTACAATTCAACAGCTGATAGGGATACTAATTTACTTCTTGTCACCATTTTTCAGCGAGAGGGAGATACCCATTATGGATTCTGTGTGAACTTGGTTATTTCAATACAGAATTCATATAAAACTCTTTTTTTTTTTTCCAGCAGGATTAAAAATTCATCAACAACAGAGACAAGAATAACATGAGTAGTTGTGCTCTGAGTTAACACCTGTTGGCTGCCACACAGCATTAGGGAAACACTGAGGTAAATACTACACTGTGCATTCAGAAAGCACAGGGAAGAGTCGGAACTGGGTGATGAGATATCCTAAATAACAGGTAGATGCAAACTTGAACAATTTGATGGTGTGGGGTGCTGAAGCTAAAGCTTAAGAAGGTATTGTTTACCAAAAGCAGATAAACAGCTGCTAGTCAGACTGTTAGGTCAAGGAGTAATATGGTTTCAACCTGCTTTCAACTCCTATTATGAAAGCAACACTACATTTCACATTTATTTAAATCCATTAATAAAGAAATGCAGACCTCTGGTGCTTAACCTGTTAATGCACATCAACAAATTAGCTCAGGAAAGGCATGTGTTGTTTAGTTTAACATCATCTCTGCTGCTTTGTACAAAACAAATCACTTACCAAGATAAACTTGTGACCCTTCTAACGAAGTATTGCCCAAGGAACTATTCATATGATCATAAAGTTCCTGTAAAAGTTAGAACAAGAGCAAAAAAAAATCACCAGAAGGTGTTAATGGTATATGGTCACACAAAATCCAGAATAAATAAAATTCACTTATTTAAGGATTTCAGTGGCTTACTCCAGAAAGAAAGCAAAATTTTACTAATGGAATCAACAGAGATACAGACTGACAACCACACTTGCATCTCATAACAAATCAGAAAGTTGATTCTCTGTCAGATTAGGGTGGTACATTTAGTTCTTTTTAAAGTATTACAGGAGCTGAATAATTGAATGACTTATGCAAAAGGAATATTTGCATTAAATTAAAACACTGAAGTTTATGGCCATACACTGAAAGTTGCTCTGTGTGGATTTTACTGGAAAGTTACCTTTAGAATTGAAATTTGTGAGAAGTCTTTTTCTTCAAAATATGCATGTGTGATGAGTTGCAGCTTTGCCTGAAGTAACCCATACAAAGGCTTGGAAGAAAAACAAACACAAAAGCAAGTGAATAAAACTATTTAATCACTCATTTTGAACTTTAATCTTCTTCTTCTTCTTTAAGCATCTTATTCCATGCTTATGTTGCAATACTGACACTTTATTATACACGGAGTTCATGGATGAGCAGTCCTCAGTAGCTAACTCCCAGCATCTTTCTCCTGTGCTCATTTTAAATTATGATAATTTCATTTTATTTCCATTTGCATGTACCATACCCTCACTGAACATCTTTCTGGAAAAGTCGTTTCCTGCTTTAACACTGTTCATAATAGTAATAGCTCCAGTAATAGTTCTTTCTTCTGCTTTAGCCACAAAAAGAATTTCTGTTCCCTGCCTGGTGACCAGCAGCTTTTGATGAATAGGTAGAAATAAAAAGATATCTCTCCAAAACAAGAATATGCTGTATCTGTGGCTATCAGAAAATCTCCCTCACAGTTGAAGGTGGTAGCCACTCTCTCCAGTTACTATGCTAGATGACCTTTGAGGCCCTTTCCTACTCTACCCATTCCATGATTATACTAGCCAAACTCCTCAATTCTACCGCATGAAATTGAGTTAGTAGCATTTAAGAAGTATCAGAGTATCCTCATCCATGACAACAGGCAGACACTTTTCCAGTTACAAGCAGATACCACAAATCAAGACAGCTCACTCAAAAGCCACAGCCTTCCAATTCAATTTTACTCCAGTATTTTGTTACTCTGCAATGGCCAAGAGAGATGTTTGAAGACAAATGTTCCAAATAAGAATATGGAAGAACAATTGTTAAGGTTACCTGAAAGTGTTTTGAGAGTTAAACAAACATTCTTACCAGCTGACTGAGAACACAGACACTTTTCTGTACAGTTTCTCGGGTGATGTCTGCTTGCCGTACTTTTAATGCCTGAGAAATAGAAGTATTACAGTGTTTTTACCCAAACATAATTTCAAAAAGAATTCTTTCCCAAGTCTAGGTGCCACATACTACTCCCCTATTTAATCAAAATCCTAAAACTACCAATCTCCAATGGTGGAATATCCAAACCATGCAACAGTACGCTCTTATGTTTTCACAAGGGATAGGCTGGGAAGGAGGGGCACGGGTGTCGTACCCTATGTTAAGGAATGACTGGATTGTGAAGAGCTGCCTCTGAGAAACAGCCACAAACAGGTCAAGAGTTTGTGGGTAGAAATCAAGGACAGCACAGACAAAGGAAACCTGGCTGGGGTCTACTACAAGCTGCCTGATCAGGGGGAGCTTGTCAACAAGGCCTTGCTTCAACTACAGGAAGCACTGTGCTCACAAGCTCTCATCCTAATGGGGGAATTCAACCACTTGGATGTTGGCTAGGAAAGCAATAAGTCTGTGGGTGCCTCAGCCCTGGCAGCTTTCAAGGCTAAGCTGGATGGGGCTTTGAGAAACTTGGTCCAGTAGGTAGCATCCCTGCCCATGGCAGGGAGTTGGAACCAGATGATCTTTAAAGGCTCCTTCCAACCCAAACCATTGTATGACAATTCTATGATTCTACCTAGTAAAAAGGGTCATAACACTGACATGTCTGAGCTGTATTCTCATCTCTTTATGAGAAGATCCAAATACAGCTGTGATGATTGGCAAAGCACCATTCAAAAGACACTAGCATGAGAAAAAGGCAACAGCCTGGAAAAGGAAATGGCATTTTAACTCAGGGGAATGTACAGGAGGGAAACCACAACACATCACTTGCTCTTCTCTAACATCATCTGTGAAAATGGACCAGATTACAAAGTCTCTGCTTAGAAATTTCCTGTTTCATACTCAAGCATCCTTTTTGAGCCACTCATAAAATAAAAGCTTATCCACAAAATAAGCTACATTCTCAGCCAGAACAAGCGGTCCCAGCACTTAACAGCAAACCTAGAAATGGCAAGGGCAGAACATACACAAATGATTCACTTAAATGTACAAAACAAAATGTATGGACTGTAGCCCACACATCAAAAAGGACAGATGGAGAGAGTGCTAGAGCTGTCATATGAAACACATTGGGTTTCATTCTAGTTGTTAAACATCTGTTTATCTTCTTAATTAGTTACTTAAAAGCATAAACTGGAATCAAGATCCCAATAAAACCAAGTTATTGCATAGTTAAATACAGCAAGACTCTAAATCACCGAATACAGTGAAGGCTGGTACAAAAATGATGAGTGAATGAAAACCAACATGGAATTTAGTTCAAAAGAAATGAAATTAAAAACTGCACAAGTAAAATTTCTTCTAGAGCAAGAACAGGAACTTGACATATAATCAAGATGTAATTAACACAGAAACAGAGTACATAAATGAGTCATATATTCAGAGGGTGTAAATTAAAACTCAAACCCACATAACATTCCAGATTCTTGGCAATTCACTGAAAAAACTAAATTTTAAAAGAAATTTGTAATAAATTCTCAATTCTAAGTGCACAGATCATACTACCATTACTATTTTTGAAAACATGGGATGACTTGAGTAGATTGAGTGCTTAATTTCCTCAGTGTGATCATGTGCACACTGTGGTTCTCCTCAATTTTTCAGTTTTACTGCTAAAGATTGGTATCACTAAGCAGCTACCATGAATGGGAAGATTCCAGTCTACTCTACAAGTGTACATTTGGCAAAGGAAGCAGGTGAAGAGAAACATCCCTATACTTGCATGGTCAGATCCCAGGAAGTACTCAAATTCTCTATGGGGAGAAATTTCAACTTTTTCCAACCAAAAGGCCTACTGCCTGGAAACTTAACTTTGCCACCTGACAGACTGTCAGTTGAGTTTTGCTGCTTGGTGCTTATGGCTGGATTGGCTCAAGAAACAGAATGTATTTTTCAATTGCCTTGAACACTTCAGAAGATCACAATACACCTGCTGATGTATGGGAAAGAATACTTCTCAAGTTCTGAAGCTACATATTGTGAGCATTTTCACAGGCTTTTAACATAACACAATCATGCAGTTTTTGCCTGTTGGTGCAATGCAAGCAATTGAATTTTAGGTTTGTTAATGCATCAAGCCTATTATTCATTAATATAATTAATTCACAACTTGGAAAGTTACCTTTGCTTCAATCTGCCGATAGCAAGAGACGCCATACACCGTGGTTCGATCCCCGCATCTCGGAGGCAGGTGGAAAAACACAGTATCTAGAAAAAAAGACTATTTTGTAATTCACTAGCAAGAGTTTGGTATATTTATTTTCAGCATCCCTTAAAGGTTTACTGCAGAAAGTACTGCCACACACTTATTTTCTAAAGGAAAAAAAAGAAAGAAAAAGGAACAAGTCACCTATAAAGTTATGTCTGGACCCAAATTAGTTTTCACATTGCAAGACGATTTGTGGAAGAATCTCCAGGTGTGCAGGACAGCTTCATGTTTAGCTAGACCAAGCCAACATTGCTTTTCAGAAGCAGCTACTGACAGCAGAGAAGCACCACTAAAAGCTACAGGCATGCTGCTTTCCCAATTCAGGACAAAGGAGCAAAGGTTTAAAGGCTCCTGTCCATGTGTACAACTCAGAGTGTGATGCCGTTAAGAAGGCAAACAGAGTCAAGATATGGAAATAACCTCAAACAGCAAGGAAGATACACACAGTTGAAAGGTTAGAGCAGCTCCTACCTCTGCCAAGGTAGATATCTGCACCACCACCAGCACTATACTACCAAAAAGAATTTGTGAAACCTAGTCTTAGAGAAAATAATTACTGTCTCTGTGCAAGTGCAAAATGAAAAAGAAAAGTATCTATAAAATATGACAAGAGAAAGACTTTAATGGCTTGAGATACACACACATCTACACAAACACCTGCTGCTACTTCAAAAAAGTTGTTAAATCCTAAGCAAAGACAGTTGTCCTCTCCTTTCAAAACATGAGTGAAATATTTTTTGAGACCAACTATTAATTTTTTGTTTGCTTCATAGTAAGAAAATGAACAGGAGAGACAATCCCATACACATTATGACCAACAGAGAGGGGGACTTTTTATAACAAAGCTTACTACCTTGATCAAGTTTATATTCTGGAGATCACCTAGGGTTTTAGAAAGCCTCTCTGATGATTTCCTGTACCAAGTCATCCTCTTTGCACAAATGCAACTATCCACAGGAATTAGTTTAAAACTCAAAAACCTCAAAGATATCTAATAAAGTTACAGTAAATTAAATAGAATTATTATCAGAAAATCTATTTGCTTCATTCAAGTTCATGTGTATTCTTGCCTACAAAACACAAGGATATATATTTCCCCTTTGCTGCCAACTCTTTTTTGCCCTTACCAAAAAATAAACATTTATATTTTTCTAGAGTACAGCAATAAAAATGCTCAATGTTGAATATTAACTGGAATGGTACTGAGACAAGAGAGAGCAGGTAAATGCAGCTGCATGTGATTTTCCTAGTTTTGAATGTAGCCTACTTCTTGTAATGTATTTAACAATGCAGAAATTCAGCAAAAATCATGACCCAGAGCAGTCAGAGACACTCTTATTGCTTCTAGGAAAGGGATTCTTTAGATAAACTTCCTTTGTTTCCAAATGAGATCTCCAAAAGCTGGACAGTAAGGAAGCTATAAGTATATCATGTTAAAAAACAAAACAAATTAAAAGTAGTATTAAAGGGTTTCTGTGATTTTGGTGTTTAAAGTGACTTCCTTGTCTGCTCTGCAGAAAAAAAAGATGAAACAACTGGACACAAATATAAATGTCAGGGATTAATAGAACTGCTAATAAAGGAATAAATGCAATACTAAAAAAATTTAGTATTTTTTTAGTGCCACAAACTTGGTGGTGACTATATGGCAAATGGATATTTCTATCTTTATTCTGCCAACAAAAACCCTTTTAAAGCTCACACCATTATACTGACATGGCTTTCCACAACTTGTAGGTAATTTTTAAGCATCTCTAAATTAGTCGAGGAGAGTTTATTCACCCTTCAAAGAACTTCTGAGAAAGCCAGCAGCCTTGCTCTGTGCTAGAACTATGCAAAATTGATATGTAACCCTGAAGTTTTTACTGACATCTGAATTCTGGATGTAGGAGGTAGACCTTTACTTTCACCTAAAGGAACACATCCGTGCCAATGTATTTAGCAACTTCAACAAGAAGTGCAGGAAGTATAATAGTAAAAAGAATCACTGGTCAGCTGTTCAGATATCAGGCTTTTTCTGTGGGTTGCAGTAGAAGTACACACAACTTTTCCCTCTCATTTCTCACCTTCCTGATAGTTGTGAGCTCCATCCGGTAAGGCAAGAAATGGCAAGTACTTCCATTCCTCTGGTAAACTGTGGCTGTCATGTCCTTCTCCAGGTTTTAGGGGAGGATAGGAAAATTCAACCTAAATAAATGAAAACAAAGGGGAGAAAAAGAGAGAATACATTACAGTTACCATACAAGCAGGCCTCTATGATTCAGCCTAGCACTTTTTTCCTACCAATGTTATGGGAAAAAAATTGTTTTCCTCCAACGAGCATTGCTTGTCTCTTCCTTCAATGCACCCATAGTCTGACTTGTGCGGTTTAACTAACAGGCTCTGGGCAGATTTGGCTTTTAGAGCCTAATTCCTTTCCTTCAAGAGAAATGAAAAAAGATCTTCAAGCAGAAAACAGCACCCAAGAGCTGAATATCTTCTTCCCTGTGTACACAGAGCCAGCAGCACATTGCCCCACCTGCAACATTAGCAGGGGTCATTGCTGGGGCACATATATCCTGAGAGCAGATTTGACTTCCAAGCCCTTCAAGTGCTTATGACTAGGTAATGATAACACATGCAGGCCTCTCTTCTACCCTGCAAGACATTGAATCATCTCAGAAACTATACTAACAGCAAAACTGGTTTATACATTTTTATGTCCCTGACTGCAACATGTTCTACACAATGGCCAAAAGTATCTCCTTTTCCTTTCATTAAAAAATCTTGCTTTTCAATTTTGCCTTTCATTTAATTGCCATTTTCCTCTTTTTCCTAGAAATAGGGACAACCTTTCCATTTCTTGCACTACACGACACATTTACCACAGATCTCCACAATCAGCTTCTTTACAGTGCAATCTTCTTTTCCTATGGAGACCCCATTCGGTTTCCAGCCACTTCCACCAACTCTTTTCCAGATGGCATTTCTTAATTCAGGGAACAAAATCTAAACACAGGTTTCTCAGCAAAAGAAACTGTTTATTGATACTGCAACTTCTCTCCAAGGATATTTAGTTAGTGAGCATAACTAGTGTAAAATGTATGTACACATGAAAAATAAAAAACATGACAAAGCAAGCATATAAATAATATTTGATGGATAATGAAATAAAATAGTAATAATGAATAGTAGTAATAAAATAGTAATAATACTAATAATAACATCAAAAGAAAAAACCTGTGAAAGATGAGAATACCAAAGAAAAGTGAAATTCTTCACCTTAACACTTGATGTCACTGTCTACAACTGTTGACAACTTGAGAAAAAGATACAAAGGACAAGAAAACACCAGGAGAAATCAGCCTTGCTACTTGTCTTATCAATTTCAAGTTTTCTTATTTCTTGTTATGGTGGGTTGACCCTGGCTGGACACCAGGAGCCAAGCAATGTTGTATGAATTTGTCTGATCATTCAAAATCTATTCATGAAAGCATACAACAAGGCTGCTCTAACACTTCCCTCCTCACCTGGGTAAGGGAGAGAAAATATAATGAAAGGCTCATGGGCCAAGCAGGGAGGGCTCACTCACCAGTCACTGTCATGGGCAAAACAGACTTGGCTTGGGGAAATTATACCAATAAAACAGAGTAATAAGAAGTAAACCCACCCTGGGGTGGGTTAATTCCTTCCTGCACTTAACTTTATTCCTGATTCTCTACCTCCTCCCCTAGCAGCGCAGGGGGACAGGAATGGTTCATGGTCAGTTCATCACACGTTGTCTCTGCTACTGCTTCCTCCTCAGAGGGAGGACTCCTTCCCCTGTTCCAGCATGGGGACCCTCCCTGAGCAGACTGCTCCATGAACTTCTCCAAAGTGAGTTCTTCCCACAGGCTGCAGTTCTTCATGAACTGCTCACCAGGGTGGGTCCCTTCCACGGAGTGCAGTCCTTCAGGAACAGATTCCAGCACAGATCCCCTGTGGGGTCACAAGTCCTGCCAGGAGCCTATTCCAGCACAGGCTTCCCATGGGGCCACAGCCCCCCTCAGGTTTCCACCTGCTCTGTCATGGGGGTGTCTACAAGTGGATCTCTGCTCCTTCACGGACTTCCACAGGCTACAGGGGGACAGCTTTGCCTTACTGTAGTCTTCATGACAGGCCGCAGGGGAATCTCTGCTCCAGTGCCCGGAGGATCTCCAGCCCTTCCTGCTTTGCTGGCCTTGGTGTCTGCAGGGCTGTTTCTCTCACATACTCTCACTCCTCTCTTCTCTGGCTGCAATTTGCTTCTCTGCAATAACTTTCCTTCTCAAATACAGGATCCCAGAGGTGCTACCACCACCCGTGATGGGCACTGACCAGCCCTGGGTCTCTCCTTGGCTCTGTCAGACATGGAGGAAGCTTCTGACAGCCTCTCAGAGAAGCCATCCCTGTAACCCCCTGTAACTATGAGGAATCCATAGAGTCATTTAAACAAAATATGCCCCTAAGAAAAAAAAGAAGAGCATCTGACTTCTAAATGAGAGACAAATACTGGAATTAGTATCCATACAAGGAGCAGAGAAACTGTCTGCCATTTAGTATGCACACACATCCTGAGAATAATTCCCTGCTATCCTTTTCAAGTCTCAGATAAGAAAACTAAAATGGTAGGTAAGAAAATTAAAATGGTAGGTAAGAAAATTAAAATTAAATGCCTGCAATATCACATTTTTTGCTGATGTTCAGATTCAAAATTGCTGGCTGAAAACACTGTTTACAAAATTACTACCAGAATCTTGCAGGAGTAACTTTAGCAATAAATACAGCACAGTTACTAAGTTTAAAACATAGATAGTCAAGGAGCATCTACACTTACATCCTGACTCAGGTATTTTATTTCACTTCATGGCCAACAGAGAGGGATTCAGATTCACCCTCTGGAGGAGCTTCTTTTTAACAAATACAGAAGAAACCCAGATTCCAGCAAATACCTTCAACACATCATTCCTGACAGGGAAATACTTTAAGTAAGGATTTAAGACATCATTGCCTCCAAGCACCTTCAGAATTACCATTGTATTTTGCACTCTAGCCAAATAATGAATTAGGAGACAAATCTAAAGGAAAGATGGGTAAGATGAGTCAAGCTACATGAAAAACATGTATTCACTAAGGAACAGTCCTTTTAAAGTCCAGAATAAAGTTGAGAAATCTGGCTCCTGTGTTCTTTTTACAGTGTGAAATTTGATGAAGAACGACTTTGTTCTAGCTCACAATATGTTACCAACACCCCAGCTGCTATCAGATGATAATCCCAGCAACAGGGATTTCTGCTGGTTCTGTCAGTTCCAAATTCAATAAACTGTACAGGCATTAATGACACTGATGACAATCTTGTTTTCTATTAGTTGTCTTCTTTCAAAAAACACTTTTAATATAAATTTCTGTATGCATGTGTATGTATAAGAGAGAAGATCACAAAACTCAGGTAAATCGAAACTAAAACTGCTTAAGTGGCCTAAAATACTCTATTTTACAGATACACTTTATGATATACCTGATTTACATTATGACATACTACTATTTCTCCTCCTTCCCAAGAGAATCCATATAGGACGTATCTAAGGTCCTAAGCTCCTGGTTTCTAAGGAGGAATCACATTCATGTAGCTTAATAAAATTGCTGCTGGCCAAAATACCAAAAGTGTGGAAGTAACAAAGAATCAGGAAAAAGGACAATCCAACAGAAGAAGAGCATGCAATGCCCTGGAGGACTTCTTTCCATCCCTCCTCCAACTTAACAGTTCCCAGTGATGAGAAAGTTTGACCTTTTGATATTAAATAAGCAGTCACTGCACGTGGGATTCATGTCAGCTGACTATATGTCAAAAAGCAAGATCTCCGAGGCAGTTTTCCTAAGCATTCTACAAAGTCAGAGAAAACAGACACCTGCATAGACTGATTCATCTGATCTGTTTCTTCTGACCATCTCTGAAGAGAGCTAGCTCTAAGTCTAACTTGCAGATGACTGACTTAATGCAGATGAAACTCACCCTAACTGTTCCCCATCCTCTAGATGTTCTGCTTGATTTCTTCAGCTCAATTTGCAGACTTGCACCGATTGCAGTTAGGAATCCTTTGCACGGAAAGAAGCTATTATTTCAAAAACAAAGTATTATAAGAATATAGAGCAGCTTTTTAAAAATGGCTAAAACCTCATAGTTCTTGAAAATTAGGAAACTGAGCAGTGCACATGTATAGAGGTGGTAATAATGGAGTAAACAGAATTTCAGTTCTATCAGTTCTGCGTTTTCAAACAACTGGAGTCTCAGTAAAAACCTTTCTAAGCCTGCATGTGCAAATTACCAAGCAGTGCTCCTAGGGAAGGCAACTTAAAAAGTTATTTTCTTATCATTTTCCACCTTAACCCAAGACAAACCACGACAGGGGGAAGAGATGGGACTACTGAAGAGACCTGTCTCACATCTCTTTTTCACCCTCTTCACAGAATGAAGAAAGAGGAGCTCATTTTTTATTTAAATATAACGGCTTGTTATGTAAATCCATCCATATATGCATGTGCATGCATAAACATGCACTTAAATGTCCCTGTATGTCATTAATATATGTATCACTACAAAAATGCCTGCAAATACACGAAATAAAACTTTTCATAAAGCCCAGTAGTCAACAGGAACAAAGATATACATGCAGGTTTTTAGAGCTGAGTGCCAGAGAAAATTTTATAGGTTTTTGTCTCCTCAATTGAATTAAAGAAGACTCCTCAACAAGATGAAATTCAAATTCAAAGCTGAACTCCTAAGAGACTTCAAAATAAACTACATAAAACATGAACTAGGATCTCCATGCATTTCTTACTCTTCCAAGTGTCAGGGATCTTCATTCCAGCTGGAAATATTGGACACGCCTGTCAAGGGGTTTTGATGGCAATGCTTTTTGCCTGTTCAAACTGTCATGTTCTGTAAGCAGATGGGTCCTGATGGATTTCAGAACTAAAACCAATACAGAATATTGTCTTGAGGTTTAGGGGAGAAATAAATAACTGTGCTCTTCACCACACAAAATGCTTCAACTCTTGTGAATTATCAAGTTGAAATAAAATCTAGTTTTTAAGAACTCCTTAAACAGAAGTACAACTGAATTTCTGTAACCAACATTTTTTGTTTTTCTGGAATTCCGCAGCATTAACTAACCTTTAATATGTAGTTTGTATTGAATCCAACAATTTGGATGCAAAGCACAATGAACACACAATTCTAGTGGGAAAAAAAAATAAAATCCAGGCAATCTGGTTTTCTTCCTTGTCTTTAAAGGCACTTCCTAGCCAGAATAAATTTACTACACATTCATTAAGTCAAAATAAGAAAGCATGAGAGCAGGCAAGGAAAACCGCATCTAAGTTTCTACATCTAGGAATAAACATGACAGTTCTTCTTTAAGAAAAATGCATTGATAGTGTCTTCTATTAAACTGCAAGTACACAATCAGAAGAGAAGTTTAAAAAGGGCACTGATAAAAGAGGAATTTCCAAATATATGGGCATGTCCAGCTAAACTATTGCACTAAAACATTTGACAGGCAATTGGCATTAATTTTACACTCAGGTAAGGTTGTTCTCCTTATCTGTGAAAAGTGTTTAATTGTTAATCAAAGTAGAATCCTCAGTGAGCACTAAACACTCATAACTTAAAATGTGCTGGCAAGTCAGTATAACCTTCCCACCCTGCCCACTTCATCTACTATCACATTTGAATTATAGTCACAATATAAGCTCTCCTTTTTAGTATAACAGGTATTTTGGAAGATTTCTCTTAAGTTAAGTTATGAAAAAACATCTGGACCCAAGTAAGTTTGTGCATTGGTACAATGGAGAGATTATTTAACCTCAAAAAAATCGGAACTCTTTAGAATGACAGTATTATGTTAAAGACCTAGGATGCTTTCAGTAAGTTACAGAATCTAATTTACAGGAAGCAAACCCATTCCATCCTCTAAACAATTGCTTTGATTTCTCCCATTGCTTTGACTGCAACAAACAGGTAGGATAATTGCTTGAAACTAAGAAAAGGAGATCAGCAAAACCCACTAATTATACTTCTATTTAGAAAATATTTTTCTTTCATAAATCCATACAACCCATTTAATTTCAAGGATACCAGCCCTTCCTCTCTAAAAAAGAAAGGTAGAAGTATGCTAAATAGAGTATAACTACACAGCAGTAATAAAAAAAACCCAACAGATAAAAATTACACCTAAAACTTGATACCTCTTTATAAAAAAGTCAGTATTTGTTCTTTACTCAAAGTAGGGATTTCTAAAATCTAAAATTTATTAGTCTTAGCGTAGCCAGACCCAGAGAAGAACAGCACAGCAACGACCTTATCTGAATCACCATAACGACTGCAGCACGAAGCCAAATGAAAATCTAAGAGCATTGTTTGTCATTCAGCACTAAGACCTATTTATTATTTAAATAACAATTGAATTTAAATGACAAACTTCCCCCATTTCTGCAAGGCAGAACCAACTGATCAGGATCTGCAAGCTGAAGAGCCCATGCACATAACAATAATGCCTATGCAGTAATATAATGACCTCTAACAGCAGTTTTAAATATATGTTATACATTTATATAAACATTAATATTTGCAACAACTATGTATAATACACGTAGATATGCATACATATCTATATGAAGAATACATGTAATACATACTTATATAAATATATTTTAAAATACACTATATACACAAATAGCAACAGCAAAAGAAATCTCTGTATTACAAGGAGGCAGGGCATGGTTGTCTCTATCCTTTCAGCTCCTGAAACTGGTACTTCCTCACATTTCCATATTGCTAAAGCCATAGAGTGGCCACTTACACAAGTTCTAAGGCACCATTTGTAGGCACAATATCACCATTCAAGTTTGCTTCAAAAACTCTGCGTAAGTTAGCAAAGCTCTGACTCTTACTGAGGCCCCTAAAAGATAAAATAACCTGAAACACCAAAACCTTTGTTTTCAACGTCATGCTAGCATGCATTCTAGACACTCTTTCCAATTATTTAACAATTTATTTTTATAGTCATAGAGTTCAAGCCCTATATAAATACTGTGCTTTGGAAATTTGGCTCTTATTAGTCTTTTCAAAAAGAGAAGAAAGAAACCACAAAAAAACCCACCAAACCCACACTCTTCCCAGAAAAGGAACTTAATACTACTGCAACCATTCCAGCTAAGGGGACTTGCTAGGGTATTCTGTGCCGTCAGAACAAGGTTTGTACCACTACAGAAAGCAAGAATTCATATAGCATGAACTCTGGCAAGAGAGAACAGCTTCCCTGATTAAAGGAGTGAGGGCACCCCAATCTCTACCCCTAACAAAGATGTCTGTCCAACACAGCAGCCAGTGGAAATTGGGGACAGCAGCAGCCAATTGTTCACCCACAGATGGGCTCTTAACGCCCATCTTGGTGCCCACGGGCTCTTAATGAGCACACCCAGCCACAAGGTCTGTGGCATTTCCCCTCTCCAGGGACAGCACTCACACCTCACACATGAGACTCAGACACGCAGCCTTTCCTCAGCTCTCCTCCACACCCTGGTTCCCAATAGCCAGAAGCTGGCAACAAGTTGACAAATGCTACACTGAATCCACCTTCCCGGGGGACAATGCGAGGACCAGGACAGCAGGCACTCTTCTAAGCACTTGGACTCATGGGTTTAGCAATAGCCATTGAGTGTCACCCACCCAGCACCTACTGCTGAACCAATGCAGTCCAAGCAAGCCATCACTTGGTGCTCGGAGCCAACAAGCATTCAGGCTCTTTGCCACAGGACATCTGATGGGCCCAGAATTGCTCTTAGTGAATTTGCTCCTTCCTCACAAGTTCCAACATCAGAATTTCTCTTGAGAGGCAGCAAATCTGGTTCACTACCACGCATGAGGCTGAGAAGGTGCACAAACACAGTAACATAATGAAGCACAGAACACACTCTGCTCACGGTGACCCCAAGGAAGCAGGCAGCCAGCCCTGTGTCCTGCCCCTCAGCATGCTGGGGCAGCAAGCAACTTGCTTTCACATCTTGTACCCACAACTTTCTTTACTTTTAGAAACAGCATGCTGCCTAGGTGTATTAATTCAGCACCTCATACAAGCTATAAGATGGATTACCAAAATTAGGCACAGACCATCAAGTCAGGCGATATTAGGTCAGGGAACACAAAGTCGAGCCTTGCAAGTTCCAATTTACTCCTGCTGGAGTAACCACTGTTCAGTGATTTTACAGCTTTGAACCTCCCTCTATTCTACATGTATGTAAATTACATTGCCACCTCTAGTGCCAAGAGCCCAAGCCACTATTTGAAAACATTCTGAATAGGTAAATGAAAGGCACAGCAGAAGTACAGAAATACATGTTTTATTGACTTGGCATTCATTCACTTATCCAAGAGAAAGGCTGAGATTCCTGGCACAGGATAGTTAAATAACTAGTCAGATGTTATGACACATACAAAGAACAGACAAATCATAAGATGAAAGTTAAGTATGATGACAATGGGAAGCATTACATAACTGCAAATGGGTATTTAGGAGCCTTCTCTCAACTTGCATATCAGGGCAACTATGGAAAAAATATCCAGTATGGAATCCCTCCTTCAGTATGGAATACTTCACCTCCCGGGCAGCACTTCACAGAAGTGACTGCAAGATTATCAGACTACAGGGTTCTTTGAAAAACTAAACAAAGAAACAAAATAAAGAAACAAACAAATCAATCATACCACAAAGTTTTTCTTGAACACTGAACACTAAGTATTACCTAAGTGGACTAAACAGTTATGCAAAAAATGGAAGTCATCATTAACTCTACACAAGAGATCAGAATCTGTAGTATTGTTTACAGAAGTACATGTGTACCAGCAATTCATTGTGTATCTAAAATTATTAGCACCTCATGCCAATTAGAGTAGCCTTGCAAATAAAAGCTAAAAGCCTCTTTAAAAGTTACAAACTGTTGAGCATAAAATCCACGTATTTTAGACAAAAGACTAATCTTTGATACTTGATGTATGCTATGATTAACTTTATTAGAAGATTTCATGCTCATAATGGCCCTTTAAAGTGCTTTAATATTATTAAAGCAGGGAACAAAACCAAAGGAATTGTGCTAACGTTTATAGGTTATCATCAACAGAAATAGGAACAAAGCACTTTAGCTTGATTCCAGCCTAGCTCCTTTTCAACTTATTTTTGTTTCTGTTGTTCCATTAACAAGATCTTGTTTAATCACTAGACAAGATTACCTATTGCATAGTATCTGCATACTGTGCTCCCCCGAAACAAAGACACAAGGAATTTAAAGACAACAAAGCATACACTTCACTTGCATGTTTAAGAGCATCAAGCACATCTAAAAGAATCACAGCAACTACTGGAGTGACAAAGATCAAGAAGGGAAAAAAATAATTCCCTAGTAAAGCAGAGTCTTAGAAGAAAGGCAGCAAACAAAACAAGGACTAAGGCTGGAAAGTGTTCCCCTGAAACTTCCCACCCCTAGAATCTATGGAAGAGAACAACTTTAATATTTTCCTCTTAAACAACTTCAATATTTTCCTCTTAAAAAAACGTGCTACAATCAAGAGTGCAGCAGAACTGGAAACATAGCAGTTCGCAAGAGTTGATAAAAAGTGCAGACTGACCTTGCTCATCCCTTAAACATCTCCTAATCCTGCAAAGTCAAGCCAAAGTTGCCAACATTTTTGCTTAAAGACACCTGCTTCCTAGGCACCTGTGAAAAAGGCCATGTGCATGGATTGCTCAGGCCATGTCAAGTGCCAATTTCTGCAGATCACAACAAGCACCATCTTCCAGAGCTCAAGTATTTGAAGCTCTCAAATGATGAAGATCAAATACACAATTCAGGAAGAATTAAAGGACATTCTTCCCTCTCAAGTATTATATTCAGGCTCTTCTCTTAAACTGGGTATCAGCTGTTTTCATTCCTGATCTTAGGTGTCCTTTGCATGCCAGAAAGAAAACCTCTGGTCAGGCAAGAGAGGGGGATTGGTCTTCCAAGCACAGTCCACACAAAAACAGTCTCACAACAGACAAGCACCCAGACACTACTTTGAAGGAAGTGGGCATCACATTTACATTACCTTGAATATCCTTACAGCAAACTTTAGGATTCCATGGAAATTTGCCTTTTGGTATTTACAGTAATCCATTCCTATGTCTGTGGGAGTTTGAAATGTCATCTTCCACAGAAGTACAGAGAAGTGGGTCAAGATACACTGCTGTTATTTCACAGATCAAAGATCTCAGGCAAACAAAAGCGACCAGCAGCGTGAGCATTCCAGGACACACATGGCACTTCCTCACCTTCCCTACCACTCACAATTCAATTTTTTTCCACAACACAGTAAGAAATGCATATGTTAAAGAGAGCCAAGAGTAAAGTGGAGTAATTTTAAGCTCTTAAGAGGGTACATGAGACAATGGTCACTTGCTGCACAAGCTCAGCAGTGATGTGCTCAACTGCTCAGGACACCAACCGCAGAAAAGCTTGTCCTTGCCCCAGATGAAGCGAGATTCTGTGTTGCCTCACTGATGGTGATACAGTGCCCAAGTTCACCCAGATGTGATTAGCTTAGAAGCCTTGCAGCATCAGGAGAAGGTAGGGATTGTTGTGGCAGGTCAGGCACTGCAGCAGCAAAAGGACCATGCACTTCCTCAGCAAGCAGCCAGGGGGTTTACAGGGACTTGTGCCTAGCTCTCCTATCTGCAAATTTTTCCAGCTTTGCTGAAATGTTTCCATCTTCTCCTTTACAAATACATCAGTTCTCATTTTAACTCTGCCTTCGAAATGAATTATTTCTAGAGTATTTGTGATATTTTAAGCCTTCCTACACCCTCAGAGACTATTATCTCTCTGCTTCTCCATGTAAATACAGCTTGGAGACAGAGCTCAAGTGACGGTCACAGCACACGTGATCACAACTGGAGAATTGCACCTCAGGACTGTCAGTCCTTTACCATGACTATAAATCAAAGGTCATTCCACGTATTTTCAACACAGCTTGCATCTTCCAGTTAATGTCTGTTCAGGTTGCATTTTTCCTAAAGACTTTTATTACAACGTAGGTAAGGACCTTCCACACTAGTTAATGCTTTCAAAAATTAAAGTTTTGTAAGGCAAATTAGGTGCTTTATCACTTGCTTGTAATGAGAAAAAGTGTTTCGTGATTCCAAAAAAAACCTTTCCCCTTTTTTGCTCCGAAATCACTAGTCACTCACTACTACAGTTCCTCAAAACTGCTGAGGAATTTGTTTTCAGCTGCTCTAGAAGAAAAGCACAAATAGTCCTGAAGTCCAAGTCTTACCACCCTACACTGAAGCAGATCAACAGAACCTGCTGCAGTAGGTGAGTTGAACAGCTACAGATACTCCAAAACACATCAGACCATTTCTGTGGCAGATTTCCCTTATTGTCACTTTGTGCCCCAATTCTTTTGTGCCTTGAATCCTACAGAGCCTGAGAAGTGTGTAGCACTCCTATTGCACCAAAACTGTATTTTACATTTATGGGCAAGAGTTTGAGCAACTACATACAATGAAGCACTGTTTTTGCTGTTACTTTTTCCTGAGGCCACTCCTCTTATCCATAGCAAAGGGAGATCAAAAAAGGAATTTTTAACATTTGTCATTTCATTTCAGATGCATGAAAACCATAACTGAATGCAAACTGCCCATGAGTTCTGCCCACTGCAGGACATTTACTGTTTAATGACTCACTGCGGAGGGTTCCCATAATAAGTCAGCCAGCATGTACAAAGCCAAGAAACCTGTCACCATTCCTGCTTCCTGCCAATTGCCATTCCCTTCCTTAATGTGCCTGTTGAAAGTGTGTCAAATACTAGGTGGACCTAGTAGTTTGCAGCCAAATTTCTCCTCCCATTCTCTGGACACTCTGCCATAACTACCTCTAGTACTTAGCAAAAAGAGACAGCAAGCAGCACTTTTTGTATATCTCCTTGGATTCACAGTTCAACTCCATAGCTAAGGGGTCCAAAGAAACAGGATGGCAATCTGCTCATGTAGACAAACAAAAGCCTGCAGGTTCTCCAAAAGTTTACTCCATACTTGCTAGAGAAAACTCCTCCCAATATGTTCACAATTTTTAGTGCCTTAGTTTTCAGATAACAAAAAGCCTTTCTGACAGTGAATGGCAACTCCCAAGCTTTTAACAACTGCCTGGGTGACTACATCCCCAGACTTAACGATGTAGATATGGCAAAACTTCACTTTGTCTCTTATATTCCAGCAAAACGACCCTCAGTTAAACAGTCACTCCTTGAAAAGAGCAAGAGGAACAATTGCAGCACTCATACTCCCAGTCCAAAGGCACACAGAGATTCTCTGACTCTCCTTCTCTTTCAAAAACAAATGCATATGGATTGTTTTTCATGTCTGTGAAAGAAAAAGATATTCCTATACATTTCCAAACTGCACATCAAAGCCTTTGCATGTAACACATTTCTTATCCTCTAAGTTAACCAACAGGAAGAGCTGTACATTTCAAGTGATGGAGCTTCAGAAGCAAAGGCAGCTAATGAAAGAACCTACCATCAAGAAATCCATAGAAAATCCTAACTCCACATGCATTTCCTAGTAAGACTACAGAGAAAAGGGGTGGGAACAGAAACCGAAAGGAGCCTTCTCAGGCAAACAAGGTGGATTCCTGTTGGGACAGGCAGCCTAGCTCTATGATCTTTCAATCTTTAGCTTTCCAAATTCACTCTGAGTGATGTCCATTTGAGCACTGCTGTAGACCTTTGCTTTTCTGCACTTCACAGTTTCAGGTATGCAGTCTGCAGCATATGCTCAGACAGCTCATATCCACTGGTTCTTGTGACAACACTCATTTAGACTAAACATCTGGTTTTTCCTCCTCATTTTTAACTTTCCAACAGTTTCTTGGAACGCAACTACATGTAATGCAGGATTTCAATGAATACTTCAAAGGCCATTATCAATACTTTAAAGGTCATTGAGAGCAGCCCTGTGGAGAAGGATTTGGGGGTGATGGTTGACAAAAAACCCAACATGAGCCCAACGTGAGCCGGCAGTGTGCACTTTGCACACCGTAGCCCAGAAAGCCAACCATATCCTGGGCTGCATCATAAGGAATGTGGCCAGCAGGTCAAAAGATGCGATTCACCCTCACTGGTCCTCTTGTGCTCATGTGTCTGTCCTCTGCAGCTTCCACCTGGCAAACAGAACCTGTGAAACAACTACCTCAAAAGCAACCCACCAAAACAAGGCTTGTTTTTTTTGGTCACCTCAGTTCCCCATTTCAGCTTACCACAACTGCCTCTGCTTATCAGTTGTGAAGAGGCAGGAGAGGAAAAGGGAAGAATGTTCCCATACCTACAGAGGTAAATGCACTCCAAATCTACTTTGTTAGCCTACCTAGGGAAGCTCTTCTACATTCTCCTTTAATACAAACTGCCCAGGGACTATCTCATCCAGTTCTGGAAGAGAGAATTCAAATCCCTTTCTCTGAAAAGTGGATCAGAATTTACGTGCATCGATAAACATATTATCACAAAATAGGATTACATACATTGTCATTCTTGCCCTCAAATCACACTACTTTGGTGACTTAGTCTTGATCACATGTGGTCTCATTTCTCTTCCAGACATTTCCTCGTGTCAATTCCCAAGCTTATAGTGCTATTATTTATTCCCATTGCACAACTTCATAAGGCACCCATTTTTATCAATCCAGTATTCCTTATTGTCCAGCTCTTGCATGACTTTCCAGCTTTCCTTTGAAATACTGATTCCTCAAGTTTGCTTATCATAGTTCAATTTTACAGTGTAAACAACATCAGCACCACTTTCAATCTTGAGAAACACTTCTTGCAAGTACCTTTCAAACCAATAGTTCCTCTTCTGACTCAAATCTGTTTCTGCTTCCTCTCCTTCATACTACTCTTTACCCAAGTAACAGCTCTTGCACTAATCCTCCTGTATCTCTGCCTTAAAAATAAGTGTGACCCGTTATCAAGTTCCCAGCAGATTAGAGCTACTCCATTTCTTTCACAGAGAAAGGAATTCAATCACTTATTTTTACAAAAGATGCAGGTCAGTCAGGCATGATCTATCTTTAGCAAATGGACATAGGACCCAGTCTACTTAGTTTCATGTTGTTAATGTGTTTCCTTGTCATGTTTCCTTCAAAAATTCTCTAGAGTCTTGCATACTACTGATGTCAAAATTATTAGGCTATAGCTGTGCCATTCCTTGACTCCAGCTCTTTTAGGAAACCTTCTCCATAGTTCAGTAAAAAATCTGCTAAGTCAGAGGTAGGATACATTTAAAATTAGATTTCTGTTTAGCTTTCCCTTAGGAAGCCTGGCTGGTTATGGTTCTACTGACTGTCATTCTATTCCTGCAGTTATTCTCCCTGTGACTCAGCTACCCTGTCCCCTTCCCAAACTGCCTTCCTCTCCAGCTTCTCCAGGTCATTTCTTGACATAAAGAAAACTTCAGTTCAGAGGTATTCCGACCCAATTTTTGACAACACCTCAAAATGTACTTCTACATTTTACTGGCGACAAAATAAAATTCACTGCTATTAATTTATAGTTTGGGGGTTTGTTTGGGTTTTTTGTTCTTTTGTTTTCTTTGCATCAACATCACTTAATGTGCATGAAAATTAATACACACTCCAGAAGAACAGAAGAAACAAAAGCCTAGGTCTTTCCAAGAGGCCAACAAGGAGAGGGCAAAAACACACTCTTCCTCCTACAGATACATAACTAAGGCTCACCTTGTAACAGTATTTGACAAGAAAGTGCCTGATTAATATCACAACCCTCACAACCCAGATGATCTAATTACTTCACAGGAACTGATCCTGTGAACATCCATATGCAAACAGCACCCAGACACCCTGAGGAAAAAGGATGCATTCAAAAACCATGCACATCTTTCAGAAATTGAGTTATTGCACCTTAGCATCTGAGGAATTGTGCTTGGATTTTTTGCTGAAGCAATAATTTAATTCTCAGCTACCTTGTATGGAATGCGTTTACGTCAGATCAACCCTTGTATAACAATAACCATCACATTCATTATGTCTTGGCAATTTTTATAAATGCCAAGAACTCGCTTTGGAAATGGACTCACTGGAAATCCAACAGTCTACCTGCTTTTGTCATAGCAAAGCAACTGTATGGGCAGCCCAGCTGGGCAACCGCATCTCCAGCTTCGAGGGTTAAAAAAAAATTAAAACAATCACAACACAAACCGGCTATGAAATACATGACATAAAATCCTTCTACCTTACAGGCCACATGAAGCAGTCAAGCATATATGAAAGCGGGGAGGAGACAGGCAAAGAAAACTTAAATCCAGGGTGGGCTTGTTACCCTGGGGCTGTTTGGTACAAGATATACCTGAGCACTCAACGATGGGCCGGCAGGGATAGAAGAAGGTAGATTAAAACACCATTTGGGGTTTTTTCCTCAGGATTCTCTGTCTGAACGCATTAAGCACGCACGACTCGAAACAGATACGGTGCCACGGTGTGCGCCGTGATCCCTCATTCCCGGGAGCTCCCCCCGCCGGCCCTTGCTCCGCCTCGCTCCCGGCAGGAGCGCCGAGGCGGGGAGGGAATGGAGGCAGCTCCATGACCACGAACTGCCCGCGGCGAGCCGAGTCACGGCCCAGCCAGGCATCCCCCGGCCGGGGGAGGCCGCGGCCAAGCGGGGCCTCGCCGGCTCCCAGCCCCTCCTTCACCGCCCCCTGAGCAGAGCGAAGCCCCCCGGCCCCGCGGGACGCGCCCCTCCG
>VXBC01005905.1:97352-192793 GCA_013399945.1 Ploceus nigricollis | reverse complement strand
GTCATTTTACAGACATCACAGTAATATATCCGAGAATGTAAAGTAAAATACTAGTAAATTAATAAACATTGTAAAGCATCAGAAATTTATTGTGCACTTATGATCTCTAACATGTATTGCAGTATCAACCCTTCTTTTGCAAAGACATTTTGGTCTTTGTAGTAATTTATTTTACCATTTAATGGAGTAAAATAGTAAATGAGTTCCATACAGCTAGCTGGTGCTTCAACAAAGAAGTAAATTAAAATATGCAGCTGGCTGAAATTACCAGGTTATTGAACATTTTCTGTATCACTTGAAATCAATCTTATTACATCCATTCTTTTTTGTTTTGTAAGTTGGTTAAATTCCTCCTGAAGAAACAGGCAGTTAAAGAATTTGGAATTTACTGGTTTTGAAAGCATTTGATTTCTCATTTGCTAAACATTTTCAGAATTATGAAACACTTCCTAGTACTTAATATTATCAATAGTTTTTATTAGGTACTGTACTCATTTCGTTCACCTGCACTTTTCTAAAATGTCACACTTCTTACAATACTCTTCTAAGTTTTTGACAATCAAGATAATTAGCAAGGAGTTCTATTTTCTGTCTTCTGTCCTGCATTCCCAAAATGATGTGTTGAGTACAATGTCTGTCTCAAATTGTTGTTATTCACTACAATAATTAAAGCATTCAAGAATTCAGACTTGTGTTTTGTTTATAGGTTAATGTAGTTCTCTTTCAAAAATAATTTCAAAATAATAACTTTTTTTTTTTAATATGTACAACTGTTGTCTTTTTTTTTTTTTCCCCAAATCATTCAAAGTTCATGTGGTGAATTTACTCTGGCTGATAAAACATGGGTATTTCCTGTGGCACAGAACAGGATATGCAGTAACCTGATATTTTGAAAAGGAACTGCAGATAAATTCTTACTTGGCTGTTGATTGAAAATATGAATTATGAGCAACGGTGAGATTTGCATCCCTGAACATGCAATTTTTAATCACGAATCTTGTTACTAACAAGATACTGATCTCAATAATCTCAATGCAGTAAAGCATGTGTTTAAGTGAAGAGCCATATATGTTACGGTAGAATTGGAGACTTAAATTGCTTTCCCACTGAGGCAAAAAACCACAATAAATTAATGAATTATTGATTTTTTTAGGAAGGCCATTTTTATAAGCATTTAGGATCTCTTTTGCTTTCCTAAGTTATGAAATGTATTTTCTTCCCTGAAATATTTGCAAAATCCAAAATGGCACCAGGGTGTGTTCACAAACATTTTCTTGCTCTTTCACCCAAAGACAGTTGCTCATCTCCAAGAAGAAAATGAAAAATTGAAGACCAGACTCAGGACCATAGAAACACAGGTAAGTTGCCTGTAATCTTGGATGCTTAATGTTGGTTACATATTTTAAAATATCTAAATAAGAATCCCATGGTTATTATTCTTATGTTTTCAGTTAAAATACATTTCTGAGGTTTTAAATTGTCAATGTATTGCAGGCTACTGCTGCCCTAGATGAGAAGTCCAAGCTGGAGAAGTCACTGAGGGATTTACAGATGATCCAAGGAGATCAAAAGGTAAATATAATTATATCCCTCTGCTCCTATTTAACACAACTGTTGCCAGCACATCCAAAATGTTGGTCTGTATGGTGTGTTCCTTTTCTGGCAAATGCAAGAGTTTGAGTTAGCAGCAGTTGTTCCTGCTGACATTGTCTGTTCCTGCTGGTCTGTCAGTCATCAGGTAATCCATAACATTAGTTGATGTTATCATGTATTCAGGAGATATCAGAAAGTAGTGTTTCAGAATTCATGTTCCCAGGGCTGATATTTGTATTAACACACACAAATCTATTTCTGCTTTGTTTCTTCGTGTTTAAGAGTGATACCTAACCTGGTTTGTAGAGCAACAGTAAAACACTAATTCTTTCACACATTTGTCACTTGACGTTGACATGAACAAGCCAGACTTGCTGCTTCTTTGATGTTTTTGTAGTTCTCCCTATATCAGCACACTGTTAAAAATGTTTCACCATTTATTTTTATTACTTGAGGTTCTTAATCTGTTTTGTAAATGAGACCCCAGCGTGGTGAGTTGCTGCTGACAAAAAAATGTAAGAAAGCCTCAAGTCATTTTGACACAAATAAATCTCTTTAGGTCACCTGAGTATTTTTCTAAGTTTCTGCCTTTATTTGTCAATAAATAGAATTTTCCAAAGTTTGTTCATATGTAATTGTGTCTTAAATTTAAAGCGTTTCAGTTCAGGCTTTCAACAAAATTAGAACACTTTAATCCCATTATTTTGAGTAATTGACTTTAAAATTCCTGCAATATTTACAGATTAGGAAATAAGGTTCAAGATAATAAACCATTTCTATTTTAGTTTTCATATTTTAATCCTGATTTCTTTTTATTTTGCTTTCTACCTGGTTTATGGTATGTACTTGGTTTTCTTTATATGTTAAAAATTTACCTTGTAGCTTTCAAAATTGTATTCAATAATATTTTTATCAGGGAACTTGATTAATCATTCACGGCAAATATTTTCTTTTTCTGTTTTGTTAAACTTTAAATTATTTAAGGCTTAAAATATTAAAGGGATGTATTAAATTCTGGATAATACTGTTTGTAGTGTTAAAAGATTGGAACCAAATCTCATCCTGCTTTTCTGGTTAAATATGAATTGGCCTCAGTGTCAGGGCTGCTGAGTATCTTCAGCTTTCATGTCCTAATTTGCCCTCTGTAATCTGTCACTTTCTCTCAGTTGCTCATAAAGCAGTAGATTTCAAACTCTTTGAACAAATAAATGACTGCCAAACCACAACTGTTTTTTAAGGATCAACTCATCAGATTGATACTTTTTTTAAATTAATAGTTAACAAATGGCTCCACAAAGAAAGTGGGGTGGGAGGTGTCTGGGTCTTACTCCCAGCAGTAACTGGGAGTAACTGCTCTGTTGGATCAGTTTAATTTAAGGATATAGAATTTTTGCATAATTGACTTATGTCATGGTTAGAAAATAACAATTAAGACATACAAAATGGATGTAGTGCTTTTCAACACTGCAGCCTTGGACTCTATCTCAGAATTCAAAATAAGCTTTTCTTCTGTACAGGTACTACTATCAAGTGATTTCCTATTCTCAAGTCTTATGTTCCAGATAGAAAAAGGAACAGGCATTTCCTAGGTTTTAGATTCTGTTGTTTTAAGGTGCTTATGGTTCAGCCTCATTACACTTTTGAGTTTGAAATTGGGCTTTAAAACCTGAGAATGTTTTGTGTTTAGTTTTATTTAAATGAAAATCCATAGAACAGTTACACAGTTATTATGTTTTATGACTCAGAGGTGATGTTCAAAAAAGTTTGAGTTGATTCTTCTCATAAGGAAATGGGAAAGTCGCTTCACAACTTGGAACCTCTTTGTGTAAGACACCTGAGAATGGCACAGTGTTCATACCTGGCTGAGAGTGTGAGCCTTAACACTTTCAGCCTTTCCTACCCATCCTACACTAACAGCTTTGGAAATGTTTCAAAAACACATTGTAGCATAGACATTCAGATCTTAAATAGTAATTTATTGTTTCTGTATGGTAAATAACTTCTTGTAATATGATTCATCCTCTGGCTATAACTAATTCCTAAAAAAGCGAAGTACAGGAACTTAAAATCTCATCTTGGCTGAGAAGACATTCCAGCCATCTTTAAAAAGCATTTATTAACAAGTTTTGAAGTTATAAATCAGTCCCTGCTCTAACTTCTTTTTTTTAGTTGAAGCACTTCTCACTTAGGCTTTACAGGAGTAACTTGTACATCATTATAAAAGTGAAGATGTATCTACTTTGTGTGGAATGTTACACTTAAAGTTTTAATTATTTCTTCTCTTGAATTTGACATATTTTAAATATTTCTTCTGTTGAAGAATAATGCAAACCAGGATATCACTGAACTGGAGAATAAAGTGGCAGCTTTGAAATCCCAGTTTGAGAAGACTTTGAATGACACTACTGCAAACCAAAAATTCTTGGAAGAAGACTTGGTGACAACAAAACATGATTTACTGAAGGTTCAGGATCAGCTATCCACAGCTGAAAAGGTTAGCATTTTATTGTAATGTGAAGATGCATTCCTTACTCACATTTTAACTGATTAGTAATTTAACAAGCACAAGCTACAGGATGCAGCGCATTAAACATAAAACAGCAAACCCACAACTAACTGCATGGTTATAACTATGAATATTTTTATGAATATTAAAAAATTGACTATTTGTATCAATAGAAATTTTTAAATGAAAAGCATATTCCCAGTCTTCTGAAGACTTTTAGCTTGATTTTGTTAGAAAATGAAGTTGGGGTATCTATGGCTGCCCCAGTAATCTCATTTGAATCTACCAGCTGACTTTATCTAAATCTAGATAAGAGTAAGTTATGGAAAACTAGTATTGCCAAACTTGAGGAGGAAAAGCAAGTTGTTTAAAAAAAAAAAATTGTCTAATCTTCATAGTATGTAAATAATATGTTGATGTTATTATGTAGGAACTGGAGAAGAAATTTCAGCAAACAGCTGCCTACCGCAACATGAAAGAGATTCTCACCAAGAAAAATGAACAGATAAAGGATCTGCGTAGAAGACTTTCCAAGTAAGTGGTGCTGCCCTGTCTGTCCTAAAAAGATCCTTGTTCTGGATCCATGTTCTGCTCCCATTTTGTCTCTAAAACAGTCTATACATTTTCCCTTGAAGAGAACCTCTAATAGGCTATGCCCTGATTTTTGACAAACCAGTCCTTTGAATGGATGTTTGGTGTGGTTAGGGCTGGTGTGTGCAACAGCAGCTGCCATGTAGCAAGTAATGAGAGAATTTAATATGGAGAGCATACAGGATATTCATGGCTGCGGTAGATAAGGCCTCAGGTGCTACACACAGAGATACAGATGGGAGATGTTCCAGGGGCTTTGGCAATTGTTTGGGTTTGTGGGTAGGTCATTCCTTCATTCCACTGTTTGGTAAACAGTTTTAAAAGGAGAAAATAGTCTAAAAAGTAAATGCATTTGTCTGTGGCTTAAGTTGTACAGTAAATCTTGACAGAAATGTGTCACTCTTGGATGTAATTTATTGCTTTAGTTTCTTTAGAGACAAAATGTCTTTGAGGTATTTTCTAGTCTGTTTTAATTATTTTTTTATTTATTCTTTTTTAATCCTCAGATATGAGTCAGAGGACTGAAAAACCAAAAAGCATCTGATCTATCATAAGTTGTCATGGAAAGAAAATGTAGGCTGGTATTATTTTTCAATAATTTTTGTTTTGAATGGTGTATTCTTTGCTTCTAGTGTTTAAAATAACTCTTTGTTAATATTAATTTCACACTGAAACTCTTACCTTATGTCCTTTTAAACCTACAATTTATAGGTATTAGTTTCTGCAGTCAGGTTTTTAATGGTTAACCATTGACATTCCTTGAGAAATAGCAAACAGGACCTTGTTGAAGAACTGAGGACATTCCCTACAAAAAAAAAAGGAGTTTATTTTTCTTAAAAAAGGGGGGAAAAAGACCAAAAATATATGCATTAGAGTTTTTTATGTCTTCAAGGTGGAAACTCCAGTTGTTACTTTTGTGTTATTAATGTAGTTATGAAGTGGCATTATATGTAAAAATTGCATCAGTGAAAGAGTAAGAGGAACAGAACAGAAATGCTGATTCTGTAATGTTACTTCAGACTGGACATGTCATAGCTCAGCAAAGTTTGGTCAGTAGCATTTTTCTAGAGGGTGTTCATTAGATAATGAGATAAATATGCTTTATAGCCAGAGTACTGGACCCTTTCAAATAAAGTTGTGCTTTTTCACTTTGATTAATTGAAAGCAAATTTGAACATCAGAAGACAGATTCTGATTTTGCCAGTATTCTAAATATTGAGATGATAATATAGATACGCATAGGAAAGCTAATGGAGCAACGTTTTTGGGAGAAAAGTTATTTTAGATGTTTTCATCTCCTTTCTTAACGTAACCTCACCAGAAAACAGATTACTTCTCTCGAGTCTTCTACTTGTAATTCTCTGCCTTGCATTTGTTTTGTCGGTCACCTAATAGTGCATTCTACTTGTTCATCTGTCCCTGTTCATATGTATCTTGTATTTTACTTCAAATAAAATACTGTTTTCAAATATTTAATCTTAAGGAGCTGGGTTTTTTTAATAGGAATGTTTTGTACAGCTATTTTTTTAATATCTGTAGAACTGGGTGGCAGATCAGTAAAGAATCTTGCTGGAAATGAGAACATGTAAATTACAGATTCGTGCTCAAAGCCACATCACATCAAGCATCTGTAATGCTGAGGGTGTTTGTGTTACAGAAACTGGCATTTAACAATGTTTTTCTCAGGAGCTGCTTGAACTGAAATGGATCTTTTTTCCTCATTATTTCTTTAACAAGCAAAGCTGTTAAAATTGCTTAACTCAAATCTGCCATACACATGCAGTCTGAGTTCTTCTTTTTTCTCTAAGTTTAAGTTTTCGTGTTTTCTGTAAGTTCTCCTGTCTTTTGCCTTCCACTGGTTAAGTGAGGTTGGTTTGAGATAAAGTCCCATGCCTCTGGCAGGATATTATTGCTGTAGCACAATAGTAGAGTGTTATGGGGTGGCATCCTCTTCATGCAGTGATAGTTAAGATAATGAAAGGTATTCTTTTGCCCCTTGTACAGTCACTAAAATGTTAAGTTCTTAATAGGCATGTACCAAAGAGCTTTTTGGCCTGTGTTTGCTCAGAACAACACAAGTACTTGTCTGGATGAATGTTGTGGGTTTTTTCTTCATAATAACACTCACTTCAATGAGATCAATTACTATTTCTAAAATGGCAGGTAAAGGGTGAAGAAAGACAGATATTCTCATGACTCCTGCTGGTCTTCTCATCAGTCTTTGACTCCAGAATATTGACTCTGTGATCAGCCTTCATTATCTGCTTAGAAACCATCTCAGCAAGAAAGTACACTGTCAGCTTCAGTGTATGGCTAGGTCTCAGTGAAATTAGTTGGCTGTAGACAAGCATTGTTGCACACCTTGTTATCTCCTCAAATGAGTAAGGCAAATCTTGTGAAGAACTGTGCAGTGCAAAATTGAAACTCAGACTTTGATTTCCTGCCTTGCAGATTGCCAGTTTAGCGAGCGTGCGATCACTGAGATGCTCACTTTTTGTGCTGCAGAATGGCTAATTAAAAGTCTTGTGTGGAGCTCTTGATGAAAAATACATCATCTTTGATGGGTGATGTACCTGTCAAAGAAAACCTGGTGCATTATACAGTTGTGATCTTTTTTTTCTTGAGATAGGTACAATATTTTGAAGATGGAAATGACATCTGAACCTCTCCTGACAGTGCCTGATGTTTCTAAAATTTCACTTCTTTCCCTGAGGTGTAAATTCTAGTACTCCTTTTAGCAGCCTTTGTTCCTTGTACTGCTCAAATAGACATCATCCATTTCTTCCACTTCAGTTGTTAATTCCCTAGGTATGCCTGAAGGGAATGTTTAAAAAGAAAATTCCTGTATGACTAGCTGGTCTGCAGAAATCAGATCTCTTTCAGGCTGGTTGGGGTTTGGTTTTTGGTTTTGTTTTGTTTTTTTCTTGCAGGCTGAAGAATATGGGAATGAAATCTAGGCATCTCAGCTTTGCTAGTACTGACTCTGACAGCCAACAAACAACCCTATGCTCCAACAGTGACTTCAGTGGTTGTTAATAAATGAGACAGCAGTCCTGCATGTTGCCATCTTAATGAGACCATATATTAGCCAATGATCTTTAACTGTTCATAAAGTACTCATTAACATGTTTTTCTCTTGTGACTAATAGCCATTTAAAAAAATGTCCTAAGGTGAGTACTAATACCTGCATTGGCACTTAACCTGCAAGTGCACCTTTTTGTTTGATATTGAGGCTGATATCTTGAACAGCTGAAATTTGGACATTTCCCACATACCTTGCTTTTGGGAAACGCAGTCATCTGCCAGGAGCTTAGATTTCAGTCCAGCCAAAACGTTTGTAAGATTCCTTAGTTTGATTTCCCACTTCTGGCATTATCAAGGACAGGTCTTGACTTCTGTGTGATATGAAGTGCTGTGAAACCACAGTGAAATCTTTACTGCCTCAGGAAGCAAATGCGAATCATATTGGGGTATCAGGTGGCTGAATGGATTCAAGCTTAGAAGATTTGATCTTGTCTAGAAGAATGTGCCTTCTAAAACATTTTGAAGTAATTTGAAGGTAAGTTTGTATATGAGCAAGGTAAGAATTGTTATTGTAATTGTTCCCATAGTTATTTTTGTAACTGACTTTGAGCAGAGAATGTGCCTAGGGAGTTACCCTATGATTGTTAATTTTGACAACGTCCCAGGGAAAATGTTGTCCCAGGATTCCTGCCCTTCTCTGGCTGCCCACAGACTCTCTCTGAAGACATCTAGATGTGCCCTCCTTAGCAGGGTCTCCTCTCGAACGTATCCTGACACATTAGGCAGCCTCTTTGGAGTCAGCTCTTCTCCAAATAAAGGTGGGTATGTACATGTCATTCTGTTTCAACAGAAAGTTTTGTCTGTTAATTATTTTAAAATTATTTTTAGGAACTTGTTGATGTAATGCCTTGGAGTGCGCAGGACTGTGGCAGGGCAGCTCATGACTGACAGCTGCTGGTAAATAAGAGAGCTGCCCAGAGACCTCCCTGGAGTGCAGGCAAGCTTTGACAGAGAAAGTGGCAACTGGCAGGTGACAAGCAGAAGAACTGATTGAGTAATCCAGCTATCTTTTAGTGACATGCCAGTTCCTGACTCTCATTTTAATACAGGTCAGTTTTAAAGTCTGAGTGAATTAGGTGCAATTCTATGAATCCAAACTTTATGGAGTGAGTACCCTAAAAATCAGACAGTCAGAAGATGGATAGACCTGTGATGCTAAGGAAAAGCAAGGAAAATATAGACTGTTTTCAGGCATGCTTTTCTTGGGAGGTTGTGGTAAAATTAAACAGTTGTAAGGGTGATTGAGAGGCTGGAAATGACTTCAGGGTACAGACCTTAAAGGCATCATCTGCAGTTTGGAACTAAGCAGCAAGTAGTGTGATAAACTGGAAGGAATAATTGTAATCCCAGTAACTGCTTAGAGGAGTAACTGTAACCTCCAATTACACATAGAGCAATTGCCCAACAGTTGTCATGGCCTATGAGTTGTCAAAAATCCAGATGGATTCTTTCTTTCTCCTGAGGTAAGGAAATAGGCGTCTTAGGGTAGCAACTGTCAACAGTGAATCCCAACAGAAAACCCATATGTGGAAGCTGCTACTCCCTTGTCTGCATATCTGCTTCCCTTGACAGGATCAGTAAATACATGCAGAGGCTGCAGACACTCCATGCCTTTGCTTTGATTGTCATCTGACACACCAGCAGATACACACTAGCAGTGTTTGCATTTGGAAGTGAGTTCCTCCAGGAATTGAAGATACTAAACACCAGAGCTGCTGACACTTTGTCCCCCTTCCTCATGTCTTGCTCATCAAGGAAAGCCCAGAGGGTTTATTTTTAAATCTCAGGGGTACAGTGGTACATGTTGGAGGTAGCATAATAAAGGTCCAGGCTACCTGGTAGAATTTCTTCCCTTGTTTCCATGACTTTTGCCAATCAAACTATTAAGCTTCTCTAACACCCTGAAATCACAGTCCCTAACCTGTTGTTAGGACCCCAGATTCCCTTTTTGTCTGCATTTTAGGTAGCCAGGACCCCAGACTCCCTTTTTGTCTGCATTTTAGGTAGCTGGGAGAGGCATTTGGCTTTTCACTGTACTGGCATCAAGAGACACAAGACCAGGGTTTTTAGTTGATACCTTCAACTAAGTACTTGAGGTTTTGCTTCAGTGAGAAATGGGATTCTTTGCTTTGTTTATCAGCTTCTGACTTCGTTTACATAGGGCAGTTCTCCTGGGCAGTCCCATCAGTCCCTGGTCTGCTGTGCAGATGAACCCCTGCCCTTCTCAACCACTCTGCCAAACCCCACATCTCAAATTTGTTAGGTACTGGGAGAAAAAATTCTTTCTAATCCTTCTTTAATATGAGCAGTGACATGATCAAAATTTCTTGCATATGTCTATTAGAGGCTTGTCTTTGTCCCTAAAGATAAAGCCCAAGCCCTTCCCTAACCCAAATGAAAGCAGTTCAAAGGAGATAAAATAATGAACAACATCAGAAATAGCATATTGATAATCTGAGGTGTGTGTAGAAAGTCCCACAGCAAGAATTCCTACATGTTGTCTGTTTAAATACATTTAAATATATTTAAAGTGTGTGTCCCAAGGAGCCAGTAGATTACAGGCACTTTGCTGGGTGCCTATGTGCATGACCACCTTTAAAAAAAACTCACTGTAGTCTGTGATCTGAGCTACTGATGAGACTAACATTTGTGAGAGAGGCAAGGATTGATCTCATTCCACCTGAACTTCCTGATCTGGCCTGACCCGAGATGAGGACGTCACACCTCTCTGCCTGCACAATCTCCTCCAGTCCATTAGTAAGCTAGTTTGAAATGTAATGGGAAGGAGGTACAGAGCCAAGGAAATCTTTAACTTGATGATGCTCATCAGTAGGAGTAATCTATTCACACAGAAGCAACCCAAGTGGTAGTGATGTGCTATTTTTTAAGGCTGTCCTGTCAGCATATTATTTAATACTGTAAGCTATTTATACACATCATTTATAATAAATCCCACTGCCAGGGACAGGCGTTTGACTTTTTAATAATTTGTGAAAATTTTCATGATATGGGACAATTCACATTCTCTGTGTGTGTGTCTTTCAGTTTAACAGCTTATGGATTTAAAATTACCTCGGATTATTCCTTCCAGCAGAATTCTGGGTTATACCCATGAGACATATTGCCAGGGCTAGCTGGCATGTTGCAGTTCTGCACGCAAGACAAGAACTGCATGGATACTGCAAAAAAATCACAAACTCCCTCAAAACTACACTACAGGCAGCTTTGGCAAACCCTGATGTTTTCCGAGGAGAACTTACATCTCTAGCACCACTAAAACACACCCCGAAGAATGGATGCACTTATGGGAGGTGTGTAAACCTCTTGCCATCACCTGCTTTAACAGACAGAAAAGTGGTGTCCCACTTTGTCACTTTGGTAATACAGGGGGCTGGTCAGCAGGTCCACCTGGGTGCTGCTGCTGGGCTCAGCAGCACTGCCTGACACACTCTACAGTTCAGGCTCCTGTCCAGAGGCCCCAGGGTTGGAGTTCTCACCCATACCCACAGCTGGAGGCTTTGGCTCGGCCAGTGCCCAATGGGATGCTGGAGCAGCACACCCAGAACTGGCTGGGACCAAATTCCTGGCGCTGGAGGAATGAGACTGACAGCAGCAGAGTGAGTCATACTTGTAAAATTATCCTGAAAGGTGCCCTGGAAAAAAACCATTTAAACAGAGGAAGGAAGCTGAGTCCCTGGAGTTGCTCAGCTACTTTTTATTGCTGTGGACACTGCTGGCAGTCTCCTTCACTGGGAGGCCTGTCCAAAGTGGTTGAGCTCAAAGTGTACCTTGGCAGGGGCCCAAACACACAGGGTTCATGTTCAGACATGGCACCTCAGTGTGCCTTCAGATGACCCAAAGGCCCCCATGATCCTTCTGCCTCCACAATGGTCACCTTTTTCCACTGGCCTTTGTGTTTGGTCCCTACTGCTTGAAAGTATTTTAAAATGCAACCCCTAAGAAAAGTTCACCTGCAGCAGTGGTGTTTGAGCATGGAGGTAATTGAAAAGAGACCAGCTGTTTCACACTGCCACACACATGCAGAGTATGTAGAGGGAAGGCATTATTCTAGGAGGGTCAAACTTGAGTGTTGTTAAGTGTGCACCAGGTTGGGGACCTGTGGGGCTGATAGGACTGTTTCAAGGCCACTTTTGGAACTGGGTAGTGTGCTGATTTGGTTGAGGTGAGCACCAGGGCATAGTGATAGGATGTCTGAGGTTTCTGTTTATTCTTACCCTAAAAGCACTGACAGTCTCTAAACCCAATCCTAATTAGGTGGGAACCTCTCTTCTGTGCAATCAAATTCAAGCTGGTGCCTCATGCACATGAATGCCACTCAGTAGGAAGGGAGCCCTGTGGGGAAGGAATGTCCCATTTCCAAAACCAAACTGCAGCCCCAATATTATTTCCTCACAGCTTCAAGTTGGCATGTGAGTTGATAAAAATCCCTCAGCTCACATCCTTCCCAGAAATGCCAGTCAAAACCCAAGCAGCTATTCACCCAAAGTACCAATTTTATAGTTCTCTGTGTGTCTATAATCTATTTACCAGCATTCCTATTTCAGTATGTGCCTGTTAATAAGATTAGTAATTAAAAAACTTGATAGGAATTGGCAAGCATAGCTCCTCCGCCTTTCCCTCCCCTCTGAGGCAGACTGGCGTGGAGTGTGAGGCACGGTTGGCAGAGTACCTGAGGGAGTGAAGGCAAGAGGCTCTGCTGAAACCTCTGCCTGCAAAAAAGCAATGGAGAAATCCCGACCCTTATGGGACAATCCCCTGCAGTTTGTTTTCGCCTGCATTTCCTATGCTGTGGGGCTGGGAAATGTGTGGAGGTTTCCATACTTATGTCAGATGTACGGAGGAGGTAAGTGTGGTTTACATTTTCTTGCTTCCCTCGAGGAGGAGTGGGGCAAGCTTAAGGTGCAAAAGTATGTTGTCCATGTTCATGTTCTGTCCACTCAGCAAGGTCCAGGGAGAGAGGAGGTCTGGCTTTCTGTTGTTGTACAATCTGTTTTATTGTGGCTTTATTTTATGTATTCTTTAGCATTGGGCTTTTACCTGACAGCTGCCCCAGTATAGTGGCATTCGTTCCTGTAAGTGTAATGAAACAGTGGAGGGCCCATGTTTTCTAAAACAACTGAGGTAGAGTGAGAGATATAGATCCACATAGTATTCATTTATTGTATTTTTGCCCCACTGAATCACTCTGGAGGTGTCAGAAACTGGTTCATGTCCTTGTATATTCGTTCACCTATGGGGACTTGGAAAATATTGAGAAGGTGAGATGATTACACTGATTTAACTTAAAGATCAGCTGTATTATTTCAAGTACCTGTCATTAATATCTTGTCTTTTATACAAAGCATTACTTTAGGAGATGATAACTCGGCTGCAAATCTGCCTTGAAGTTGGCTGAAATGCCTTAGTCAACAGGAGTTCCATAGCAAAAGCCTCCCAGGAACCTTTGGAAATAAGGAATAAATTGATTTGTCCTCGAAAAATAAATAAACCAACCAAAAAGACCCCCAAAACCCTCTTGAAAGTTTATCCTCCTCCTGGGTCCAAAGTGAAGGAAGATGATATTTGTGGCATATACGAGCCACAGCTGTTCTTCCTTAGAAATCAAAAGTCAGTTAATTAGAATAATTAAAGACCAGTATTAATAATCTCCCCTAGTATACAGGTACCATTTTTCTGAAGAATCTTTAGAAACAGGCTCTCTATAAGACAACCAAGTTTTTTATTGCTTCTCATACTTCATCTGTTGTCATAATTTGGGACCCGTCTCAATCTTGCATTAAGGGACGTGATGAGCATCTGCCTCATCTGCTTCTGGTCTCCTTCTGCCTTTTCTCCTTTCAGGAAGAAACACTGAGATGTTAAACAGCTTTTTGCTTTTCTACTTGTTTTGTTGGCTTGTAGCTTACTTCTGAATGCACTTGTGGTGGTAGGAGTTGGTTCATGCTGCTGTTTGAAAAGCCCTCTCAGCACTGAGACTGCATCAGAGCTATCCTGTGGGATCAGGTCAGAAAAATCCAGATAATATGGTGGGTGAAGTGTCAGTAGAAGATAGATGCTGCAGTGGCTGAAGCTTTCTTAGACAGTTCAGATAGCAGAAATTATAGATGTGCTGTAATTTTATGTATATTCCCCTCCACATGCTTTAGGGGTAAAGTCTCCATATCTGACACTGAACTCTAGCACAAACCTTAGAATGTGTTTCTGTCAACAGTCAAACTGCATGTGATCAGTTCGCTAGCAGCCCATCATGGCAGACATCCTGAAGGACAGCAAAACTCGGACATTTTGGGGGCTTTGTGTCATTCTTTTAGCCAGCCATCTGTATTGTGGTGAAAATTCTCTGAAATGTAACTAATACTGGAACATCTGGTTAACCTGAATAGAAGCTTATTTAAGCTTCCCTGTTCATTGCAGGGGCTTTGGACTAGATGACCTTTAAAAGGTGCCTTCCAACGCAAACTATTCTATGATACACCCAAGAATTTTCTAAAAAACATGTTTTATAAGAATGTTTTTCCACTATTTTTCATTATATTTTCCATTATTTTTCTTTTCACCACTTCTATTTATGTGGGGAAAGGCAGCTCTTTCTACTGTGAAATTAAAACTCCTGACAGGAGGTTTTGCTTTTCTTAATTGTTTTATTCACTGTCCTCTTAAAGAGGATTCTGTGGCTTTCCAGGGGTCCAGGGGTTCACAAAAGCCACACATACAGAACATCATTTCAGGAACTTAAAAGCTGGATATCCCAGGCACTGGGATTAGGGAAGATGCCAGCTTGTTTGGCATCTTCCTTGTAGTAAGGCACAGAACCAGTCCCTGTCCTGCCCAGCAGGGCAATAGGGCCCTTATCGCGGATGATGCTGAGTATTTGTAACCTGAGTATTTGCAGACTTTGTAACCTGTCATTCTGTTCATCAGCAGTTTGCCTCCTTCTCCTCCTTCTCCTTGCTTTCCTGCAGAGAGCATGACCTGAGCAGAGCAGGGCAGATTCGAACCTCATAGGTGCAGTTCCTCTGTCCCAAAGCAGGCTGGGCCAGGCTCAAACGAGGCTGGGCTGGGTCTGCAGCAGGGCTGGTGCTCAGCAGCGCTCAGCCCTGGGCGAGGAAGCCCCTGAGCACCAGGCAGGAGCCTGAGCAGGGGCAAGGGTGCCACTGGCCAAGCCCAGAGCCTTGAGCAGAGCCAGGGCACGCTCCGCACATTTTGCCAACTACAGGGATCTGGCCTGTGGGCTGGTTTCTGCAGACAGCTGGCACCGGAGGGAGCAACGCCCGGTGTCAATGAGTGGGGAGTTGAGTAGAGCTGATTCACAGCTGACAAGGAGCTGGTTTGTCGGCTGCCCAGAGTCACTTGTGTGAGCCATTTTGGTTCTCCTCTTCAGGAAGAGTAGCACTAGGAGTAAGAACTGTGTGCACACAGGATGCAGAGCGAGGGACAGGGGCTTAGCACTGGCACCCCCAGCTGTGGGGGGACACTGGGGTGAAGAACAAGCCTGAAGGCATTTCTTCTCCTTGCCAGTTGGCACAGTCAATGCCAAACATTTGGCAGCACTGCTGGGAGGGTGGAAAACCTTTGCAAGGGCCTAATGCTGATTCCCCTGTGGTACATGGCAGAACTCCCTCAGTGGCTGCTGGGGCAGCTTGCACCCCACCGGCACAGAGTGGCTGTGGGAGCTCTTAAAACTCTGACAGCTCCCTTGTGGCATAGGAAGTTATCTAACAGACTAACAAAGGGGTTGTTAATAACAAGAGAGCTGGGAGGTGGGAAATTAATTCCCAGAATAAACCGGATTATTGCTCTGTGTTTATTTCCAGGTCTTTGCCTCAGTCGCTGCATGGAGTTCATTCCTCCACAGCACTGCACAGAGCCCATTGCAAGGAATGTTAATGCCACAGATTAAATCCTAAATAAGAGATATTTACGTAAATATTTTGGCTTGCTGTAAAAAGGGAAGCAGGGAAGCCTTCACAAAAATCCAGCTTTTGACTCAGTCAGCAGCTCTTTCTGAAGTGAGCCCCAGGTTGAATACAAGGATTTTATTTTTTTCCGGCAGAAATTTAAGCCAAAGCACATCCTGCTTGCCAGGCAGGAAGGTCCTTTTCCTTTCCTCGCTGTCAACCTTCCCATTCCTGCTGTTCCTCTTCCACAGGAGCATCTCTGTGGCTCTCCATGTGCAGGGAAACAGGGATGAGCAGCTCCATGCAGGAGACTCAATGCCTGTGTCCCAGGGTCTGCTCCCATAGGTGGGGCCCTGGGGGAAAAGCCTTCATTCATTTGCTGGTGCTTGTGGGCTCAGCATGGGGATTTGGGAGCTTTTTAGTTTGGTTTTTTGGTTGTTTTCTATTTTTAAGCAAGGCCAGACTTCAATATGTAACTCAAAACTTTCTGTTTGACACCGACATTGCTGTTACCTTTTCTTTGAGCACTTTGGCTGTGCAGCAGAGCACCCCACAGTGAAGTAAATCTTTCCCTCATCCTCTTTGTCTCATTATTGGTTACAAGGTTTGGCAGGTGGTTGGTTACCCTTTAACAGCCCCAGCCCCCAGCATTGCTTAAACTGCCCGGATGCATCTGGGCAGCGCTGCCACACAGCAGTGCCGACCAACACAGTTTAACAGCAGAAATCCCAGCCCTGCCAAGTCCCTGCGGAAAATTCCCTGCGCCCAGGCAGTCAGCACCCACCAGCCTCTGGGATACTGCCTGAAACCTCTGTGAGATGTCCTTCAGGATTGGGCTGTGCTCTCTGTACGCAAGGTACCTGGACAGGACCAGGACCCAGACCCAGCCAGCCTCTGGGACACTGAAGCATGACTTGAACACAATAGGGCAAAGTGGTTTTATCTTGCTACTGATCTGCTGAAGTCTGACTGCTGGGTTTGTTCTCACAGGTGGCTTTTTGATCCCATACCTTATCATGCTGATTGCCGAGGGGATGCCACTGCTGTACTTGGAACTGGCTGTGGGGCAGCGAATGCGGCAGGGCAGCATTGGTGCCTGGAAAATAATAAGTCCCTACCTCTGCGGTGTTGGTATGTTCTCAGTTTCCATCTTTATTTTCCAAAATGCAGGGAATGTGGGTGATTTTAGATTGGAGAGCTTTGTCTTTCAGAAAAGACCCAGGTGGGAGCTCAGGTTTTACTGGGTCTCACCAGACTGAGCAAAGCCAGACACCTCATGGCATGGATTTATCCTGTCCCTTGTTGAGCTCTGGGGCCAGACTCCAGCTTCCTGTGTTGGGTCTGGATTCAGAGGTATGAATCTCCCTGCCCTCAGCCAGACTGCCAAAATCATGTTGTGGAGGCCAGTGTGAAACCCAGCCCTTGGGGCTGCCTACACTGGGCTTTGGCCCCAAGAGCACCTTCCCAATAAGCTCAACATGAGTGATAAAATGGTGCCTTAATTTCCTACTGTTCCAGTCTACCATTTACCAATGTCCACCCTTAGCTACATTTTTATGTTATTAAATTACCCTGAAAACCCAAGCTATCATTAATTTGCATAAGCACACTTTTTTTTTTTTTTAATTATACATTGAATATTCATTCCCCACAGCCCAGAGTATCAAATCCAGGTCAGGATAGTCCTGGTGGGAGGAGGAGGCAGTGGCTACAGTGACAGGGACATGCCCTGTGCACATGGCTGTGCAGGGACAAAGCCTCTCCTGTGTCAGCTCTGGCGGTGCTGCTCCCACACCCCACAGATGTTGTGGAGCCCTGGGCATTTTGGGGTTTTCTGCTGACCAAGTGTCTCCCTCCATACCCACAGGAGTTGCCAGCGTTGTCGTCTCCTTCTTCCTCTCCATGTACTACAATGTGATAAATGCCTGGGCCTTCTGGTACCTCTTCCACTCCTTCCAGGTGTGTGGGCTGCCAACAGCCCAGCTTGGCCCCAGTGTGGCTGCGGAGGGTCACAGTGGCTTTTCATTGGTGCTGGATGTTGCATGGCAACATTGTCAGCTGGGAATGGGGAGGTGGAGGGGTGTCAAAAGCTTCAGAAACCCCGGGCTTTGCTGGAGGGAAAAGTGAGGCAGTGATGTCCTCCTCCATGGTCCTCCCAGAGACATTGGCTATTGTCTTCTCCTCAACATGCAATTCAGGTCAAGGCCAGGCTTGTGACGCCTTGGTCACGTGTGCCTTGGTGCCAGGGTGTCCTGCATCCTGGGATGGGCCTGTCTGGTGGCAGGGGAGAGGTTTGGCCCCATGGTAGAGGCTTGGAGAGTGTCATCTCCAGGGGAGAGGGTTGATGAGGCTCAGTCCTTGGGGAGAGAATCAGTCTGGTCATCCCCAAGGAAGAGGGACAAAGCTGATCTGTCCTTGGGTCGGGGCTTCAGAAAGGGTCATCCCCAGGGGAGAGGATCAGAAAGCATCAGTCCTTGGGGAGAGGGTCATTGCCAAGGCAGATTGTCAAAAGAGATCATCCCCCGGGGAGAGGGTCATCCCCAGCCCCGGCAGGACCATGCAGAGAGAAGCAAGCCTGGGCAGAAAGCCGCCCTTGCCATCATCCTCCCTGTTCCCTACTGGCACCTCGGCTCTCCCTGCCATGCCAACAGCCCGCACTCACTCCATGCCCCTTCCTCCCAGGACCCCCTGCCATGGGCCACCTGCCCCCTCAACAGCAACCGCACGGGCTACGAGGAGGAGTGTGAGAAGACATCGTCCACGCAGTACTTCTGGTACCGGCAGACCCTGAACATCTCCCCGTCGCTGGAGGCCAGCGGCAGCGTGCAGTGGGAGCAGGCGCTGTGCCTGACGCTGGCCTGGCTCGTGGTTTACCTCTGCATCCTCCGCGGCACCGCCTCCACCGGCAAGGTGAGAGCGGGCACAGACCTGCCGAGCCCGGAGGGGACGTGGGGAGGGGAAACGAGCTCTGACTGGCAGTGAGGAATGGGTGCTGTTCCTTGCGGTCACGGTATCCCCCCCGGAGCACCGAGCTCTGCTGCCTCTGCTGCCCTGTCAAGTTGCAGCTGAAGCAGGATCAATCAAAACGCTGAGTGATACCGAAAAAATAATCCAGGGAAGTCCTTTAAACACAGCCAGCTCTCTCTCATGGCCAGATGTCAGGCTGCTAGCCATGAGGAAAGCCGTCTGCCCCAGCAGAGCCATGTCAGGAGACGTCTATTCCTTGGTCTTTGCAAGAAAAACAAGACATCTACTTGACATTTTTTGCTTGCTTGTTATTCACAGCAGAAGTTATGAGGAAGTGGGGAGAAAAACCCCAATGTCCTGGCTGAGCCTGCACTAAGCAGCAAGCTGAGGGCTGTAATCCCCAAATCGTCTTAGTCAAATACAGAAAGCCAAGAGACTGTAAACTAGGAATAACCTCTTAAACTTGCTGCAACTGATTCAATTAAATTTTGATTCAATTTGATTAAATTCAAGTTTGATTTTGACCTTTTATGAGCTCTGCTTGCCTTCCTTGTAGAGCAAACATGATGATGCTGATCATGTGATGATCACCTTTGCCTAATGAGTTTTTGATAGATGGTTGTGAACTGGTGTTATGCCACCAAATGATGTAGAACTGAGTTTGCGAATGCTGCAAATATTTTAGATTTTTGTTTGATTTCCAATCTAAGAGAAGACACTTGGAACAGTAGCACAGGTCTTCAGTATCATTAAAAACTTGTTTCCCTAAAATGTAAATCTAAAGTTAGATTTGTCTGGTAATATTTCTTTAAAAATCAATACAGGATAACAAACACATTAATGGAAATGATTTATGTAAAGTGAGACTGACATAGCAGATTAGCTTTGTCTTACATATTCTTTAGACCAAGGTCTTCGCCCTCTCTCCCCAGGTCGTCTATGTGACAGCCTCTTTGCCGTACTGTGTTCTCATCATATATCTCATCAGAGGATTAACGCTTCATGGAGCTGTGAATGGGCTTGTCTACATGTTCACACCAAAGGTACAGAAAAATGGTATTGAATTTTTCAGGAAACGTTATTGGTTATTGGGCATGTAAGTTTTTAAAAGGTCTTGGTCCTCCTTTTTTTATACTGAATTTTTGCTGCAGTAACATAGGTCTGGCAGCTGGAAACCTCAGCTGGGAATGGCTGGAGGATGCCATGGTGCCCATAAGCTGCTTGATTTTTCCTGCAGAAAAAGACCTTCCCTTTAGCATAACCTATTGCTTTCAGTCAGAGCAGTAACCCTGCCCAAAAACACCCCTGACCTGTAATGAATGCACAAAGGGCCCCATCCCTGCAGGCTGGAAGGGGCAGTGCTGGGCACTTAGTGGAACTTCATGGTCTTGCTCTCTCATCTGGCTTTTGCAGCTGGAGCAGCTGTCGAACCCCAAGACCTGGATCAGCGCTGCCACACAGATCTTCTTCTCGCTGGGCCTTGGCTTTGGCAGCCTCATCGCCTTTGCCAGCTACAACGAGCCCAGCAACAACTGCCAGAGACACGCCATCATCGTGTCCCTCATCAACAGCACCACCTCCATATTTGCCAGCATCGTCACTTTCTCCATCTATGGCTTCAAGGCGACCTTTAACTATGAGAACTGTATCAACAAGTAAGCGCCCGGTGTTCCACTGGTTTTCTGCTGCACGCTGTTCTGGGGCAGGTGAGGGGGGAGGTAAATAAATAACAGCACACAGCACTGCCAGCACTGCCCCAAGACCAGAGCTGATACTGCTCTAATAAAGCTAAAGGAGCTATTCAGAGCGATGAAGCCTGAGATGAAAGGTCAGAGCGCTTTGCCTTTTGACACCTGGGTGCTGCTTCCAGGCACAGGCCTGGTCAGCAGGATGAGTTTGCCTGGGCAAGTCACAGAGGCACTTTCCCCTGTGTTCTTATCCTGGCCCATGCTCCAGGGAGTGTGGGGGAGCTGATTAATAAATGCAGTGATGCTCAGATCCCCTTTTTTAAGGCTAAGCCCTTAATTCCAGGAGCTCAGCCTCCGTGTCTGTGATGCTCTGCAAGTGCCCAGCAGCCTGCAGGATTGTGCCCTGTAGCTGCAAGCTTGCGTGCAGTCCCTGGCACAGGGCCCACGGCAGTTACACATTTACTCATATTTTTAGAGCTTTCAATCCATCTGTTGATCAGAGAGGAAACCAAGCTGCTAGTCCTTGCTTGTTGACAAAAGACTTTAAAGTTGGTGGGGTGTGGACGTGAGACCGCAGGGCAAAGGGGAAGAGACATCAGCCAGCACTGGCCAGCACCCAAGATACCTGCCTAGGAACAGCAGTGTGGGCACAGGAGCTGCTCCCTCCAAGGCACAAATGAGCACAAGGTTGCCGGTGTCCTGACACTGTGCTGGAAGTGCTGTCTCACCTAGGGACATTGAAGCCCTGGGACCAGCAAAACATCCCCATGGGGCTGATAGAGAAAAGGGATGAGGTGCGCTGGGCCTGAAAGCCATTAAATTCCTGTAATCCTTCCCAGGGTGATCCTGCTGCTGCTGAATGCTTTTGACCTGGAGGAAGGCTCTTTAACAGCAGACAACCTCAATGAGATGAAAGATTACCTCATGGCCACCTACCCACAGGAATATGCCCAATTAGTGCCACAGATTAAAAACTGCAGCTTGGAAGCTGAGCTAGACACGGTGAGTTGCCATGTTGTGGTGTCTCCTTTGCTCCCATTGAGCCCAGGCACCCCATGTGAGCTCAGGAGCTGCCTGGCCAGGGCTGGGGATCATTTCTACCCCTCAGGATGGGGCAGGGGCTCGCTTGGGTCATTAGCAGTGTCTGTGCAGTTGGGATAAACCAGTGAAGACCTCACCTGCCTTTGCTGTGCAAAGCTACACCTCAGGTGTACGTTGTCATGACACAGAGTCACTCTCTTTTGTCTTATGTCCTTTATCGAGCTGAGGAGCTGCCTGTAACTCAGTTTCATCCCCTTGTCTCCATCAGGCTGTCCAGGGGACAGGACTGGCATTTATAGTCTATTCAGAAGCAATCAAAAACATGGAGGTGCCCCAGCTGTACTCTGTGCTCTACTTCTTCATGCTGCTGATGCTGGGCATTGGCAGCATGCTGGGGAACACGGCTGCCATCCTCACACCACTGACCGACAGCAGGGTCATTGCCTCCCGCTTTCCCAAGGAGGTGATCTCGGGTAAGCACCTGCCAGCCTGCAGCACAGGCCACACGGTGAGCACGTGTGTGTGTGTGTGTGTGTGCAGAAGCTTGGTGTCCACTGCTGTTGAGTGAAGTGCCACTCCACTCTCTGACCTGGGGTGGAGCAGGGAATAGCAGATATGCTGCTGGAAGGGTTTGCCTGCCCTTGTGAAATCCTGCCCATCCTGTGCAGCCCTTTCCCTTGGGAGCTCCCAAAGCACCAGGGCAGTTGTGGCTGTTTATTTCCAGGCTTCCTGCCACACCCCAGCTCCTTCAGGCTTGTGTCTCCTGACTGGTGAAACTCAAAGGGAGGGTACAAATGGCAGGATAGTTGCAGCAAGTAGCTGTTCAGTCACATCGCCAGTATCCCAGCTATGAACCACCTCAGTCATTGGTCAAAAGAAATATGTGCTTCTCTCTGGGCATGGAAATCAGTTGTCTTACCTTAAAACTTGTTTTGGCTGGATGCCCAGTGGCAACAGCAGATGCTGCATGCACGTGTTGACAAGGCTGTAGCTAAGACTTGGTTGACTTGACCATGTGTGGGGTGATGTGCTGTGACTGTGCAGGTCTAAGGAGCAGCAATTTAATGACAGTCACACATGCAAAGGGGCAGGTCTTTTCCACAGGGGAAAAGAAAATCCTTGTCCTCAGAGAGAGCTGCTCAGCAGAAATCCCACCAGCTCGTTAGTCACAAGAAGTATGACATTCCCTACACAAACTTCCAGGTGTAATGGCAGGATCCCTATTTTATCCACACAGGTGTTGTGTGTTTCATGAATTGTATAATTGGCCTGATCTTCACCATGGAGGCTGGAAATTACTGGTTTGACATCTTCAACGACTACGCAGCCACCCTGTCGCTTCTGCTCATCGTGCTGGTGGAAACCATCGCTGTGTGTTACATCTACGGGATAAGGAGGTAAGAGCTGGAGCCCTGCTTCCTTCATAGTGTGACAGCTTGGGGAGCGGCCACGGGCCAGGAATAAATATACTGCCTTGGGATAAATGTTTCTCCTGTGCTACAGGATCAGCAAGGGGATGGGGGTCTCCCCTGCCCTGCAGACCCCTTCCAGGGCCTTGTCTCAGGGCTGTGAGGGGCCAGGCTGGGCTGACACCATCTCTGCTGTCAGGGCAGTACTAAGGAGCTGTACACATAGCTCCCTGCTCTTGTCTTTGGTCTCAGGAGCAACTTCTGCCAAAACTCTGCTCCTCCCATGACAGGAATTCAGCATGAGCACAAGAGTGCCAGTAAGTCTGGTTTCAAAGGTGGTCACCTCGCACATTATTTGTCTCCCAAGTCAATCCTCGTGGGTAAAAGGAAGCTCTGGAATCAGGAGAAGTTTTGAACAGCAAAGGCGTTTGAAAATAGCTGAAAGGAAAGGCTTTAGCATTTGCTTTGTTAGTCTGCCAGCACAGAGGGTGTCCAGGCACATACGTGGGTATTTCCTACCTGATGAGTTCAAAGCCTTTGAGTCAGATCCAGGTCTATTGTGAGATTTTAGCTACCATTCCCAGTGTCAGTACTTCCTCAAAGACAGTCAGGTAACAGCACTGAGAATAATCAGCTACACAAAGTCAGCTGTTTTCTCCACAGTACTTCAGCATCATTCCTTCTCTCTGTCAGCTGACACCAGTAACAGCCTGAGTTTACGCTTCAGGCAGAACTTTCTTGCTGTACCTATTTCTAGCGACTCTCTGCAACTTGGGATTCTCTTGGAAGCCTCACTGTCTGTTTTGTTTTCCCCCTCACTGTGATTCTGGTGAGCCAGCTTTTCAGACAATAATTCTCTGCTCATTTGTGGTCAACTGTACTCCCCTTTCTCATCTGACATCCTCGATTCTGTAGGTAGTTTTTGAAGTAACTCAGAACAAGGTATTAATCAAGTATCTGTAGCCAGTCTCAAAAATACAAGTTTGGTTTTCTTCACAAAAATGTTTGGTTTTCTTTTGAACAGATTTGAGAAAGACCTCTACACCATGATTGGACGCAAGCCAAACTGGTATTGGAAAATTATGTGGGCTTTTGTTAGTCCACTGCTTATTATAAGCCTATTTATTTTTTACCTCACCGACTACATCCTCACAGGAACATTGCAATACCAAGCATGGGATGCCACACAGGTAAAAGAGTTTTGGGTTTGGGCTTTTTTTCTGTTTTAAACCTTAGTTCCTGCAAGGATACAAGCTTCCTTCCTAACTACACTGTTCCACAAAATGGCCTTCTGAAAGCGAGTAGCTGGAGTCAGGGCCATCCCTTAATTCTGTGGAAACAAAAACCAGGGAAAACTTGACTTAGTGATGATGCAATGATTCTGTAAAATCAACTAATCTCCCTCTATGATTCTTAATCAACCCTTCATAGAATTAAATTTCAGTCATGTTGAAGACCCAAATCCTTAAAAATCCTTAAAAATACACTTAAAACCCCCCTATTTTTAAAATGTATTTACTTTGAACAAAATTAGTGGTACTTTAACAGAACTGAGCTGCTGCTGGAATAGTTTTCATAATTTCCATATACATTTTTCTTCATGGGCAAACACTTTCTTAATACTGGACTGTGCATTTATCACAGAGCAATTACTAATGGATAAGTAATCACTGGTTTCATAACATTTGGTGGAAATGTTTCCATCATGCAGGAACAAAGCTCATAATTGTTTTTATGTCATGGCCAATTTGGGACTCACGGCAGGCCTGGCCTGTTGACTGGGTGTCAGCATGAGCCCACAGGCTCCAGGAGAGGAACAGAAACCTGACAGAGGTCAGAGCCCAGCCACCTCATTAAGAAAAACAAATCAAGCCAAAATCGCTTTACAAAGCTCTTTACAAAAGCTTGCAGAAGTTTCCCCCAATCCTGTTGTCAGCAGCTCTGCTCTTGTCAGTGTTCAGTGTGTGTGCTTGGACAGAGAACACCTAGGGCAGCTCTGGGCTGCCACGGACTGAAAATGCTTCTCAGAGATCCTGCTTAGACACACAGCTTTGCTCCTGGCCTGACTCTGGGACAGATCCCACAGATCCAACACTACTTTTCTCCCTTGCAGGGGCAGCTGGTGACCAAGGATTACCCAGGCTATGCCCTGGCGGTGATCGGGCTGCTGGTGGCATCATCCACCATGTGCATACCCCTGGGAGCACTAGTGACTTTTATAAGGAAGAGAATGAAGAGGGAACGAGTTTCAACTGTTGCATGAAAGCTGACAGCTGGATTTGGGAAGACCTTACCCCCGTCACCAGTGACTGGGCACTTCTGGAAGACAGCAGCAACCATTATTTGTAGCAGCTACTTATAGAGTTGAGAATAGTGGGTGCTATATTGACCAAAAAGTGCTCTTGGGAGGTTCCACGATGGTTTGGGGAAAAAAAGCTTTTCTGTAACAAGATGAAGCTTTAAAGTAGCCTCTGTAAGAGGTGAGAAGGAGAAGAGCAGCTCCCAAAACGCCAGCTAGCACAAATTAACCAGCACATCAGCCCATTACACAACATTAGATGATTCTCTTCCACTGTTGTAGCAGTGCCTATGTGGAAACATGAACAACCAAGCATGTTCCTGCACCAATTTACCAGCAAATGCCCCCAAACCATTCAAGACACTTAAGCATACTCATTGTTTGAAATTACATTTGTATTTCATAAACAGGTGAAACTGCTGAAGTCTGGCAATGAGAATGTGACAATTGCTTTCCTACAAGGGAGTAGTCAGCAGGATGGCACTGGGAGATAAATGTGGCTGACACAGCTTCTTTTATACTTGTGTCCAGCAAAGCAGTGAATATATATATTTATATATGCACATATCTATATATATGCACACATATGTGTGAGCTGCACAAGTCCTCCCACCTCCAAAAGTAAGCTTCCAATTCCAGTATGCAACTGTGCACTGTGCTGTACTTTGTATTTTCTAGGGATGTACTTTTAAGTACACTAGAAGATATCTGTGATAAAGCTGCTTTATGAGCCCCACCCAAACAAAAGTATGCCATATAATTAGCTCTGACAAAGTTCATATCCAGGTATTCTTTAATCATCAGATGTAACAATCCAGCAGTTCCATGGACCTGGTTAATTTCCCTGTGTAAATGTTTAATAAAGAAAGCAACATGTCTAAATTGCAGGCTTCATGTAATAGAAAACATTAAAATTATATCTATGAACTTTAGAAAAGGTCGCTCTGAAGAACAGTATTAGAGACACACTCATGAGACAGGGGTTCTTAATACAGTGTCTTAACTATGGAACCATTAGAAGATGGCAACTGCCTTAGGAAAGAGGGATTAATTTCAAACACTGTTAAAGCACAACACAAGTCTCTTGTTCTGGGGCAAAAAGCAAGAGGAATTTTACAGCCCCCAGGGCTGGGCAAAATCTCGACAGTGACAACCAAGATCTGTGTAGTCTGCAACAGCCCTAGAAACAGGACACACCTGCCTCCCTCCCCAGGCTTTGCTAACAAAGGAAAGACACTTTTCACATTTCAGTTTATTAAAAATGGATACCATAAACAAGACCTGTACAAAATAAACCTGAAATTGCCTAGAATACGGTAATTGCCCAGAATTGCCCAGAATATGATGAGAAGTTATCGTCTTGGGCCTCCTCTTCCTCTTCCACGACCTCGGCCTCTGCCACGGCCTCTTCCACGGCCCCTTCCAGCAACTTGGCAGGGAAAAGAAAAAGGGTAAATAGAGTGAGACCTAGGAATACTTTCTTTTTGATTAAAACATTCTGTATTGAGCATAATCACCACACTGCTTCCCTGTGATAAGACATTAAGTTAGGTATTAAGTCTGTTAATGCTCAGTAAGTTTCAGGCAATATTTTCATCTTTTGTGTTAGTTCTTCCAGTATACAACTTCCACAGACTACTGTCTGTCCTTGGCTTCACTGCAGAAAACAAGGGCATAAAACAGTTGGCTACTCCCAAATGACTGGGTAATCTGACAGGAAACCAGGATTACTTTTTTCCCTATATATATACAGTCTAGTTTTTTTAGAGAGAAATGCAAATTTTGACATGCTGTGAGATTCCCAAACCCATCCCGTCTCAGGCACCATGTGGAAGGTCAGCATTTTGAAAGGATCCCAGCATCCAATAGCTCCTACTGGTCTCAGTGATGCCTCTGCCAATTGCAGATGTGATTCTAAGGCAAAGGTCTTGACTGTGTGCTCCCTGTTTTAATTACTGCTATTTAATTGTAAAGGGAAGACAGAAACATAGGATAGTGCAGGCCACAAGCAACTCCTGAATGTCATATGATCCATAAGGTGATAACGTGCCTTTGCATCTCTCTCTCCCAAAGAATGTGACCCAGCAGGTTGCAAGGACACTCTGCAAACTAGATTATTGATTCATTGCAAACGCGTTTGTGAGTGCAGGGCTCAAAAAGATACTGAAAACTCTGCAGAAGCGGGTGGCTCTCTAAGAGACAACCACTGGCACCCATATTCAAGGAGCAAGCTGTGACAATTATTCTGGGATGTAGGTTAAAATCCAACCACACTCATTTCTCTGTGTGGTCAGATGCATGCCCACATAGTTTAACACTAATTATAGGAGAAATGGTACAACATGATTTTAAAGCACAATTAACTTTCACTTAGAGCTGTTTTTAAAACACACAGATTAACTGGTGGGCAAAATATATACTGCTGCTGATTTCCTGGGGTTTACTGGAGACTCATCCTCAATAGTGTGGATTAAACTTGAGTTACGGTCTATACTGTTAGGCTTCTACAGAGAAAGATTTTTATTCAGCAGCACTTTGAAAAAAAAAAGTTCCAGGAAGAGCAGAAGAGCTGAGACTGGAACACTACTGGGAGCGAAAGCTGGAGATGCACTCACTGGAATACAGCCTTGATTCCCTCAGGTTCTCAAGTCTCTCAAATTCATAGATACCATTTTTATCCCCCACCAAATTTCAGTGAACCATTCAACACCACTTGAGATACTTATTATCTGTGTGAAGCTCCCCATACAAACTGGAGAAACAGAGACATTTGGAGAAGAGGAAGTGTAAATCTCTTTGGGTGCGGGTGCCAATTGTAAGACTCAGATAGGTTAAGACTTACTCAGGCTGATAAACATTTACATTTTTAAAAATAGATGCATGAAAAGCCATAACACAACTTCATGTGAATGAAGCTCTGCAGATGCCAAGGAGGTGGACAAGGCAGACTGAGCCAAGGACAGAATCAAGGACAGAATCAAGTGCCGTGTCAAACCCTCAGCGATGAAGGAATTCGATGCCAAATGCAGATGTTGACAGACTCAAATCAGACACCTTCAGACTCACAGTACTAAAATGCACACAAAGGCAGAACAAACAGACTGGGAAAGCACAAACTCACCTGCTTCTCTTTTCTTGGATTTGACTTTTGGTTCAACATCCACTAGCAAAGTATCCAGAGGCAAACTGTCTGGCAGAATGAAGTAGCGGATGTTGTTCCCTCGAATACTCAGTGTCTCCAGCTGTACGGGCTCTCTGTTCTTCAGTGTCATTTTCACTGCTTTGAGATGAGTGTTCATACTGACATCCACTCCTGAAACAACACAAGCTTGATTTCAGGAATAAGGTTTCTTGTTGCCTGTTTTTAAGTATGCACATGAAATGAGATTTATCCTGTTCATCAACACCTGCTTCTACCGCTCATGAATTACTTCAGCCTGTCTCAGAATGAAACCACATCTCTTTTCTCTCTTGAATTATGGCACTTACCATGAGAGGCCTTTAGCTCCTCATGGTTAGAGATCTTCATCCAGGTCCTGGCAATAGCTGCTTTGTAAATGATTAAAATAACTCCTCTGAACAACAAATAAACTACTGCTTATTACAGAAGGCTAATACTAATATTTAGTCCTTTAAAAAGAAGTAAAACAAACCTTGGAGGAGGAAAAATAACCTGGGTCATTTCCTTTTTCTTTAAGCCATAGGAAAATCCAACCACGAAAGCAACATTTACCTTCTGATAAAATACATTCAACACCAGAGTGAATTTTCTATGAAAGTACATAAAATACTCCACTGCAAGAAACAACCACTGTGGTTACAAACTCTGAGAACGGCCAGTACATAAGAATTGTATGGAATCAGTACTGTGCACACTATGCTGTGTTATGCTTAATTCCAAACTGGAAAAAACATCTCAGTTGGATGCATGTACTGTGTAACAGCCGTGAGAAACAATTTAAAAAAATCCAGAAGTTTTTATTTTGCATATCCAGAGCTTTAGGTGGGATCTGATCTCCAGCTATGAAGTGACAGTGACTTTATTTTTCTGTCCTCTCCCCCTCTCTCTAGATTTTACTCAGCTCCAACCGACCCAGTCCCTAGGCTGGTGTGAGGGGCATTACACAAAGCCTGCCCCTTCATCCCTGCTCCTGCCCTGGAGCTGGGAGGAAAAGGACATTGTGCAATGTTTTTGTGGATTCTTAGCAGCAAATGAGAGAGGCTTTGCTCGACAATTAAGCCTGAAAAAGCAGCGAGGTCAGGAGCCCAGCAGAGTGTTTGCTTCCCATCTGGCTGGGTGCAGCAGAGTGTGCTCTATGAAGGCACCAAGGTGGCTCACTCAGCTCTAATCAAAGCTGATGGACCTGGCTGCAAAATAATGCCTGTTTTGAACTCTGCCACATCCCCACAGATTGCTGCTGGCCAAAAAAGCACCTCAAGCAATCCCCTGGAATAAAATTCAAACTTAACAAGAGTTGTAACTTTTTTTATTTTCCAAGAGTGCCTGGGCAGAAGAGCTTCTGAAAGCCGCCTGGGGGTGAGTTTAGGAAGGGAGACGCAGCAGCTTCCTCAGCTCAGCCATGAGGGTTTGCCTCATTAAACACAACGTGCCCCACCTACATCCTACCTGCTGTCTCTAGGTACAGCTCACAGGAAGATTCTCAGAGCAACGTCCCTCACTGAGGTTATTAAAGCAAACAAAATCTCTTGCACATGTTTTAATACCTGAGAACCACATAATGAACCCTGCAGAATTCCCTGCAACTTTCAGCTCAGTGATACCAAGAAGCACCTGGTAATCAGGAACCCCCAGGAACCCACAGGACAGCCCTCAGGCTGCACGGGGAGAGCAGATTCTCTTGGCCAGGATTCCTCTTTGCCCTGTATCCCACACCCAGCTCTGCCGTTTTCAAACCCGCCTCTCATGCGATCAAACATATGCAAATATGCATTTCCATCTAGATTTGCCTTAACAAAAAACGTGCTCAACAGAAATAATTAACTTTATTTTTTAGTGTACATGCAAAATTTAACCAATTTAAGACCACATCAGTTGGAAAAGTCTGCCCAAAGAAGCAGTGTTCCAGGCCAGGCTGGATGGGGCTTTGAGCAACCTGGTCTACTGGAAGGTGTCCCTGTGCATGGCAGAGGGTTAGAACTGGATAATCTTTAATGTCCCTTCCATCCCAAACCATTTTGTGACTCTGCGACCGTGCTACTAAAATTCTGAGAGACTACCAAACCGGGTTGGAAGAGTTTATTTCCTTCCTCCTGAGCCTGTCTGCAGGCAAAGCTGCAGCTGGGCTCAGAGGCTCCCAGCGCTACAGCGGATTTACAGCTCCCAGCAGAACCTTTAAAACAAAGAAATCTCTGACCACCAGTAGTGGATGGACTCACCCACTACTACACATCAAAGACAATCCGTGACCCACTGAAATTCCCAAGTACTTTCGTGGTTGCCTATGGAGAGTGGCTGGTCACAGCTCCCCACTGTTCCCAGCAACTCTCGACAACATCCAGACACTTTTACAACACAAACACACCTCGCGCTCGCACACAAAACTGTAAATTACAAAGCCCATCTCCTGCACTTCCCTGTGCTGCTCCCCGCAAGAGGGAGCACAGGACAAAAAAACTCACACAAGCCGCGTTGTTAACTGGCTGCCGAAAGGCAATGGGGAAGTATTTTGCTGCATCCTGCCGTACCTGTGATCGTTCCATGCACCTGCGTCCCATTCTTCAGCTCAATGGTCACAGTCTCATGGCTCAGCTTCATTAGAAACCTGGGAATTAAAAACGCTTTTAGAAACTCCAAACCCGTTCACTTCCACATAAAGCCGTACGTGTCCGACAGGCAGCACCAAGCAGTTCCGCATCCTGAGCTCCCAAAGACGGAGCTCACGGTTTCTGCTGGGGATGTTCAGTGACACACTCCACGTCCTGCCCAGCCACCGGGAGCTGGGACGCTTGAGTGACACACTGCCGGATCCAGAATCTACTTCCAGGCGAAACGGCCATTATTGTACAAAGAGGGAACCATTTTTAAAATCGTTACAATCCCGGGAAAGCAACGCTAACCCACTCCGGGGGATTTCCCTCCAAAAAGGAGGAGGGGGGCTTTGCCGAGCGACCCGCGCAGGCCCCGGGGCGGGAGCGCGGCCCGGCCCAGCCCATCCCGGGCCGCTCCCGCTCCCGCCCGCGGTGGGGGAAGAGCGCGGGGCNCGGAGGCGCCTCTCGGTCAGGCCGCGCGCGCCTGGACGCTGCCGCGACAGCGCCCCCTAGCGGCCCGGGGGACCCGCCGCGAGCGCCGGGCAGCGCCTGGTCCCGCCCCTGGGAGGAGAGGGCGGGGAAAAGGTGAGAGGATGGAAAAGCGGGATAGGTGAAAAAGAAGGATGGGCATGGTGGGAAGGAGATGTGAATAGAAGTGAGGGGACTTGACCTATGAAAGCCTGGCTTTTTGTAAGGTTTTACAACTACGAGCTTGCCTTCCTTAATTAAAAATAAATGTTAGAAAAGAAAAAAAAATAGACTACTTCGTTTTAAACCTGCTTTGAGCTTTACAAGTAGGAAAAAATCCAAGGCCTAGAACCTGTAAAGCACTAATTTATTGTGAAAAAAGTTACAGCTTCAGGATCCAGAACTGTAATGGCAAGAATTTTCTCAGTGCGTGTCAGTCTCTTCACCTAGTGAAGGTAAAAGGGAAAGGAAGAAGACAGCTTGAATTTTCACCTATTGGTATGGCCAATAAGGCGCTGAAGTGCCCTTGTGAGGAAAGACACAAAGAGCCATCGGCCCTGAGCAGAGGTGACACTGGGGATGCAGCACTGGAGCACTGCGGAGGAATGAACATCTCACGGTGCAGAGGGGGATCAGGCACGGCCTGAGATCAGCACTGTTCGAGTGATGATCTGCACCTGCAACGAGCACACATAAAACTGAAGTAGCCTTCAGGTGTGAAACAGCTCCTAAGGAACGATTTGGGAACAGCCTGCTCCAAAGCACAAAATGCACTGCAGACAGCACATGTAGAAAAGCTGAACATTTTATTGTCTTTTAAGAGTAGTACACCATTTGTGATTTTAGAAATACAGACTCTTTGCAAAGCACTGAAACACAGGTGCCTTCCAACTTCTAAAACCTACATTATTCTACATCTTACAAACCTTTTATATTAGCAACTCAAGTTTGGTGTTTGCTGCAACAAGTTCTGCACCAAAGATGCAACAACTCAGTTTTAGACTGCAAGACAACTGAGCCAAGTTTCAAACTCCACCTGCCAGTGAGCCACCAGAACCACTGCTTTCAAATATTGAGTCTATGATGTTCTTGTACTTTGTGCCCATGAGGGAGTTCACCTTTTAAAATTTTAAGTTAGGAGGATTTTCCAGTTAGCCACCAACTGGTATTTTTCCATTACAGCACCTAGAAGCAAACGGATACCTTGCAAGTACTAGTGCTCATAAACAGGTTATGTTTACACAAAACCCAGAGAGGCCTCCAGAAACATTCAAGGTTAAAATGAACAGTTGCAAAAAAGAAAAAAAAAAAAGAAAAGAAGAATCTGTACATATTTTCAGTCATAACACAAGGGAACACTGGAGTATCAGTGTTTTGTGTTCTAGCTTCAATAGTGACACCTGTGCTAGCCCTAGTAGTATTCTACATGTTTGTCCCTTCCCCCCATTTAAATTTTATACTCGCAATCTGAATATACAGCTGTACTTACAGGAAATATTAAACAATGCACAGCGCCTTAAGCAAGTTCCATGTCTGGTTTTGAACAAACCATATAAAATAAGTGACAAAATAGTTTAAAATTGGTCCTTATTTTTATACAGCTTGGAAGCACTAAATTTAAAGACACACATTAACCAGCACAAATTAGTCTGCAGGTTTTTTTTTCTCCTTTTTTTTTTTTCTTAAAAGAGTGTGTTACAGTATCATGCATGAAAAGCAAGCTGCTGCTCCCAAGTAGAAATACGGAGTTTAGACTTACTGCTTTCTTCTCAGGCTGTTATTCCTTCTTCCATAAATTATTTCAACATAACCAAGGATAGAAGCAGCTGACTAGCAAAACAATATGAAGCTCATCTTTTATGTTGTGACCCATTTTTAAAGTAATGAAGTACTTTGGAACTTTAGCATAAGGAAGGTTGAATAAACACTGCAAAGGACTTTTACATTCTTTGATTTTGTTTACATCTTCAGAAAGAAAATTCTACATTTTAACTTGCTAACTACTGGATTTTCATATGGAGACTGTAGTATTGAAACAGTGCAAGACATTTGCAACTTCAGGAACATCCAGTTACACTGCCCTTTCGCCCAAACAATGATTAGCAGAATATTGCATCAGTTCTAGATAAACAAGACAGGACAAAAACCTCATTTTAGAATAGCATTAGGATTCAAAAATCTTTCATATTTAGTGAAAAGAATCCACACACGAATATGCACGAAGGACTCCTTAACACATACTTTATCACAACAAACGTAATCCAGCTGTAAGTCTGGACCAAGACTTTTTATTGGTAAGAAGCCATATTTGTTCAGAGATCCCTATCAGATGTTCCATTAATAATGCTTCAACATTTGGGTATTTTGAGACACGAACAGCATCAAAGCTTTCTCCTGTCAAGGCCAAAAAACCAGCTGAAACAACCCAGGTGGAGCATGAGCTTAAGCAGTCAACTTAAGCTCCAAAACATTCCAGACACCAAAAAGCTGGCTTTTGTCTTTGCATTACGCCAGTAAGAGTGGAGCCCTGTCCACTAATGCAATATTCCAAAGACCATTGCAACTAAGACTGTCAAGTCAGGTCTCAGTTGAAAGCTACCACCACCACAGGACACCGTTTCCTTACTCCTGACCCCCCCATTGCCAAGGAAGAATGTTCATAAGAGCATTTTTTGGTGTGGAAAGCAGGTCAGTAGAGACTCCAAGTGTGGCTTGAAGAATCCTCAGTACCAAGCCGCTTTCCACACACACAAATTCAGTCCATCTTCTCCTTCTGGACCAGCTTGGGTGCATCTACAAAATCCTTGCCATTGTAAAGGATGATAGCAAAAGTTCCAAAGCTGGCACTTCCCCAGAAAAGCACATAGGCCAGTGTCTCAGTCCATGTATCACCTGAGAAGAAGAGTCAGATAAAGCTTTTAGCTCATTATCTCCAATTAGCAGACAGTTTTACTTTAGGACAAATGCAAATATTTCAAGCGCTCCCTCAGAGATCTGTTGTCAAATGAAATCAGAAGTCTTTCACAGATCTTCTTCTGTTTCCTTGCCTTGGAATATTTGTATTTGCCACACAGTTCTTGGAACACCTTGAACAGAGACCTATGGAAGTCAGTCAAGAACTCTACTGGCAGTAATGTAAAAAAATTCAAGGCAAAAGCAGAAGGCAAAAACCTTCACCACTCCCAACACAGATTTAGATTAAAAAGAAATCCATGAGAACCAGGCTTATGCCTGTATCTGACAGCTCTGAACTGTCTTTCTGCCCAAAATTAGACAGGTATTCCTCTGGGGCTTCATCCAGCCTACAATAAAGCTACAAGTCTACCAAGGTGCATCTATATTTGCGGATGGTTAACTGTCCCTTAATTGACTTCGACGTGAGTTTTAACATTGTTTTCTATAGCACCTCAGTTTTTTCCACACTAATGATACAGTGCTAAACCTCAGTCTCCAGAGCCACCTTCAAGCACCTTTTAGAATGACAGAGAAGCAATTCTATACTGCACAGTTATTGGTAACCATTTACACAAAGTTCACAGAGAAATAAGCCAGTTTTATAAAATTAAATTCAGTAGTGACTTACCAGCCATTAGCAAACAAATAATGCACATGGAGAAAGCAACCACCATAATAATAGGCAACTGAGGAAAGAGAAACAGAATAATCACTTGAGACACCAGTACATATGTTCCTTAATTTCCTTTAAGATGGGTTGTACTGTAAAGCTATTTACTTGCTTTGCTTCTCAATTCACCTGTGTTTATGTATAAATAAAAGTTTGGACAGTTCCAAAATCTGGAAGACTGTATTCAATAATTATGTTTAGAATTGAAATACACTTCTGGTGCACTAAAAGAGAGGTTGAGGTTTTACTCTTTGTTTAAAAAGAAAATAAATACACCAGTTAAACCCATTGTGTTCCCAAATCCCATTTCAAAATAGAAAGGGAAGGGTGAAAAAAAATGAAAAAAAGTGGGGGTTTTGTGTTACAGTCTATGCTTCTGCATGAAGTGTGAGAAAAGAAGTCCACAAGATTCTTCTGCAGAAGGAAACAGTCATTGATAGTGACTAGTAGAATTTCCCCCCTTCCACCTGGTGAAGCATATTTTAAAAAAAGCAAGCAGCAGTTTTTCCAATACCTCAAAGACACTCCATTTTCTGTCAAGGAAACAGTCTGGGTTTAATCCTATAAGCAGGTATCACAGAAACATAACCAGATTACAGGGATGCTTCATGACTAACAGACAAGCCCTACTCAGGTATAATGAAGCAAGTGACTGAACTGTTGCATTTCTCTTATTACAAATAAAGTCTCCATACTCACAGCTAAGAACTTCCAATCTTTCTTGACATGTAAAGGACTAGCAGGTTCTACTTCATCCACTGAATAATTTCCAAGAAAAAGATCAATCGCATCCTGGAAGAGAAAGGGAAGGCAAGAGTTAGAATGCACAACAATATTTATCAAATACACTTCCCCATGGTTAAAAGCTTTACTTACTTGTCTAAATCCATCAGAAAAGTTGTTTTTGTAGTAACGTATTAATGAGTTCCAGCCATCCATTATTAAGCCCCACTGAGTTCTCTTCCCAGTTCTGCAAAAAGAAATTGTGAAAAATATTTAAAATAGATGTATAAATTCAGGACTATAATTTCAGATTTACATTCTGTCATTATCCATATGTGTACTACATTAAATGAAGACCTGCACAGGGAAACATTTATCTAGTGCTGCCTCTGCATTATTACCACACATACTCATAACAAAATTGTAAAATAAAATGACACTTCTTTTCATCAGACAATATAAATGTGCATCTTCATGGCACACTGCCTTGGTTTTCATTTCCAGATAGCTTTTACTTTCATATAAAACACAGCAAGGAATCTGGAGATTTTAGTCTGACTTTTTACCAACTGAACCATTGCAAAAAACTCATTTATAGCCTAAGCCCCAGATTAATAACCTTCTCAGATATGAGGACTCAAAGAAAATCCCAAACATGCTGAAAAACCCAGAAGGCCCTTACAAGAAAGGCTGACTTGCCTTGTGTAATCGGTCTTTAAGGCACCAGTTCCAGCATATTGTTTGGCACAAGCATTAGCATTATCAGCCCATGCTGTGAATAGGAAAACAATAAGAAATATTAAGGAAGTTATATACTCTCTAAAGAGAGAAAAAAGCATTGTTTGAACTCTATAAACAGCCTACCATTTTTGTAGATTTTCTCAAAGTCTGCCTGCTCTTCAATTCTCTGTCCCACATGCAGAACACCTAGTCTCTGGAATAAAAAGCACATTGAGGCTTGCTAGGAGTTTGATAGAAAAAATAGGATTTGCTTTCAAAAAAAGCTGTATTTATCAGACTTGAGTCTAGTCAACGCAGCTCAGGTAAGTAGTACAGTAACTCCACTATGCAAGCTCTTACTGGAGCATTCAAGTTACATTTCCATTCCAAACGGAAAGCCTCTCTCCTCTTCCAGCTTATCAAAGAAGAGTAAAACATTTACCTGAAGCTGGGCCTGGAGAGACCGGCGTGCTAACAAGCTCTGGATCACGTTAGTCCGATCCAGGCAGTCCATGCAGTTACTGCGGAATGTTCCTTCCTGCTGAGTCACAGTTTTACCCTCCGAGTCAACTAGAAAGTAACTAACACACACAATACACATATTTAGAGATATACATATATAACAGTCCATATAAACCACGTTTTCACAAGTAAATATCCTAGCAACCAAACCACAATTGTCCTGAGCATTTGATGAGTGCTCAGCCATTTCTTCAAACTTTGATGCCTCCCTAAATTCTTGCCATGCTGAAAAACAGCACCAATGGATGAACATTTAGCAATCTCAGGGCAGTATTCACTCTTACCATTCAGAAAGTCAATCAGCAATATTGAGTTATATGCCACTGGGAAGAGCAACTTCTGGTGCAAAATCAGGGACTTGTGTTTTTTTTTTTTTCTGGTTATTTTAGTGTCACAGCTCCACAGATATGAAAATCATTAGCAGAGCCTAGCAGCAGAAGTAACCAGATTTGTTGGTAAGTGGTCACCAGTTCCACCCAGTCACCAATGCATAAAAAGTCATCTAAGTTGTCAGGCACATTTCTTCCAGGAAGGTACTCAGATTTTTTAAGGGTGCTTGCAAAATATGGAAAAATCTGCTACTGTCACATGCCATTCTCTCCATTATGTGAACATGGGGGGGAACCAGACATTCCTCCTTGCATATGCTAATTATTACCTCAATCTTTTAAATCCACTAAACCAGGTGTTTCCAGTAGTTGATAACAAACAGCTCATTTTAAATACTGAATCACACATCTGCATTCCAATGCTGAGCTGGCAGAACAAATACTCCAATCTACTTATCAGCTGGATGTGTGAATGGGACAGAAATATGCCTGTCCTGCCACAGCATGAAACTTCCAGTTGTCTACATGTTTACAGATTATAATCCATAGATTAAGTTACTCCAATATGTAATTATGAACTCTGGACTAGCATTTAAGCCACATTTACTGTAGAGCATTTTTATCAAGAGCCTTAGCATTTTTATCAGGAGCCTTAGAAACACATGAATTTACTTTGATTAACCTTGTGTTTTCTTTTTAAGAGTAATTTTCATCATTCTTGAGCTAGTTTTGTTAAACTATGTTTTATATTGTTGAAGACGACAGCAGACAATAATACCTGTGAAATCTGCCTTTTCCCCCTAACTTTTGTCTACAATTGATATTAGGATAAGATAGTTTGTTATTATCCTAATTAACTAGAAATGTCTATTCTTAAATGCTGCATCTCCTATAGCTGCTCTAAAAAATTTAAAAACTAACAAAAAACACCTCCACGAACCCAGATCTCCTTTCTGACAGATCTTCTACAACTGGATTTAGCCTGCAGAAAGTAAGAGTTGTTTACCTCCCTAGGGGTTGCAAAGCTATTTTCTGTGAAAATTAGAACTCAGACTTCTCTGTTCCTATTTAAGCAACAGTCCTTACAGATGAAATAAAACAAGTTAAGTTAGAGCCAGCCTAATCTTGAGAACGAGTCTTCAATTTTACATCTTGTTTTAGAGATGGCTTTTTTTTTCTTCGTTTCAAGGAAATCTGGTTCTTTTCTACGCCTCCAGTGGCAGCTGACAGTAAACAAGTTAAGGGATTCAATATTAATTCTAAGAATAAAGGATCCTTGCTATATAGGAAAAAACTACAATCTTCTTTCTCCCTATTTGAGGTGCTCAAAGTCAATTTATTCATTAGGTCTTTATGAGTTTTTAAGGGGTTTTTTTTGTGGTAGACAGAGAATATTAACTATAATCTGATTAATTTATATCATTCCTGTAGCCGTCACTCCAGGCAAGAGACTTTATTAACAAGACCCTAGTCTACACCTTACCTCATTTTATTTTGTCAGGATAGACTATACCACTGCTAGTTTTGAAATCTTTTAGCTGATCTACTTTGTGCTTTAGTCACAAGGCTTCAGGAACAGGAAGGAAGCAATCAGAAAAGCAGAACAAAGTAAACTATTTCCCTAGCAGGTCTACAAGTAGCTATGACCAAAAACACACTTGTGGGACTAAAGATTTAAATTGATTTGGACATTTTGTGTATTTTTATATGACTAGAGAAAATGAGAATTTGTTTCTCTGTGGGTTAGTTATACTAGCAAGGGCTAACAACCAATGCCAGTGCAAGGTTTGGAGCCACAACAATGTGTGTTAGAGAAAACACTTTTACAAATGCCTGTGGAAGGAACACCCAGTGTTTTACACTACGAGGCAGAACAGTTTGCTGTCAACACAACCTGGAATTACTATGGATGAAAAAAAATACAATCTAAGGAGACTTTCTTTTAAATAGCTCCAGTTTGTTCATTTCATGAAACAAACATTTCATGTTTCATGTTCATTTCTTTGTCTAACCTTTTACCCAACCTTAACAAAGGCAGCTCTTGTCACAACTCAGGGCTGCTGCAATTCTCAGACCCATTTTATTGAGAGGTAACAGAAGCTCTACATCCTACCCCCCACCAGGTCTCTAACCTTGCACATGGTGTCAGCAAGACACCAGAGATATGGAGACACTAATGCACACAAATGCATCTTCTGCATAGAAGACCACAGAAGGTCTGTATTACTGTGCCCTAATGCAAGGCAACAGAAACTATGAGGAAGTGGTCTCATTTTAACAGCACAGAGGTGAAAGAACTGCAGAGCCTTACCTGAACTCATCTTGCTGGTCTGCCAGTTGATCCATCAAAATCTGAAGCCGATCCCACCTCATCCGACTGCACTCTTTATGGAAGTCAAACGCCACGTATCTGTTCAGAGAGAGAAGCAGTTTTTAAGATTATGTATGTACTGCAGTGAAGGTTACAGAAAACACTACAGCAAAAGGCTGATCTATAAAACAGGTAGTGACAGAGGATTTGTTTTTCTTTAGAGATGACTTTCAGCACAACTGCAGATTTTGTCAGTGCTCTGTAATCTTCCTGATGCTGCACCCTTAGTGTGAATGGTGACACCATTTAAAATTCTTTACAAAATTCCACTAGTCTGGGGAAGCCCACATTGAGTTCCAAGTTCTATGTATGTTCCATTCTATACTCTGGCTAGTATTTTTTTTCTTCAGAAAGTACAAAAGGGATACAAATCTTATTTAATGTCTTTTTCCCAACCAGGATTCTTTTGTTCCCTGTTCACTTTGTACTAGTCACAGGTGTTGAAATCCAACATTTTTTGCTGGCGTAATTCCCTCGATAACTCTAGGAACCTGAGACAGGTTCTGTTTAAGCAGCTAACCTCACTATCATAAGAAAATTAAGCAGCTAGTGACGTGGAACAAAATTTTAACAGCTGATTTCAGGCAAGAAGTACTCTAAATGAGTGGTGCTTAATTAATTAAACATTTGTATGTATATGTTTGCTGTGAATTACAGGGCATTACATTCATCCCCTCAAGCATTCATAACGCAGAAGTTATTTGACAAGATTTCAGGACTATGCATGAACAAAGATGGTCTATACACACTGAAACAAGTAACTGAAGTCTCAAGTTTGACTCTGGCAGGTAAACACCATCAAAAACAATTAACCAAGAAAGTGGATTTTGATAGCAGTAGTAAAAGAGGGCTGCCAAACACCACTTTTGAACATATACAGAACATCACCAAAATGCACCTTCACATAATTTCATATCTTGGTTTCCACCAGATGACTTTATAGCAAAGATGCACAGAAAAAAAACACAGCACAGTAATTTCAAGGATAAGGTAGAAGGGCAAACATCTGTGAGAGTTGGATACAAGCCTTCCCTCCAGAAATTAACAAAAGCAAGCACAGACAGGTTGTAAAATTGTGGACTGCACTCCATATTCCCACAGAGATGGAATTTCTCATAATCCAAGTGGACTCTCCACTCCTGGCCCATTGTTAAATGCTCCAGGCATTTAAATTACTTGTTCCCCTTACTGTTCCATCCTGCTTTGCTCATGCTCAGCACTCCCTCACTAAGTTAGCAGTGTAACCAAGCCCTTTTGCCAAAGCTAGTCTACGGGGCATGATCTTTTTCATAAAATGCAGAAGACCTCCACTGTGTACTATGAATCCAGTCCTGGCGTTACCATTGCCTGTGAATTTCCTTCTTTATTCTGCCTGTGTCCTCTCTTAGCAAGTTACTTCATGAACATAAAATGCAAACAAATCACAGAGTTGATAAAGGCCCCCACAGAGCTGACCACTCTGTGGGTCTCAGAGAGAAGGCTTAACTTGTAACGCAAAATGTATCACTTCATGTCACATGTACCTGACCATTCCATTTGCCATGCTGTTCACCATTTTTGAAAAGGTTTGCTCAAGAGGCTTCTCTGAGCCTTTTTGGTTAACCTGGGAAAAGGGAAAACAGACAATTACTCAAAAGCCTGCTTAAAAGAACAACAAATTTTTCAGAAAGAACAAGTGAAAGCATACCAAGTTGACAATCATTTGCTTTCCATAGCTAATTATTTGTGAGTCAAAATGTCTTTGGAAGCCATCCATCTAGAAGAGAAAGGAAATGGGTTGACAGATGTACACTACTATTAAGATCTGTGCTTTACAAGAAAGCGCTATTACAATATTTTTGATGTTTCTTATAACTAAGTGTTTGATGTTCTCTGTTGTGCCAATACATTCCCACTTTCCTCCTCCCAGTCCATTCAGTTCTTCTCATTAAACATGCTACAGATAAAGAGTATTGTACAGCTACTAAAACTGCTGCAAACTGGATCCAAAGAGAAACTACCCCCACTGATGCCTGCATTTTTTTTCAGCCTTTTAATTCATTGTAAGAAGTACAAGGTTTCTTGCTATTACTTTTAAAAAATAATGCTCAATCCAGTATTGCTGATTTTTATTCCTCTGATTACAGTTTGCAACCCTATCACACAAACACGAGCCCAGTAACATGTTAAAACGCCAAGACACAATCACTCACATACATGGTTTACTGACTTGCTGATCTGTGGCTTTGGTTTATACTTGAGGTTTGGTCTTTGAGACCAGAAAAAAGGAATAGATCCACGGGTCTGCAAAAGAATGGTAATGGTTTTAAACAGCAGAATTTACAAAACCCACCTGACATTTAAAAATAAAGCACACAGGTTTATTTTGTTAAACTAATTCAGTCAGTTTGTTTATTTGTGCTTTTAAATATAGATTGTATGTACGATATGCAAATAAGACAGAGCTATCTCTGTTCCTTACAGTGACTTTACCTGAACAAACGATGCTTTGCTCCCCTTGTAATGCACAATTTGTTCTGTCTCCACAAAGTTAGCAGCGTGCCCTTCTGAATCAATACCTGTGAATGAAAAAGACCATGTTAGCTAGCTCAGCCTGCCTGCAAAACACTGACAACACATCAGCAAAAGGTTTCCTTCCCCTCCCTTTTAAGTCCTCACAGGAAGCAGAGCTGCCTGACAACATAAAATTAAACACACCCTTGGTAAAAGTTTAATATGATCTGCACCAAATTTAAGCAGAACTGTGCTTCTTCAAGTTAACACATTTTGATATTTCTAGCACTAGAGATTATAATTTAATATGAAATAAAATACCAGTGCTCTGACACCAAAATATTCACAATTCTGTAACAATGGTACTGCAGAAACGGACAAATCTCTTCCGAAGCATGGATGTTGGGACTAAGAACAGAGAAGTAATTTAAATTCATTTTCCTGTTTGCTTTTTAACTTGAAACAATTAGAGAACATCACTCAGGGCTCCCCTGCCAGCCCAGTGATGCTCTTAACTGGATTTACTGCTAGACCAAAAGGGCTATTACACACTTGCATTTAGCACCAATGAAAACAGCCATCTGTTAAAAATCACTACAAAATTTTTGCAGTTATGTCTTAAAGACATGAAGAAGAGTCAGTTTTAATAAATACCAAAAAATGCTTCAGTTCCTAATATTTTCTTTGGAGGAAGAAGCCCAAGACAAACCAAACAATGTTTTTTCGTTTACTCTTAAAGGTAACTCACAAATGCAGATGGAACACATTATTTTTTTAATAAATCAGTTTTTTCTTTTACCTCTTACATAGTAGCGTACACCAGCCCTGAAACAGCTTCTTCTGGAAACAAGCAGCCAGTCAAAACACTTGCCATTAATAGAACAAGAGTGCATAGTGATAACTGATGAACAACACTCAGGAAAAACTCAACTTTCCATTAGGATATTTTTACACATCAACAGGTAGGAAACTTCAAGGAACCAAGAGACTACATTCAAATAAATCTGTAAACATTTGTCACCCCAACAACAGTTGAACACTAAACTGGAGAGACAGTAACAATATTAGGATCAATACGCACATTGCAAAACAACACTCTATGGTGATGTCACTGATGAACAAACATTAAAATTGCTGTAATTTTGAGAAAATGTGATTCTAAAGAAGTTTATTCTGGGTCTTATGGCACTAATTAAAAATTAGGAATCCATCTCATCCATAATTTTATTAGACTACCTTAACAGTTTCTTGCCCCTGTTGCTTTTAAAAATTAACAACTACTTCAAAAATACCTTTTCAAAATTTTTTCTACGTTTTTAGAAGAGTAAATATCTTGGGGTATACATTTTGCACCCATAAGTGCAACATACATCACACCTACAAATGCCAGAACTAGCAGTAAAATAGACTGGCTTTCCAACACATGTGAAGAAAAAGAGAATGAACACACACCAAGACTCCAGTGTGAGCTTCTCACACAAGAATGGTTTCCTGTAGCCTGGGCTACATACCCGAAGTGCCAAATGCACCTGGGACTAACCAACAAATGGGCAATGACAACTAATTTCAGCTTTAGTACTGTTTTTTGCTACTTATAGTGGCACTTATTTGGACTGCAGTAAGCTATCAAGTCTAATAGAGAACAGCACTCATGAAAAATTTCTCCAGGCAGATTCACCAGCTTGCATGATTTGCTGCTAAAATCTGAAACCTATCACTTTAACGCAGGCAAGAGATCAAAATGGTCAATTTTTAAATTAGTGTACTGTAGTCTTCTCTTTGACGAATCTAGATACTTTGTCTCAAGTGAAATTTAGGCTCTGTATCTATGATTCAAATGGGACATAAAGCAACTGCATCACACATGAGCACCTCAGCTACGTTAAAGAACACTGGTTTCATACATGAGTCATCTTGACTTCTGTTTGTATTTATGCCAATACTGTTTGGAAACAACCCTCAAAAATATAATACAAATTGTCCCCATCCAGAAAGTTCTCACAATCCATAAATTACGGCTGAAAAATACCCATTCCTCTGTTTTCCCGGAAAATTACTGCCAGGTCCTCCGACCTTTAATTCAACATTTGTACAGCCAACAGTATTCTGCAAGAAAGGTTACCTCTAACCTTAGCTGCTTAGCAATTGTCAGCCTATTTTCTGTTGGCAATCTGTGCTCACTTAAAATGACAACTTGGTATTAGCAACTTCCACATATAAGGACAAGACAGAATTTACTGTTCTTTAGAAGGGCTTTGGTTTGGAGCAGCAAGGGAAATACTAAATGTAGTTTAGGGCTTCAGGTGCTCAAAATCTCAACTATCCAAGTCCATTATTTCTCATCACTGCAAGACTAGAAGCCCAGTACATGTAGTTGAAAAAATGTATTTGGGTTTATATGGGGGGGGGGGAAAAACCGAACCTTTGATATTATTGAAGTATCTGCTAGCGGCACTGTAACAATTCTGCTGAGGGGTCTTCCTAGCATTTTTACTGCTAGAAATCCCACTTCTTCAAATTCCTGAGTTCTCTAAAGTTTTGCTGTAATTCTATTTCAAACAAACATTACTTATGCTAATTTTTTTATACAGTGAAAAAACAGGATTGAGGAAGGTGTTAATTGCAGTCTGTCAGTTGTTAATTGCAATTTACCCAGAACCAGCAGGATAAGGATTAGGGTGTTTTGATGGTTCCCTTTTGCTATCTTTCCTTTGTCTCTCTGCCTACTCCCACAACATTTTCCATTAAATGAAGTCACAGGAAAGGACTGGAGATCTGCCAGCTGCTGACAGTCCTATTAGATCAACTGATTCCATCTGGAAGCCATTCCCTGCACACACCTGAGGGGCCTTTGCAATGGATGAACAAAGCAGAACATGGCATGAGTTGCTCCGTCCAGTCTTGCCAGTCTTTTTCATACTGTCAGTCCAGGAGCAACCACCTGGGACTTATTGTTTATCACACACTGCCTCCAGAAAGCGTTCAGCTTCCTTGCAGCATTCATCCCTTCTCAAAAATAAACTCTTGACTGTTTTGCTAAAAAGACTGTTTCCCAAAGCGTTGGTGCAGGAAAAGCAGCTGCTCAGGAAAAGCATTCCAGGAGCCTTCAGCAGAACTTAACCTTTTATTCATCAATATCCATAAGCACTCCTTCAAGTCAAAACTGTTGTCCCTGATTTTGTATCTAAAGTAAATGCATCCTTATAGCAAGATAAAAAAGTACTAAAGCTGATGGGAGAGCATTTGCCATATTAATCTTAACCTTCCCACTGAAAGACAGTTACGCAAACCATGACTGTAAAATTAAATACATTAAGCCTTCAAAGCAGAATATTCAAGGGAGTTAACACACGAGTGGACTATCAAACAGTATGCAACACCCATATATGAGCAAACTGTAACTTATTTCTGACAATGTGTTCTATGTTATAAGTGCCAGTGTAACAATAGAGCAGCCTCACAGCAGCCATTTTGCTACTGGACTACCCATATCCAGCACACAGTTTTACAACACAAAAGGATACATCCATGCATCACTGGTGTAGCAAACCTATGGATCTGAAACACACAAATACATGTGAAAAATATTAAACACTAGTAGCCAAAAAAGGTAAGTGAGTGACTATGCTTTGCCTAAGGATTTTGTGGTAGTTTCATATACTTTATATAATTTACTTTTTGTTTAGGGTGAAACATTCCTTTCTGAGAAAAAAAGTTCAGGGGAAAGAGCAACATAAGCAATCCTTATCAGCAGGAAGAAAAAAGTAAAAGTCTAATCCTAATTAAGCAGCCTGGACAAAAAAAAAAAAAGGCAAGCTGCTTTATCCTCCCTATACACAGCATTTACTCTCCTACAAACATGCCAGATATCAAGCAATACTTGCTGAAAATCTTTTGACATGGTGTGTTTGCTTCACCTCCACAGAAGGACATATGCAGAGACAGTAGTTACAGAAGCCTTCAGTAAGATGTATTTTTATGTGATTAATACTCAAAATGCCTGTTCCAGGGTTATTCCTATCTTGCCATTCCTGAATAACTTAATCTTTCAAGAAAACTTTGAAGTTCAATACTAGAAGTCAGAAATTCCACACTTAACTGATATTTTAGGCCACGCTTCCCCTCACATTGATTACAGGTGGCTTGATGCAGGAACAATTTTAGGTAATGTTATCTCCCTTTTCAGCTTCTGTGTTTTGCCCCCTAGGTCTGTTTTCAGTAGCCAGCCACACTTGGCTTTCCTTTGCTGTTCCCACCACAGCTTCTCTCTCATTTCCCAAGCTTTATTTGCATAGCACTATGCAAACTTTACACTCAGTAATATGCCCCTGTAATATGCACAACAGCCCTTCTCTAATTCATATCTTCACATTCCAGAAGGACTGCACAATCCAGCCTTTTGGAACAGTGCTGTCTAATGTAACAGCACATCTCCACAGGTTACCGAGGCAAAAATAGAAGCTGTGCGTCACTTGCTTTGATAAATGCAAAGCACTGATGGAGAGAGGAGGCTGCTGTAGTGCAGGCAATCCAAGGAGTTTAACAGACAGAGGATGTCTCTGGTAGGAAGGAGCTTAGACAGTCTGGCCATTAAGGTGCCACAGCTGTGGCTCATGGTCATGCACTTGTATTTGCTGGACTAAGTGAATTCAAAGGTTACACTGTGCTAGTCTTCATGTGAAATAAACTGGAAGAATCTAAACTGTCAGTCTTACTCTTAATTACCAGCTTTATGATCTGTTCACTAGCAAAACGGAATTTCAACTGCACACATAGAGAATGATGTGAGACAGTCTTAGAAAAAAAAAGTGATGAACTGGACCTTGCCAATACCCAAAGATAAATAAGTAGCTAAACTTAAAAATGCTTGAGAAGCATACACTGTGCAGTGTAACTTCCCCTTTGGTTTATATGAGCAGCTATCTTCACAGCACAGTATCTTCAAATACTGACACTTCCAAAAAATTAGCTTTCTAGAAGTAGCACTGAGGACATTGACAAAGGTGGAAGTTTGAAAGCAGAAGACTCATTGTGCTAAACTAAATGATGATTAGCCATGTTATACTAGATTCTGGCTATCTGAAAGAGACAGAACCACAAAAAGCTGTTGCATACTTATAGCAAAAGTATATTTGTTCTCTACTAACAGAATCATTATTAAGTGTTTACCTCTGGTTGAGCAATAAATTCTCTCAGAAGGTGTCCATTCCATACAAACCGCGGATCTGCCTGCAGCAAGACAAAAAGCAACTTGCTTTTAGAGACTGTCAGTTCTGTTTAATTCAGCATAAAGGCAATATCATAGTATCCATGTGTCATGTAAGTTTACGTGAACAGGTACAAATGGAGATGAAGTTCCCTTCTTTCATCAGTAGCCTTCATATCTTCAAATAGAAATCTATATAAAGATTGGAGAGAGCTATTCTTTTAACTACTCTTAAGGGTGTTGCCTGACACTTCTAAACCATTAACAACTGAGCTGCAGAACATAATGCATTGGTGCCCCCTATGCTGGGTTTGTTTCCTTCTACCAGTACTGTTAAAAAAAAAAAAAACAAACACAAATATCAAACAAAAACACCCACACTCCAAACACAGACCAGACTTCTCTTGCAGAAGCAAACTGGAGATGTTCAAAACTGCCACCATCCTCTTGACAAGCCATTATACTGCAGCCATGGGCATATGAAATTACACTGCAATCATTTTAACCATCCGAGATCTGAATTTACTTGAAAGTGATGTTTTTTACTGTACTTTGCCTTTCAAACAACCTTATGAAGTGACACAATTTTAAGGCAAACCAATCCTTTTGTGTCCTTGCTCTCTCTGGCAAGAGCACTGCCTGAGCAGCATTTGATGATGATAAACAATCTCCAAATGTAAAGTTTTTCCAATATTAAAAAACCAAACCAAAACAAAAACCCATCAATACAGACACAAGAGAACTTCAAGTTCAAATTGCATTTGGCTGTTGTCTTTAAGACAAAAGCAGCATACTAAATTCATGCTTCACACAAAGAATTGGAATACTTTAGAAAGACTACAACATCCCAAGACTGGCAGCCATAAAACCTGCAGATCTATTCCAAGTTATCCTGGAAAAGAATATGAACATAAGTACAACTTATTCCACTTTGGATTCCCTCCCCCCACTTCAGGTCAAAGGAATTACTTGCTTTCTCTTGATTTTTCTGCTTAGCTCCTTCTTGTTATTAGAAGTGTTCAATATTAGAGGCACAATTTAATTTATTTTGGATTTTTCAAAATCCATTTAAAGTACACCTTAGGAAGTACTTCCAACTGCCAATCTGGAAGTGACATCAGATCAGAACAGATCCCTAGAACGTTGTGCTGCTCACAAGCTATGAGACTTGCACAGACCAGCATGTTCAGACACAATCCCTAACAGCTTGGATAAAACACCAGCATCATTTAAACATCATCTGCATCAAACTGACTGACAATTTGCAAGACAGACACGAAGCAAACTCAAATCCTTACCCTCTCCAGAAGGCTCATCTCCTGGAACTCTGGGCTCGTGTTGGCCAGCCGTTGCAGGGTGTGTGTTAGGTCATAGGTTGTAGAGAAGTAAAACCCGTCCACGCTCAAGACATGGTTAAGCATTGATAAAAATACTTTATTGTCCTGCAACTGTTGAGATGAGGAAAGAACAGAAGAGCTGTCATATACTGCTATCAAAATATTTCACTCTTGTAAGCTACTACTACTTTTTGAAGTGATGAGATGAATTTTGCTAGTGTTCTAGCAATACATGACATCATCCAGAGATTACCATGCAAGAAGGAAAGCATGAGAGTGCAATTCTGATACCAGTTCACTGGTAACTTGCAGCTAGCACATTGCAACCAAATTCTGCAACAACAGTGGAGAGCAGAGAACAGTATTCCTGTGAGGTAAATAGCTACTGATATCTAACAACTTCCAAGCAAAAGGGAAGTTGTTAGTTTTCCTGAAAACCATTCAGTCAGTTAAAAAAAACCAAAAAAACAAGATGGCAAAAGAATAGTTATAATCTGTGTTCTGGTTCAACCTCATTCCTTTCCTGAAAAAGCATCAAATTCCCTCCCAGCTCCATTGGTTAGATACCCTGACCTGCTCTATATCAATCCACTACATATCTGTTTTTAAAAAATCTTCCACCCATCCCTCCCTCAAAAAAATAAATGTCAATTCTTCCCTGCTGACTAACTGTGTAATGGAACAATTCCATAAAGAAAGCAAGACAGATAAGGTGACAACTATGCAGTTTATTGCAGGGGCTGTCAGAAGAGTAAATCTCTGAGAAAGACTTAACAGAAGCATTAGGAAGGGTGTACCATGTTAACAGAAGCAAAAATGCACATCCATAACCTGCAGATGATATTCTAAGTTGCACCATGTGACTTTATCATTTCGAATGCCATGATTTTATATACCTCTATACACAAATACTACAGCCATTCTAGTAATGTGAACAAATCAGAAAAAAGGTATTGCTCAAAGAGCTTCTTTAAAAAAATTCATAGCTTCCTCAAATTAGGTCCTGTGGCAATGAGCCTTAACATACAATAACATTCCTCCACACTCCCCTAATCAAGGTACCTACCTGAATATCAGTTAAGTGCAGCATGGTCTTTTTGTAGGAGAGGATGTCAAAGTCTGTTGCTTTCCAGATTGCATGACTGAAAATCTCACCTACTTTTTTCTTTTTTGTTATTACAATAAGATATGTGCCTGTAAATCAGAAAGAACAAAGTTTAACCAAAAAAANNNNAAAAAAAAAAAAAAAAAAAAAAAAAAAAAGAGCTGCATGTATTAAGAAAAGCAGCCTATATCCATATCAGAAAACTGAAACCAACAGGACTTTGTGTTCTTAAGTGTAGCAAAACCCACAGGGCTGGAGCAAAAGTAAAACTTTCTAAGCTATCCACTTCTCTATGCTCAGAGATCTTGAGCTGCTCATTAAGTTTAAGAAATTTTTAAAAAGTGGACAAGATAAAGTGTCACCTACTCTTACTTCTGATCAGAGACAGTCTGAAAATCTTCAGGTCTGCAAACTCAGAAAGAGGCCAATGCTCTTGAATGTGGTTTGAAAAGCACAGAGTAAGTCCAAAATACATGAAAGGAAGCATGCTTCAAAAGCCAAAATGACTATTCAACTTAGCATGAAAAAATATTCCTCCTAACAGATGCAAAACAGTACAAAGCTTTGGGGTTCTTTTAGCAATTTAAGACAGGAAGCTTGCTGTTTCCCTAGTTGTCTAAGTAACAAAGAAAAAACCCACCCCATAATCATGGACAGTTCACTCAGAGCAATTAATTTACACTTGCTGGTGAACACAACACAACCATATTTCATAAGCATAGCATAACAACATTTCATCTTGTTTTTGAAGAAAAAGTTTACTCTTAATACTGCAATAGGCAAAGAATATTTATATTTGTTAAAGATGCTGCATTACTAGACACAGGGCCAGTTTTACAGGTAACAGCAGTAAACTGCCTAATAACACTTAGCTAAACATTTAATTTAACTGATAACATCTTAACTTTGACAGCTGTATGCTAACACTCAGTGCAAAGCTCTGGACGATAGAATGAAAAAAACCCAAGCTTTTAAGAAACTTAACATATTCTATATTTTATTTAATATTCAGGCAGATGAATAGTAGTCATTACCAAGCCTGTAAGTAGTGAAAATTCCCCTTTGGGGCAGTTCAGTTTTAAAACAGTCAGCACTTGTCAAGTCCCTAAGACACATGTATCCATTACATTGCTCTTACTCTGCAAAACCCACAATTCTTTAGAATATGGCCATAGAGAGTTCAGCAGTTTTAAGATCCTGTAGAAGTCACTGCATTCAACACAGTCACCCTTTGCCTCAGTTGGGAATACTGCAGTGAGTGATCTTTAATCCTTTCTACACATGGGGATTTTATTCAGTATGTATGCTGCTTATAACATAATTTTTCAGAGTATTTCAGTCTCAAACTCTACCAAATTCTACAAAAAGGATTGTTGGAGCAGCAACGCTTACTTTCCCAAAAGCTTACACTTTATGCATCAGGTGTATTCATGACACTGGCTGCTTTGACCTGACCACTGAGACACTTTGAAAAACTGAACAACTTATTCTTACATTGTCCTAAAACTCCCTAAACTTAGCATTGCTCCAGTCTGCCCTTTTCCTTTTCATGTTGGATTTTCTTCGTATTTGTAGGGCAGTTGCAACACCATCATTACTTGAACAGCTGCATCTACTTGTCTATCATCCAGTCACTCTCAGCTATTTGTGTACCATGATTATTGATCAAGCTACACAACACTTGACTGTTGCATCAAATCCTGCAGCTCAGATTAAAATGGTTACAAAGAATAAGTAGATGAGGTTTTTGCACTCATTTGAAATGCATTCCTTATAACTCAAACAACTGCCAGTTAATCCTACCCTTAGAGTACCTCCTGGTTTAAGAGTTACACACACATTCATGATAAAGTAGATTTGGATGCCTACATCCTCTAGAAGCCACAAGGAAAGCCTATCATACTGATGAAAGTGCAGCCTCAGATACTTACAAATACTATTTTTGCCTTTAAAGCATCTTCAGCAATTTATTTTGTCTAAGTATTTTTAAAGAGCAGAGAGCAGAGTTCTGTTCTCCTTACCTGCCACCAATCGGATTGTTCCCAAAATACCAAATATAGGCCTTGTAACAGCTGAAGGGGGAACATCTTTTTTAACTGAAAAGCAGAAGAAAAGAACATCAGAATTTCAGACTGCTTCTTTCATGACTGTATTGGAACAGTATTAGAACTAGATTTCTCTAATCTTCCTGGTCAAATGAAGTTTTGCTACAGTGTAAGTATATTTATATAAGCATATAAGTATATTTAAGTATAAGAAACAAAGCATCAGAATTTCAAATCCTGATGGAGCTCTGGGAGGAGGATGTGGGATTCTAACCCACTTTCTAACCAATTTCTCACGTTTAATCAAAGTAGTCATTCAATTAAATAAATTCAAGCTTATTTTCATGATTGAATAGCAAGTAGACTCCTCAACAATGTATTGTCCTGCCAGCTTCCAGCAGCTTTGTTTTGAAGCCATCAAGACATAAAGGATAACCAAACTATAAGTGCTTGTGCCTCCCAGGTCTGTTTGCATCTTCTGGGCCTTAGTCTATTTCTGTCTCAGAAGACCTAAGCTGTCTCTGCAAAATTACCAACAGCAGCATACATATGGCAAGGAACACAGTATTCCAAACAACATACTGAGAGATCCAAAAAGTAACCAAATGTCAATTAGAAATCTTAGCATGTGTAAGTTTAATCTATTTACATTTCTAAAACAACAGAAGGGATTTTAGAGAAGTCTAAAGAAACTCAAACCGTCCCCCAGAATGAAGCATTTTCCCAGAACTCAGAAAACTGAGAAAGGTAACCCTTGAATCTTCATTTGCTTTAAACACCTTGCAGGTTCATCTGATAAAAGAGTAGTAGTCAGAGAGATGTAGACTGACAAAAGACTTTGGATAACAAAGGGACAGCTTTGAAGGAGAAATTGAAATAATATCCTATGATACCAAAAGTATACAAGAAGCCTAAAAAAAGAGAGAGAATGACTGCTTTTATACTACTATTACTGTAGCATTTCTATCTGCTTGGAGATCAGTAACACTGTGGTACCAAACTCCTGAAGTATCAAAAGGGAAGTTGCCCAGTGCCTTCATTTTACTGTCATTTAATCAAAGTTCTTTGTGTCATACTCTTTTAAAAATATAACTAAAATTTTCAAGACATCAACAGGCTTAAGACTCTTCCGACTGACATCTGAATCTGGATTTCCAACACAGAATGAAAATTTACAGTAAGGGGTTTTTTACTGTTGCTATTTCTGGAGGCTTTATGAAAAGTCAGATTTCAGTTTTATCTAAAAGACAGCACTGGGACAATTTGCAAAAGTTGAAGAACGCCAGTGTTCAATCCTTTCCCTGTTTGATCTTGAACTTCTAGCACCAATCCCAACTAGCCTGGATGAGTCAGCTTCTCCTGCTGTGATGGACAGTCTTACCAAAGAACAGGCAAGCACTATCACCCTGGTAACACATGGCATCAAACCCACAGCCAAAAAGCATTTGAAACAAAGCTCTGCAGAACAGAATAGAAAGCATTGTTTTAAACAGTAACTAAAAAACAATTATGTCAGTATCATCTCAGTAATGTTCTGAGGATCTTCTTGGACTCCCAGAGCAAAACAGACAAAAAGGACAGAGTGTATTGAGAAATACTGGTAGGACAGTCACCTGTAAGAGTGACTTCTGTGGAGACTCTGTCAATAGCAAGCACATCATCTGCTCCATCATCACAGGCTTCCACATAGAACTTCTCTGGTGTTATATGCCTTTAAAGGAATAGAGAGGAAAAAGGAGTTAGTTTAGCAAAACTTACTTTGGGTTTGTTTATTCTTCATCACCTGAAGAAGAGCAATCAATTTTACACCTTAATTTAGCTGCAAAATAAAAAAAATCTCACTGGATTGCTTCGCAACAGCCACTGATGTTGGCAGTGCGCAATAGAAAAAAAAAAGGCAAAAAGCAAAAAAAAAAAGCAAGACCAGCTCATCAGTTATTGCAAAATTCATGGCCTGCTTAACAATCTTAATCCTTTTTTATTACCATAAGGTAAAGATATGAAAGTAAATTTGTGTACGCAGTGGTCCACTCTAATTCCCATAAACTTGAACCACATGTGATAAGCCAAAACCCAACACAAAATCAGAAGTTTTTAAACCAAAAACTTCCTAACAGATCAGACCACATCCCTAATGCGAGTCTAATAAACATAATGTACTAAATGATAAACACACTTGTTTCACATTAGTGTTGTAAGTATTGCAAGAATCCACTGGAAACAACACAGTAGAAATGGAAAAGTTCAAGTGGCACACTAATTTATTGAAGCAGGGGTCTCAACACTACCATTTCCCAGAGGAGTTAGCCAGGTCTACATAACACACATGGCATTGACATGTATCCCTGCATCAGACAGACAAGTCACACATTGACTTCCTGTTCAGACGTCATTGCCATCCCTCCCTCAAAACCAGCACAAAACCCAATGCTAGTCATAACAGTTTTTAGAAGTGTTCTTTAAAAACACACCCACTGTAGTATTTGCAAGAAGCCAGACATGTCATACTGTGCATCAACAGGAGGGTTATGCAGAAGCGACTTGTACCTGTACACAGGAAATGCTCAGGAAACAAACAAAACACCCCAAACACTCTTAAACTATTGTTCTTGACTCTTACAGTGATTTTTCTTAGTTTAAGGCTTGACACGACACAGGGTCAGAGTTTTAAAATTCTTGTTCTGGTAACAGGGTAGGTATTTTTAGGCTCCTTCTCCCTGAATAGATCTTGCATTTCTACGCATTTTTTATTTTTTTAATCCTTCAGAAAGCTGAGTTAGAATCCTAATTTAGATCAGAGGAGTCTGATGGCCAGGTTTTGGTAGTGGGGTAAGGGGGGCCACTATAGAACTGGTTCCTGTGAGAAGCTGCTGGAAGCTTCCCCTGTGTCTGACAGAGCCAACCTCAGCCAGCTCCAAGACAGACCCACTGCTGGCCAACATCAACACATCAGTGACAGTGGCAGCACCTCTGGGATAACATATTTAAGAAGGGGAAAATGCTCAGCACAACACCAACTGCAGCAGGAGAGACAAGTGAGAATGTGTGACAGAAACAACCCTGCAGACACCAAGGTCAGTGCAGAACGAGGGGCAGAAGGTGCTCCAGGAGCCGGAGCAGAGATTCCCCTGCAGCCTCTGATAAAGACCAGTTTGGCAAAGCTGTCCCTCTGCAGCCCATGGAGGTCCACGGCAGAGCAGGGGGATGCTGGTTAGAACAGGGTGTTAATAACCAATGTTGTAGATTTGAGGAGAGCAAATACTGAACTGAAAAAATCCACCAAACAACATAATACAACCAACTGTAAAGCAATTAATAGTTAAGTGTTCATTAGATAATTTAACTTCATTATAGTCTATGGATCCTAAAATGGGAAACGTATCTACAGTATTTCCTTTGCAAATCAGCATCCTTAAATCTTTCATGTACGCATATTAAATGCTTAATCTTTGAAAGTAAAAAACATCAGAGTAAGAAACAAACATGCAGTTCACTGAAGTCTTAAAACACCTACTTTACTTCCACTGCTTCTGTTTTTGAAGAAGTGCACAGGCGCAGCCCCAGCTCTTTAAGGGAGTTTCACAGCAATAATGGGAGCTGTTTTTATGGCAAAAAGCAAACAAGCTTACACAGATAGAACAGGGGCAAGACAAGTTTAAAGACAAACCCTCACTTTGTTAAAGAATCTAAAAAGCAAAGAGGATATACTATTTAAGATGCAGTCAGAAATCTATTGCTAACTGTCAGGACACATTTTTTACACAAGAGAAAGCTGCAGCTTATTGGTTTAGCTGAATGCTCCTCTTTCTCTGGGATGTCAGTTGACACACAAGATTCCAGCTAAAACAACAACTGGGAAGAGATGCTATAAAGTTTAATATTGGACCTGTTGTGCCATTAACACAGATGCTTATGGACTCTTACTCATCTGAGCATCTCAAGCAAAGTAAGTTGAAAAAATACATTAATTTATCAGGTCATAAACAAAGTGTTGAGAACTATAGTTTCAGTTTTTGAATACTCTGTGTGAAGAGCACAACACGGACAAAACATCTGCACTGACCGTACAGAGCACAAAAAGCATTTCCATCCATGACAGCATTTTTAAAAGCTGCTCCTTATATTATAAAGTGCAACATGGCCATGACACTATTACCGCCTTAGAACAGAGATTCACATGCATATTGGTTAAAGCCTGTTTTTAACCAACTGAGAAGAAGCTCACAAATCTCAAATAATTGTCATATAAACAAATGTTTTCTTTACCACACGCAAGAATAACAATTTCTCCCCGAAGAACAAGAAGTCTTTTATCTCAATATCCCCAAACTGAAAAGAAAACAGAGAGAATTAGGGCTGCCACTACAAATGATGCTTGGTCTCTCAATGTGTGTCATATGCTCCACTTTGCTAGATCAGATCCTCACATTTCTCTCTCTCAAATCCTAGACCACATTATTTCCTGCTACTACCATTGCTTTTAACACCTTTATCATCTTCATTTCCTTTTACACAATGTCTATAGTTTAAGCAAAAATAGAAATTTATGTTTCACATTTATTCAAAGTCCTCCTTCCCATGGTTCTCTCCAGGACCAAATTTTGTCATGGAGAATGTAAGGCAAGTCATCCCTGGTTTCAGCTCAATGGACCAAAAAGGCTTCAGCAGCTTGCAGCAGTCTGAAACAGAAATGTTGACCCTTGAGTGAGAGGGGAATCAAGGGTAAGAGGAAATGAAGTTACCAATCTACAAAGTTGACAGAACTTGAACAAATACTACACTCTTGGGATCACCTTTAAAAACTGCCTTAAATAAAGCTGTGCAACACAAACTGGAAAGCCTAAGACCCTGCAAGATATTGAATTTGTGCTTCAGAAGAAGTGGGATAATTACAGCTCTACAAAATTTTCAACAGAAAGATGATTCACTTAGTCCTTCCTTCATTTGTGCAAGAAGTTCAACATTTCCTAAAATATAGTTGAGGAAGAGGCCAAGACTCCAAGCAGTTCCAGCCCAAGTGCTGATTTACAACTTTACCAATTACCAGAACTAGATGGTAGTCTCATTCACACTTAAATGAACTTTTCTATCGTAAAATTGCTAGAGTCAAGATGATTTCCTCTCACTTGTCTTTCAGAAAGGAAGCTGATGAACACTGCATGCAAGAATAGGTTCATCTCCAAACTGTACTCACCAGCAAGCCTGTATGTCTATCACAAGTTTAGACACATAGCACACATGCTAATTTTAATCATCTGACAGAGAGATAGTAAATGGTGAAGAAAGGATCATTCACAACTAGAAATTGCAGATTCATTCTATTCTTTTAATGAAATAAGGACAGATGAAAGTCCAAGTGACAGTATTATATCAAAAATAACAATGAGGAAAGCAGTATTTTATAGAAGCCATAGTGTCTATAGTTATGTTTAGAATTGGTTTTCATATTCCCAGACACATTCTGTTTTTGTATAAACTTCATATTTGACAGTGGAGCCTGCCTTCTCCTCAGCTACATTGTCACTTCTGTCTAGAACCATACAAGACATCAAGAGCTCTCACCACCTTGCTTCATCACCATCTTGTTTCCCTTAGAACTTAACAGCATGTCAAATCTTCACAAAATTGGGGTCCTTCTATTTCCCTTTTTTTTAACTAAAGGAAAACTGACCACCATTATAACAAACTATTTCTCAGTATTGCTAAAGAAGAAAGGAAATTATAAACGCAAATATTTTTCATTTTTATTATAACTCACATTGCTCAAGAGAAGGAGAAGTACTGAAGAAGTGCAGTCACCAAATTCGTATTTCAAATATTACTGAAGGTGACTTGGATTTCATTTTGATAATCTTCTTCAACTGAAACTGTGTGGATTGATGCCAAGAGATAAAGCAACTCAGTAGATTTCATTCTTACAATTCAAAGTTGCAGGGAAAAAGTACTGATTCCCAACATAACAGAAACATTAAAAGAAAAAACAAAAAAAGCACAAACCACTGCTTGCTTATATCAAGTGTAAAGTCAGACTCATTTACAGTTGTGAGATAGTATTTCTTTTGTCTGTGTATTTTTTGTGAAGTTTCACTTCCTTAGTTACGTTATAAAGCAGCACCATGTATCACACAGATGATGCACAGTTGCATCCCACATTTTAATTAGGTTGATCTTACACATAGGAATATTCCTGTGTTCAGATACAGCATGAAAGAGGACCCAGCATGCTCTAATGGCCACTAAAGATAGTACTTCACTCAATACCACTTAAGCCTTCTAGGCCTCAACAGCCAAATCCTTACTTCAGTAATTGATTATTTCACCATAAATACTTAACATTGCTCTAATGCAGGAAACTCTTTGATGTCAGCCTCTGAATACTGTAATAAAGCAACCCAGAAGCACACTCTGTACTGCATAGAGATGCATTTAGGATCTTGAGCACAGCAAACTGCTCTGCAGTGAGATAAAAGATGTTAGTTTATGCAGAGTCCCAACAGTATGTTAAGTAACAGAGCTAACACACTGGTGGTTTCAGCACTCCAGAGATTCCAGATTTTCTAGGTGAGCAGGTGTGCTAATTATATGTCTCCCATAAATATTACTCCTTGAGCAGAAACAGCTCAAGGAATTGGAACATCTCCCATGCAGCAATAGTTGTTGCAGGGAGAAAAAACCCAGGATTTAGAAAACTAATGGACATACCATTTAAAAACAAAACAGAAAAGGCATGTATTAAAGGCCTAGCTACACAGTGTCTGTTTCTAGTGAAATTTCACTCTAGATGAAAATAATTTACTGTATAAGTTGTTAATGTCCTGCTCAACCAACATTCCCGAGTTTACCGTGACAGCTACTTAGACGGAGCAGGAAGAAAGGGATCTGTAGCTGTTTTTTCTGGAAGTGTTATTTAAACAAAAATGCCCTTTTAGACCTCCCTCTAAACACACACATGAGTGGAAGGCACTGTGTTCAAGTACAGTAGCTACCAAAGACTGACAAGTACTTTCACAAAGCATGTGAGGCAACATAACTATGGGCAGGAGGAGTTAAATCTGAAACACAGCTAGTGTCATGGGTTCACAGGATACTGAGAAGGCTATCAGCAAGCTAAGTCTCCATCCAAGCACAAAGAGAAAAAAAAAAAAGTGATTTTAACTGAGCCAAAACAACAGACAATTTTCTCTATTCTGCAGATACCTTTAACAATCAGTTTTTATACATTAACTGGAGTGGCAACTCCACTGCCAGTTGTGGATGTAATACCTGCAATAGCTGTTTGAATTTTACAATTTATTCCTGAGGGTACCAGAAGAAGTTAATTAAATACAGCAATGACAGAGGTGACAACTATGGATAGCAGTTTTCAGGTTCACAGTTTTGCCAATAACTGTTGGTGTAACTCAGTAAGTTCCATAAGCAGCACAAATGCCAGACATCAGCACTTTTACTGCTACCACCTGAACTTGACTGATGACACTGGTCAAAGCACAAAGGGCGTGAACCACTACTTCTGATAAGGCGGAGAATGCAAGGGGTTTGTGTTGAGAGCTAGAACCTGTGGCTGGATGTGCAGGATGGGGCCCTGCAGAGCACAGCAATCAGGGAAGCTCCATACAGGGCCAGCAGACTACCCAGAAAAGGTACAGCTGCAGAATCTGACCTTACCATCTTGAGAGTGAGTAATCAGTTAAAAATTCAAACCCAAACACTGCCACCACTAAATCCCCAAACTGAAATCTAGCCTGGATTTTTCATGAGAACATTCTCCTTTGACCTTGACAAGCTGGTAGGTTTGACTCATCACCCAAGTTATGGCCCTGTATCTTCAAATGCTTGGCAGAAAGGCTGCAGCCATTATCACAACTTGCTGTAATGACAAGAAAAGAAAAAAAGCTCTTTTTCAGAATACAAAACAATTCTGTTTTCATGTTGATGAAAAAACTCATGTTAAACTACATCTGAGACAGCCTTGTTCTAAAAAGATCAAAGCTTACTTTTAGCCAAGATTAAACTTTGAATGAGAGAATTCTTTACTAGCCTGTATCCAGAAAAGTGCTTTTACTTGAAAAAATTCTCAATAAGAACAACTGTGCACTACGAGTCACACAACTGCTCCTCACACAACTCACCTTTGCTCCTCTGCAGCGAAAAAGATCACAAGATCAGTGTAAAGAAAGACAAATAAGCTACCAAAGACTGACGGAGAAAAAGAAAAAAAAAAAGAAAGCTTTCTGCCAAATAAAGTCTTTCTGCCATCACTGATGATGTTACTCTTCAGCAATACTCAATTATCTCCAGGGTCGGTGTACCCTCACATAACTACCTAACCAAAATAAGAAGCCTGGTGACTTTGAAACACATAACAGCATGATGACAAACTGTTTATACAAACCTCCAAAAGATCAGTTTGCTCTGAATACGAAAGATGACTGTCAAATGAAACTTAACAGAGCATAAAGTACAGTTAAATCAGGCTTAAGAGTCACTTTCAGATATTGCTGCCTGAAAATGGCATCGGTAACTCAATTATGGAGTTTCCAGCTACTGTTTAGAGGTCAGAAGCCTGGGAATGCCTTTAGGACACAAAAAGGCACTTCGCTTTTGGCTTCAGACAGTCATGAAGAGTCTCATGCTCAGAGCAATATCCTCGGAAGTCTGAACCGGTGTGAGGGTTTATAATGGAGATGCCTCTTGCAGCATTAACTTTGTGCTGCTTTCGGTTATGCAACTTCTGCTGCTGTATTAAAGGCAGCAAACAAACATGTGGCATACACACACGTTCAAAGGGTTACAGTATCCCCTAAAAAAATTTGTTTTAATAATAAAATTACACTGGGTAGTTAGAAGAATTTATCAGGAAAAGTCACAGCCGGCACTGCACAGAGAGTCCCGAAAGTTCAAAGCCCTCAAACTTCAGTCATCCACTGGCATCAAAACCATCACACACGACAAAAAAAGCCCATTTGTGTCACGAGAGACCGATGGACAAGCACGCCTTAGGGAACCTTCTGCTGGCAAGCGGCGCTGCACACACACACAGCCTTACAGCAGTGCCCGAGCCCCTACAGCAGCCACCTAGCAGCACGAAGGCAAAATCACAGAAGTGTTAGGGCTGGAAGGCATCTCCGGAGATCACCTGGTCCAACGCCCCTGCCAGGGCACGGTCACCCAGAGCAGGTGACACAGGAACGCGCCCAGGTGGGTTTGGAATGGCTCCAGAGACGGAGCCTCCACAAGCAGCCAGCAGCCCTGGCTCCTCACGCCGAGGAAAGCCCCGCAGGCATTGACCTCCTGGGCAGGCGGGAGGGCAGCGAAACAGACACGGGAGCCGCCCGCCCGCAGCGCTGTCGGACGGACGGCGACAGGGGACCGCGTCCGCGGCCAAAGTCCTCCCTCCTCGTCCTCCTCCTGCACGCAGCCGCCGCCTCAGGCCAAGCCCTTCGCGGTCACCNCCCGACGCCCGGCGCGCGCGCGGGGGGGGCCGGGGGAGCCGAGATGGGCAGAAGGGGCAGAGGACAGGCCGGGGGAGGGCAGGGGACAGCAGGGGACGGGTGATCGTCGCTCCACCGGCGGCTCCTCCCTTCCCTTTCCCTCCTCTTCGGCAGGTGCCAGAGCCGCGTCACCCCCCTCCCAACGGGTCACTCACAGCTTCAGGCTGGCGTAGGCCGCCGCTGCCGTGGTTCCCACCGGTGCCGCCGCCGCCATCCGTCCCCTCGGGCTGTCCCCGGCCGCCGGCTCCGCTCCGACCCGGCCGCTCCCTCCCTGCCCGACNCCGGGCTGGCGCGCCAGCGCCGCCATTGGCTGGGGCGGAGCGAGAGAATTCTGCTGAAGTGCGCAGGGGCAGCGAACGGTTTTCGAGCAGGGCCAGTGGCGCAATGGATAACGCGTCTGACTACGGATCAGAAGATTCTAGGTTCGACTCCTGGCTGGCTCGGCTGCTCCTTTTTCGCCCTTTCTCATATTTTTCTCTTTTTTCTCTTGTACTTTGAGCCGAGGGTGCCGCCTACAGCCCTCCCCCACTTCTGTACATGCCCACCACTGCCACCTCCTTGCCCCCAATGTGGGGGTCTCCAAACCTCCCAGAGCTGGGTGGTCTTGGCAGCCCCCCAGCTTGGGGACAGCTGCTGTCCACCTGGCCACCCTTTCTGATCCTGCAGGCTATGGGGTTTGGCAAGGAGCAAACCTGGGGCACCTCCTGGCCAGTTTCCCTCTGGATCCAGCTCTCTGGGTGTCATGCCCAGGTTTGGGCAGCTTCTTGCCCCAAGGAGGGGGAATTATAATTAGTTATTCCTATGTATTTTCTTCATTTTAGCTGATAGCCCCAAGCTGCTGTGGTGCTGCTTGGCCAACATTCAGTCTTTGGGCATGAGGCATCTGGTAGCTGATAGCGGGGGCACCGTGGAAACATGGGAACACCACCCAAAACCCTCAAGGAACCCATCCCCACCAATGCTGCCAAGGAGACTCCCATGCTGGGGTCAGAGCCTGCTCCCACATGCAGCACATCCCTCTCCAGACCCTCAGCCTGGGACCTGCGCCTCCCCAGAAGGATGCCAGAGCAGGACAGCTCCGATGGAGCTGCAGCAAATACCAGCTGCCTGCAAAGGACTGGAAATTCCCAGTGAACCCCACTGAGGTGGTTGTCCCCCACCTCAGCCACTGAGGTGGGGGGACAGGAGTAAAGAAGAGGTTGGGAAACCATCATTTCACAGCGTAAGTCCCCCCACTGTGGACTCTGGGCAATGACAATCATTTTAAGTTTAGGAAAGACTCGACTCTGGGTGTTGCTTAAGATACTGTCTTTAATCACTGAAATCACAACAGGCCAGAGGCTTCGTTCTGCTACTGGTCTCCATTCTTTATAAATACTTAACAGCATGGAAGAAAAGAGGGCTGTGTTCACAGGAGGCTAAGGTTAGTTACACCAGCACAAATCCTAAAATACTCCTGGAGCCGAGCTTTGAAGGAAACATAAAATAACTAGTACCATTCAGTATTGTTAGCCAGGCTCTGGATTTGCTTTCCAGATCCAGAAAGCCAGAGCCTGGGGGTGTGTGTGCCTGGGACCCTGCCTGGCTGTGCTCCGCAGACCTGCTGCGTGGGGAGGAGGGTTGGTGCCGGCAGGGCTGGCAACTGCAGCCCAGTCATCCCTCTGCCAAGGCCACAGGGCATTCCTGCCTTTACAGGACTCTTTGCCACGTATTTGCACGTGGGGACAGTTTCTTCCCATCTCCTGTTGTGCCTGAGTGGGTTGCAGATGCATTGCCACACCAACTTCTGGCTGCCCTGGAAGAAAGCAGGGTAAGGATTTTTATTGCTCAGGAAAGCGTTGCTTCTCCTTAGGAAAAGGGTGGGTGAGCAGCTCCCAGCTTTCTCTGGGATTGTGACAGGAAGATGTCTGCCCAGTCAGCTTCAGTGAGGACAGCCAGAGCCACTGCAGCCAGCGAGCAGCAGCACACAGAAATGGAAAAGAAAAATGAACGCACAAATGCTGCGCAATGATGAGAGATGCAAACCCCTTCCCAGCTTCTCCCAGGGGCACAGGCACTCCCAGGATGGGGGAAAGGGATGTGTATCTGGTCATAGCCCTTCCCTGCCTGCAGGTACTGACTCCAGGGGTATTGCCCAGTGATGAAGCCTGGGTCAACTCGGCCTTACATTCATGCACATTAAAAGGCACTCACAAGCACTTGGCATGGGCACAGAGGAGTGAAAGGCAGGTGTGTCACAGGCGGCACCTGCCACATATCATATGCATGGACACAACTGCACACACCACCCAAAAAGTGAGCACACAGCAAGCGGTCAAGGCCCACATGGGATTTTTTTTCCAAAAAAAAGATAATCCTTTCTTTGGAATGGCCAGCCAGATCCATGCCAGCTCTTGGAAGCCCAGTTTCCCCCTTTCAAGGCTGCCACATCACACCTGATTGCTGATGAAACTCCATCATTTACAGACTAAGCAGCTATTCACTTAGTAGTAAAAAGATCTATTAAAAAAAAAAGCATTTAAACCTTGAAAGACTGGGAAAACATTTTAAAAGCCCCCAAATGAAATTCAGAAACTGAAGAGCCACAGATCTTTTCAAATGCTCCTTACCAGAGTGTTAGAAACTGCTGTTCCATGTGTTTTAACATCAGGGCAGTTTCCCAAAATGCTTTGATCACAGGTGCTTCTTACACTTTAAATTACATAAAAATGTCTGCTGCTTCTGTAGCTGGGGCTTTCCCCTGGCTCTTATGCAAAAATCCCTATTTAAATGGGTTTCTGTATTTTAAGCAATAGAAACTTAACAGCATGATCGGAATGAAAAAATCTTTTAAGCTCTGATTCCTGAAAGCAGGCTTCAGGGAATTCACTTGAATAACTATTTGCATGAGAGTTACTCATTAACAGCACAATGGGACTTCCAAGGGTCCCTTACTTTAAAGCCAGTCAGAAGAACTTGCTGGGGGAGGAATCAAGACTAACTTTTCATAGCACATTATAGCTTCTTAATAAATTAAAAGGCAACAAGGTTCATGTGAACAGCAAAACCCAATGAGATAGGTGGAATTTAACATGTTTTTTGAAATTCTTCTGAAGAGGACTCACAAAGCCTCACACCTCCAGCTCCAGAGCTATTTCTCCCTTTGGGGGAGCTGCCTGAAGGCAGGCAGTGAGGGCTTGCAGCTCCACAGATGCCTGGTGGAGGGTCAGGAGGAGGAGAAAGTCCCCCTGTGCAGGATGCCCCTGCCTCCCGCTGCGCCAGACCCACTGTCAGGCAGCTGCAGAGCTGGGGAGAAGCTGGGGAAAATCAACAGGGACTCAGACACTCACAGCCTGGGAGAAACAATACTGAGCTTAAAGGAATTCAAACTCCCAGAGATAGAAGCAGTGCAAGTTAGCACACACAGGGGTGCAGGGCAGTGCAGTAGATGCTTTAGCTTCAAAACCACAAGCTCACAGGCTCCTTTTTCAAGAGCTTCACACTGTCACTTCCAGCTCTTTGTAAATATAGGAAAGGAGAGTGTTAGCATTTAATAATTTATAGGGGACCTTAAAACTGGAAGTAGGGCAGCCCTCATTTCCCCAGCGCTGAGGGATACAGGATGGCTGACAGGAGTAAGAAGACACTGTGTGGGAGCAGAGGCCAAACTCTCTGGTGATGCAAAGAGGGCTCCTGCAAGACATCTTGCCACAAACTGCTGCTCTTGAGGCTTTCCATGAAGGAAAACTGTCCTTCTCCCCATTCCCTTCTCTCCTGCTTATTTTGAGGTTTTGGGGAAGGCTGCAAGGGTGAGACAGAAGTTTAAACTGCAGTTCAAAAACAAAATACCAGTCCCACTAGTGTTACAAAATTAAGGCCAAAAAATGTACACAAGAGCTTGATCTAAAAAATCAAGAGGTAGCAAAAGCATGAACTACATAGCAGCTGTTCTTTCAGAGACAGCAACAGATGACCGAAGCTGGTGTTTCCAGCTCACTTCAAAAAAACCCACTTTGCTACCTCGTTGCCTTCACTGCCAAAAGCAGCCCAGGGTGCAGAACCACCTGCTCAGGACTATTTGAATTATTTACTAGAGATTGTGAGCTGGTGTTATTTTCCACTTCAGCCCCTTCAGACAGTCCTGAGATCACAGTCACACCTGGAACACCCCCTCCCTGCTCCAGCCTAGCTGTGCTGCAGGACACAAGCTGATGGGATGCACTGGGGTGAGAGCACTATGGGATCTGCCCTGGCTGTTGTTGCCCTTGATACATCCTGCTTGGAAGCAGCACTGCTTACATTTCATGTCAGCTCCCATCCCCTTCCTAACCAGCTAAATTTAAGGCTCTAGGAGGGCTCACATATTTGGGGTCAATTTTACCTCCTCTAAAATCACAGGTAAAACTCTCAGAAGATATATTTCACAGTGCTAAAATGCCCTCCCTTGAGCTTTCAGTCACTCACTAAAGGGATGCATGTCTCCAGGAAAAATGGTGCTGCAGAGCCAAGCTACACCAAAGCTCTGGATGGCTTCCAGGCAGGACCAGCCTCCAGCCCCAAGCTGCCATCCCCATCCTGAAGAACAGTGGAAAGAGGCAGAGGCACTTGCAGCGAATGGGGCAGAGGGCTGGATGGTCAGTTGGCACCATGAAACTCCATGCCAGGCCCACCAAGCTCCTGGGGCCGGGGCAGTTTCACATTTCAGCCATGGGAAGATGACTTACTAGCACAGGCAGAGACAGGCAACTTGCTGCTACCTGACACCTGTGCTGCTCCAGATGGGGACACGTTGCTGTCTGACCATATCAAGTGAAGTTCAAGCTACATCCGTGCTATTGGAAAAGAGGTTTGGTTGAACTGTAATGGGTTTTCAGCATGGGAACATTTTGGGAGTCCCAGTGCCACGGCTCAGCTAATTTATTGTCATTTCCACACTGAAAAGATCTTCAAGAATGTAATCCCATCCTTTGCTAGTCAGAACCAAATTTACATCTTCAGCATAGATACAACGAGGATTTAACTAATTTTCGACACAAAGAAAGAGTAGTTAAGATCCCCAACTGCATCTGAGGCTTTAAATTAACAACTTTTTGTTAAACAAAAGTACCAGTACACGAGGGGCTGCACAGCTTTGGTAGGTACAGAACATGCACTGCAGGCACACCTATCATACATGTAACACATACGAGGGGAACAGATTTCTTTGACTATAAAGCAGGGAGCGGGGGAGGAGGAGAGTCAAGAAAAGAAACAATTTGCCTTCCTGCTTTCTCAGCAGAATGAGAAGTAAGGGCCAAACTCTCCAACCCCTTGCTCAGATAAGCTGCTATTATTCATAGGAGCAAATCTGTTTATGCCAACATACTCATCTGAGTTCAGGTTGTGGAGCTGGGCTCTAAATCCCTGCATGACAAAGCCTTCATAACAATCTCAAGTTCACTCCCCGAGCTCTAAATAAGCACCACTATGAAATGGCTTTGTGCTGGGTAAACACCATGAAAAGGAATAGCCAGGCTGAGGGCTGAGCTCTGAGGACAAACTGGAGAACTCAGGCAACTGTTTGTGTACGGAGAACTTATTTTCCAAAGCGAGCTCTGCAAGCAAGAATGACGGTGGATTTCCCCCATGTCCACACTTTCAGCATCCCGACCTTTCCTTTCCAAATATGATCCACTATTCAGACTTTGACACAGCAGACTGGCTCCTATGTGTCGTGCTGACACACAAGCCTGGGCCCCAAGTCATTGCAGTAGCTTAGCCTAGCTTGTTGCAGTTTTTTGTTCTGTTTGAAATGGGATGTTGGCCTCCAGTTGCCAGACAGCATTACCTGGTTTGTGCTTGGAGTTGGTACTTTTACAGCCAGACTTGATACTGGAGTACAGGGAATTAACTGAAAGGTCTGAGTGTGCCCTTTTGCACAGACCTCTTCCTTTTCTTTTCTTAAAGAATTAATAAAAAGAGTGTCTAAAAAGGTCGTACTAATAGGTTGGTGTCCTTCAGGGAACCTGATGAAATGTGCTTTCAGGAAACAGTAGACTGATGGGATGTCCCAGCAGGCAGGCAAGCCAGCCTCTGGCTTTTTAATTGTGCATGGCATGGTCAGAGTTCATAGGCAAGAGAGCAAATTGTTCTTTCACTGAAGAATCTTCCAAAATGAGCCCAGAGGAATCTCCAGGCAGCAGAAAAAGACATGTAAAAGTAAACTGATTGGTTTAGGTAACATGCCATGCTCTTGGTCAAGTAGACATGGTTTGGTGCAGCTGAAACCCACAAGCATACCAACTTGGTGAATCCAGCAAAAATCTCTCATATCCTTTGACAGGAACATTGCTGACTGGTGAAAAACATGCACAGGAAATCAGCTGAAGGTGGGGAGAGGGAGATCATGTAACAAGTCTTCTGTCCTAGCTTTCCAACACTGGCCACACTGACTAGTAGTGGTGCTGGTAGGCAGCTGCTGGGGTTGTGCCATTCTCTATGTGTTTCAGGTGACAGGAGTGACAAAGCAAATGTTCATCCAGTGGGTAGCAGCGATGCCCGTCCTCGTCGTTCAGTTCCATCCCACAGTCCTGCAAAGAGAGGCCGTGCAAAATTATTAGAGCTTGTGCTCATCTTCCAGTGTCATCTGGGGTCTGGCTTCTAGGAAAGTGATTTTGTGACAAGGACAGATGACACCCAGCCAACAGCTCCTTCCCAATAGGTCCAGCACATACCACAAGAAGAGAAACATCTGACATAGGCATTTTGATGAGCAGCCTTGTACAAATTTGTTTAAAGCAGTTTTATTGAATAAGCTTTATCTTGTGGTAAGGTGCAGCCCTCTGTATTTTAAATATGCTTGTGTCTCCTTACACTGTCAGGTAAGATTCACCTCTTCACATTACAGTTGTACTGATGTGAAATCAGATTGTGGAGTCAGGGGCTCTTTTCACTGCATTATAAGCACAGTGAGAAAAAACAACTATTTATTTTAATTCTCAATGCAGAATATGGTGGCTTTCTGAGAAGCCCTGCACAGACTAAATGGTTTTTAAGAGCTGGCACCTCCTGGAATTTTTTCTTGTATGGCCGTATCCCTTCTCCAGCCCCAAAGACACATTAATTTCCCATGAGAGTGAAGGTAACTTACACCCCATGGGATCAGTCACCACCTTAGAATTTTTCAACAATCTGACTTGGAAATCAGATACACTGATGTGATCTGGAGCTTGAGGCTTCTGAGAGGCAGCAATAGACCTTACTAAGTCACCGTGCTTCCTGCACTAACAAATAAACTGCCAAGTTTGAAAAGCAATAATCTACCTGTTGCCCATAACTTCATGGATAGCAAATGAAATTAGAACACATGCTGCAAAAACTTTCATCCTCAATCTGGAAATTTCTCAGTCACTGACAGAAAGGGTGTCGCACTGCAAGGTTTGAATTGCTCAGCTACTGCTGCTGAAAGGCAGGAGATGTATTTCCATCTTAAAAACAATGGCAGTTATGACTACTAAGCACCCACTCCCTGAGAAAGCTGCTGACCTACCTCGCAGTGATAACATTCCACATGGTAATCCTTGTCCATGGACACAACCCGAATGGTCTCATCAGACCCCTGTGAGCATTTGAGCAAAGCAGAAATTACAAAGGATTACGCAGGATCAGACACATGCACTCTGTAGATTGCTTCCTGCAACAAAATGAATGTTGAGGAAATACATTTGGGCAGCTGGTTGGAGACTACAAGTAAATCCTGCCACTTGCAGTTATTTTTACAGTAAAGCTTCATCATTGACTGACTGCAGATATCCTCTAAAATGTGACACCAGAAGTGTAAAAATGTTCTCTGTTTAACAGTAACATCTATCAGAAATCAAAAATTAATGACTTGGTTGTTTCAATAGATCACATTTTTCAGCATTGTAAATTAGTTTTGCTTAAGATTCATCTCCTAGTATTAAAATGTGTTAGTCCCAGAGTGGTCACACAGAGGACATTCATGAGTACCACCAGCATCTATTGACATAAAGGAAAATTCTCCTGAACATAAAACTAGCAGCAGCATAATCCTGCAGGAGGTGAAGAAAACAGCCTGGCCAAGAAGGAATAAGCTTCATCACTGAACAAAAGAAGGGCCACATCTCAAGAACAGTGCACGAGCTTAGACCAAACAGTTGCACTCCGGAGGAAGTGACCATCTCTCTCCAACCACAAGCACATTTGTCTTTACACAAGGTCAAGTGTGAAAGAGAGCAAGGCCTGACACTCCTCCCCTAAGGGGATATGGAATAAAAGGCTCTCACCTCGGAGGGCAGAATGGGAAGTCCACATGCTGCACACTTTGGAGCTAAAACTCTGGAATAGCAAGGAGAAATTGAAGGCAAGTTATGGATCAACATAAAAAGAGAGGCCTGTATGTTCTCAGTGATAACATGAAAAGCTGTAGCTGTAAATGACTTACCCACAGGAAAGCCTTGCATCCTGAGGTCATAAATTCATTTTAGCGTTTATTTTAAGTAATGCTTGGCACACGTTGCTCAATCAGGCAAGAAGGGACCTTATATTTTACACTTAGTGCCAGAAAAAATACAAAATTTCCCTATAAAATTCTTGGCTGCTACTGGGAGATTTGGAAAAGAAAATGAGGAGGAACTGAGCAGGATTGTCCCCAGAAAAATACATTAGAAGAAGTGGCAGCCTCTGGGCAGAAAATTCTGAGAAAATACCACATGACTGCACAGCTTCTTAAGGCCTTATAACACAATAATTAATTAAATTAAATTGCAACGAAATATGAATTATTTCCGAATAATGATGGCATACAAGGGCACTAATCTTGGCACCATGATTGTAACAACTCTAGTCTTGGCACAACACAGAAGAGTTCCAAGGGCTCTCTGCTGCTCAGAAAATGGAGCAAGGACCAAAGCAAGCCAGAAGGACACACAAAATGTGTGCAGCTCTAATACCGTAACTACCAGCCAAGAGCACAGCCATTTTATTTTACCGTCTAAATAAGAAGTGATTTTTGAAGTGGATTTATCAGTTGTTTCATTTAGAACTGGCTAAAAGTTTTGCTTTGCAGATTCAGCGGCGATTCTTTAAAAGTCAAATTCAGGCCTTCATCTACTCAAAAAGTAAATCACATTGATTTCCACAAGCATTCACAGGCTTACCTTAAAGCAGACTAATTTTGTAAATCACTGAACACTTCAGGAGCACTACTTCTAACTCTCTCTGCTTTGCAGAAGGGGCAGCTGAAGCCCAGAGGTTATTTGACTTCATCAGAGTTACACACGAGTCAACAGCTGGATAAGAGGAGAGAGGAGGAATTTCTGGGGTCTAGCCCCATCCTCAAAACTTCTAACCCTGTCTCTATTTTACTAATCTGCATTCCTAACTAGCTGAAAAGCTAAATTAGAAGCTTGCTGGTTGGAACATCACTGCTGTTTATTTTGCCCTTACTTGTGGTAATCTCTGACACAGTAGATTTTGTTTTCAGAGTCTACAGTGAATGGCACACCGTCCAGACACTCGTTGCAGATGACGCATCGGAAGCAGCCCGGATGATATGATTTCCCTAGAGCCTGCAGGATCTGCAACAGAGCAAGAGAAAGGAAAAATGCACATGAAGAGCCAATAAAGGTGAAAATAGTAAACACACAGCTTTACACCAGATAATGCTGCATATTCATCAGCAGGGCTGTGTCTTTTTTCCCTGTCTCATCTGAAAAATCAGTTAACAAGGATGGAAAGGGCAGCTGGAATCAATATATAGCACCTGGCTCTAGAGATATTAATTATTAGCATGGGTACAAAAACAATTAAGAGACTCAGTCAAGGTGTTGCATGACAAATGATAGAAGTGACAGATTTTAAAGGAAAGAAAATAATTTCTGAAGTCAACAAGTAGAGAATACTTAGCAAGATCACAAGGCAAGATGTACCAGCCAAACAAAGGAAATACACGTTTATATTCTCCATGAGAAGTTGAAACAAGCATTATTGCCAGGTTTTCATAATTCCTTACATATTGAAGGGCTTTGTACTCGCTTGCCTGGCTTTCTAATTAGCACAGACTATGGAAACTGTGTTGAACTCAACAGCTGCAATTCACTACCTGGAATACCATGGTCCATCAGTAGAAGGATCAGACTTCTGAGTAGGAAACAGCTTCCAATTGTAATGCTTTCCAGTGTAAGCAGGCAAACAAAGATAATTAATGATAAGCATTAGAAAATGTTGGGAGGCATGCTGTGAACCAGAAATTCCTAATTTCTTTGCCTCAGCTGTAGTCTTACACCACCAGCTATACCAGTCTCCCTCTGAATGTCGTGTAACTGAATGCTGACCCCATGAGTGTCCCCCACCCCATGCATATCTGGAATGGATGGTACCTGCTGTAGGCTAATCCTGATTCACAGATCTAAACTGAGGTCTGGATCACATACCCTGGGTCAAACCTGCTCCCCAGAGTATCAGTACCCACAAAAAACAACAAGGAAGTGACTTAATCCAGAAGACACGTGGGAAGCCACAGCTTGACTGCAGAAAAGAGAGGCTGAGAGAGCTGCACTGATGCTTCACAGCAAGGGAGCACTGCAGAGCCACGACACTGCTGAGCAGGAAGCATCAACAGGATTACAAATACACTGTCCAGAGAAGTCCAAAAGGGATGAAAGACCTGGAGGCTCTGCATCTCAACACCCACTGAAAAAAGGCAGAGCAGTGTCTCTGCACAATGTACAGTAGGGTGCCAGATTCACTTCCTTGAAAATATCAACAAAAGGCTCAGTGGATTTTCCTTCTGATACCAGTCTCGCACTAGGCAAACTACCAGATGACAACAGACAGCATTGGATATAAATATATTTTGCTTTTGATGCATTCTTGTAAAAAGCTGTGGGAGTTTTTTCTCCTAAAGCAATTATCACTTACCATGTCCATTATCAAATGACCACAAATGAAACACCTGTCAGCCGACTGCTGGAAACCAGAATACTGCAAGGACAGAAAAGAATTCACTTAAAATTTCACAAGGCCACTCAAGCATAAACAACAGTGTACTGTGGAATGTTATTTGCATATTTGTTATTGGTCCTTTTTCTGTGCTCCTTAAGACAGGAAAACTAAACTTTCCAATGCTTTTTTCATTATATAAAGGTGTGGATGTGCTTCTGACTGCCCAGGCTCAGAAAGAGTTCCTGTAACTTCCAAGTCCAAAATTTAACTTTAATTTAAAGTATAAAAATAAATACCATAATTGCACATGCAAGAAAGGCAGTTACTAATAACACTTATTTACATGCTTATTTGACCACATGAATCTACAAGACAAGAATCTACTTGTGTTTATCACATATTTATGTCACAGTATCTGTATGCATAGGCCTGGAAAGCTGAATTTTTCTTTGGTTACATGGTTTTAATTCTGTTGAAGCTTCTCTGAGGTCAGTGGTATTGTTCCAGTTCCCTGTTAGGATAGCAATCAAGTCTGGCTCACAGCAATTTTTTTGCTGTTTTTCCTGAGATCTATTGGTAAGGAACTGTCTGTCATGTGCGTGACATGCACCTTGGGCACAGCACATCATCTGTCTGAATGAAGGAAATGCAAACTTGGAAAATGAAACATTTTAGGTGCATTTAATGCTTTTATTTTCATCTTGTGTAGAATATACTGAGGAGAACAAAGAAGATGACCTTACCTCTCTCTCACAGAAATCCCTAGGATTCACCAATAAGTAAGCAAATACAACTTTTTCAAGTCTCAAGGAAGGCTTCATCTACCAGGACTCAGGGGCAGAAGGTTGTATGGATTTTTATTTGCACCAGCCAAGGAGAGGACTGTGGGGTTGCTTCATGCTTAGGTACACTCACACAAAATCCATTGAGGGCAACAGAAAGATATCTATTAAGATATCCATTAGGTGAAAAAGGAAATTCACCCATTCATTCTTCTGTAGCCATTCATCTCACTCCTGCCTTCTCAGCATGGCCACGGAGACAATGCTTTGAAGGAGCCATCACAACAGGTCATGGCTTCACCTAGGGGTCTGTTCCACAAAACCAGGGCCTCTCACTCAACTACCTCCAGCACCACATATGGGCAGCCACCATGGCCGGGGCTGGCCCTGGGAATATGTTGGAGCAGAAGGGCCAGGCAGGATGCTGGACCAGAAGTGTGTGAAACACAGGCAAAGCTGACATGCAGAAAGGCTGTGAGTCTGCTGGTGACACTGAGATGTCTCATCACAAGAGTCAACTGGGTGCTTACCAGGAAGTCTTCTTCACAGAACACCTTTCCATTGACAAAATAAAAGGCTTTTCCTCTCAGCTTTCGACCTAAGGAAAAAACCACACAGATAAGAAAAAGATCAGCAGAGAGCAGGGAGAAAATGTGATCAAAACCTGGCTGTTGAGAAGCAAACAACAATGAAGACATCCAAGGAGAGATGTCACACAGCTGGAAAAGAGCACCTAACCCCAGTCTACCCAGACTCCAGCCTGCCAAACTCTCTTCCACTGGTGGCTGCTGATGAATGCCAGTTGGTGGATCTGGACAAAAGTCCCACTTTTGGGTAGGAGGTAGGAGCTTTGCAAGCCTGGACCACCTCCTGGCAGATTACCATGTGTTGTAACTCTGGGAAGAGTGAGGCAGGATGCACTGACTCATGCTGGAGAACACCCAAGGAAAAGAGCAAGGAGGAAAGAAGAAAGGGCACATAGAGAGTGACCCACACTTGACTTAATTCCTCAAAATGTCACGACCTTACTGTTTTGCTATGAGCAGCAGCTGCCAGACAAGGCACTGCAATACCCAAGCACTCGCTCTGCCCCATCGGAGTGCAACACCAGAGCACTCAACAAGCTTCTCTGCTACCTACCAGCACATTTGTTACTGCAGCTGACAACAAAAAGCTTTGAAACTATTTAAAAAAAAATTTGTATAAAATCCAAATGTCATAATTAACACAAGATGACAAAGTTTTTCCAAGAAAGGACTCTACATATGGAGAAGATTTGTATTTACTTCAGCTTTTGTGTTTACGCCTCCAATTCACCGTCTGTTTTCAGTTGCATGTAATCATGGCAATGTTTGCTCACACCGCTACCACTCCTAAACTTCCCCCAGGAAAAAAAGGCTAGGTTTTGTTTGTTTATAAAAAGCTGCTCCTACCTCTTTGCAGCCTGGTTTCCCTACTGAGCCCGGGGTTTGAAATGCAAGCCTGGCACTGGAATGGTTCTGCACTGGAGCGCCAAGCATGTGCCAGGAGACAGTGCCCAGGAGAGGGGGAGCAGCACTGCCTGGGCACAGCTGGAGCAGGACCTGCTGCAGGCTGGTTTTGGACACCTACCAGGCACTGCTGGAAGGAAATTGGGTCTGAGACACTGGGGCCCAGAAGCCTCCTGCTTGACATGCTGAATGTTGCCAGTATAATTTAAAAAATGATTGTCAGCTGCGGGGTGTATAAATGTGAACATCACACGGGACTAGACTGGGGGTCACCTTATAGAATGCATCTACCTGGCAGCCTTCAGCAAAGAACCACACTGGCTGCAAGGCTTTAGGGAAAGGAGGAAGCCAAGTAAACCCAGGAAACAAATGGGTTTTCAAGAAACAAGTGTTACAGTCTATTGCACACGCCAGAGGGCACCCTCAGGCTGGGAAACAACTCCTGCTGCCAATTTCTTCCTCCGCTGCTCTCAGCTTCTCCCTGCCTACTTTTGGGATGGACTGCTCCCAGTGTCTCTTCGAGGTGAGGAAGCACTTTCTCATCATACAATTGGGAAGGCAAGATGCAGGAAAAGCTCACTTCCCCAGGCTGCACTGGGAACTGCCCCAGTGGAGCACCTACCAAAATGGAGATGCTCCAGGGAAGCTCCAAAGTTTTGCCAGTGAATTGAGCCAGACCAGCATTTCATCAGCAGCCCTTAGTGCCCAGTCCATGTCTCAGGCAGTGGGGCAGGTGGAGGACAGGACAGTGTGTTTTCTCAAGGAACAAGCCCCGGTTTGCATGTACAGGAACTTTGTGGTTAAACTGTGGGCATTGCTCAGCTCTGTGTTTACTGTACCAGTGTAGGAGCCTAAAGCACATGGTCCCATCACAGTCACTGTCCCCCATTCTCTTCTAATCCCTGCTAGGGACTACCATGTAACCTGAAGGTCAGAGATGACCCAGGGCAGCAGCCCATCCTTACATCAATGCAGACATTGGATAGGGCATGGAAGAAAACCTGACAATCCTGAAAGCATCCCACTTTGATTTTTCTCAACCTCCCAATGTTGCCAAGGTTGCTGAAACTAAAACAGGACCCAGAGTTCAAAATATAAAGTGTCTAATCTGGGACATGTAATCTTTGTGGTTTATAACCCAGGGTGTGTATTTGCATGATAACCCCACCTGTGTGTCTGCCTGTCCACAGGTAAGCCTGGCATGCTCACCAGCAGCTCTAGAGTCACAGTTTCCGAGGAGGGAAAGGAGAAGCATGGGAATACCTGAGATTTGGATCACCTTTGTCAAGGGTGGTCCTAAGCAAGTTAACAACAAGCCTAATTCAGCAAGAAGTACTCTTGAAAATCTCCCACTGATTGAAATGCAACACTGGGATTTGGCACTCCCAAAAATGAAAAGCAAACAAAACCATTTAACTTTGGTTTTAAATTACATGGTAGCGAGGGCTCCAGTTCAGTGCAACGGGCAGGTGCCCAAGTGACTTTCCACCTGCATGCAATGTGTCTCCTTAAAGACAAGGTGACAGTGGTGAGAAAAAACATAAACATGGGGCCATGCAACAAGAAACACTTCTTTGGAAGAAGGCCTGGTGCATGAGCAGCAGACATTCCAACAGAAGGGATGAGGTTTGGATCATTGCCACAATGCCATTCTTCCATGGTGACAAAAAAAGCATTTACCAGCCATTCTGCACCCAGTGTATTTTTAACACGGTGACATTAGCAGGTTAAGATTGATGGCAACAGACCTTCAGTGAAGGCGCCGCAGCCAGCGTGCTATGTCTGGGCTTCTGCTGTAAGCTCATTCAGCAGAGGGATAAACCCTTTATAAAGGATTTATAATTTGGCCATTGGCATTATTTGAGTCCCTGAAGAGTTGCTGACACCAAGAGCACTTTGAGGCAGGACAGGGATGATTTAATTACTTCTGTTAGGGAAGAGGTAAGCATTTTAACTATTTTTAGTTCTCCATGACTCTCTTTAAGCTCCTGGCAGAAATGTAAAAGGAAATTAGCAAAAGCCATGAGTAACCAGGTGCTCCTGCAGCCACCATGGGAGTGGTTTATGCAAACACAGCCCATTTCTTCCCTGCTGCTCTCAACTTCTCCCTGCACACTTCTGGGATGAATTCTCCCAGTGTCTCTTTGAGATGAGGAAGCACTTTCTCATCATACAATTGGGAAGGCAAGATGCAGGAAAAGCTCGCTTCCCAGGCTGTGCTGGGGACTGTCCCGGTGGAGCTGGGAAATGTATGTCCTTGCTGCAGCCACACCAGTAAAAGAAACAGCACTGGGACTGCCCCACAGTGCAGAGCAGGGTGCCAGTGACTTCTGTCCCTGCACTGAGCTCCCTGCCATGGGACAGTGCCTTGAACTAAACCAGACCCTCTCAAAAGCGAAGCTTCTGACTGTGCCTGCAGAGGCTGGCACAGGTTTCACTTGAGCATGGAGATGCTGTTCTACTTTCACCAAAAGGAAGGATTAAGAAGTTAAATGGCATATAAGGAGTCACATATTAATAACTGCCTACTTTCAACATGTATCATGATGAAATATCCTTTGACAAACCCAAGAATATCTAATGCGTGGCTTGCTGCTTTCAGGATCAGTTGTTCTACTACATGTCTTATGCTGCTGGCTCCTAACTGTATTTCACTTTCACTTCACCCTGAACTTAGCTAATCTCACACCTGAAAAGATTCAGACAATTAAAATTCTTTGGCATTTCAACCTTACTGTCTTCACTTGTTTTTACAAGGTATCTTGTTCATCTCTTTGACAGGAAGTTTGAGCCCTGAGCTTTTATGTACTGCTCATCCCTCACATGTCTGTCTAGTCTGTTTAGCTGTGGGACCTTCAGGATGACCTCGAGGTCATTTCAGCACCAATTTCAAAATATTTCAAGCTTAGTCACTAGTGCCCTTGTGCTAAAATAAACACACTTTGCTCAGCAGCTGATAATAGGCATACCATCAGGCTGCACTCCCAGGATGCCAGTGCTTTTGTCCACTGTTTTCTCAAATGATGGCTCTGTCCTTTTGAAGACCACGCAGAGAGAGTTTAACCAGGGACTTGAAATGTCCCTGGCAAGGAGGATCCTGGGAGATGTCTAATTTGCTTGCTGGGGATTTGGACTTAACTTTCTCTTTTGAAGTTGCTTTTCCATTATTTATTAAAAACAATGGGGTCACAAACCGATGTCCAAAGACAAGAGATAGTTTGTCAATGCATACAATGGAACAGAGCCATGTCTGGATCCCAGGGCTCTATGGGGATGCACAACCAGGATTCCTGCATTGATGGAGAGGCAGTGTGCAGGCTTCACTTATCACTTATCTCAGCACCACAGAACTCCCTGTGGTATCTGCACAGCAGATGGGCAAAAATCATTGCTGACTGGCAGCTTCTCCTGGGTCCCTTCCACACTGACAGCCTCTGCCATTACAAAAACCAGTGCTTTTTCAAGTACCACAGCTGTAAAATAAATTTCGATATGTGATTACTGATGGCACGTTAAATTCAGCCAGCACATGTGTTTTGGGAGCCCTCCGTGGACACTCTGCTGACAGGCAGCATGATGTCCTACCATGTGCAGCAGACAAGGTCAGGCATCAGACAGCTCTGCTTAGTTTCTGACATGTGTCCCATTTCTCTTGGCCACCATTAAAGCTGGATGCAGCACTGAGGCTGACACAGAAGTGTCAATATTTCCAGTCTGCTCTAGAACTGAGCCTGCATGCAAGGGTCACTTCAATGCCTGTACATCCTCCAAATCAGGCAAATGGCACATATCCCAGGACAGACCAAAGTCTTGCTGAAAGCATGGGCAGGAGGATAGGATATCTACGAGAAGAAACTGTGCTACGACACAGTTAACTCCATTACCACGTAAGATGTTCAGTCTCTCTCAACTACACCAGCTGTATGGTAAAACATACCCTCTGTGCTCTCACCATACATTTGAGGCAGTAGGGAAAAAAAAAAAACAAACCCAAGCAAAAAACCCTCACAACTCTCAGGAAATGATCTGATGCCTGAAAGCCAAAAAGACACGCACGTAAGAAAGGTCAGCTGCCTCTAATGGCAACACAACCACAGGTGAGGGCAGAAACGGATCCCCAGATAGAAACACTGCAAAACCACAGCACATCACGTAACTGAGCAACACCTCTCCTTTGCCATCAGGCAAGAAGGTATTCGTGAGTTCTTCATTTTAGGGAAAGCCCCTAGAAGTGCCAAAATTCAGAGGTAAAATACAGTCACCCTGGGACAAAGCAGTGCTTTTGATCTAGATAGTCCCTGTTCAGTAACTGGTTTTCATACCAGTGCTCAGCCACTCTGCATCACTCTGGAGACAGCTGCCCTCTTCCCCAAAATGTGCCAAAACTAGGTGGTTGTCAAGAGCTGGCCTCCCACCCTGTCACCCAGTGACTCATCGAAACACACAGAGCCTCAAAGGAGGAAGGAGGGGGAGGCAATCTCTGTGACCTCGATGAATTAACTGTATGTTGAAACAACATGAGAGAGTAATTTTTAAATTTCTCTAGTTATGGAAAGGGCCTCATTGCTTACTGAGACATTACTCAGGAAATTACTCACAGTATCATTAAAACGTTGTAAGAACTACCCACTAAAATCTTTACAGCACAAATTAATCCTATGCCTGTTCTTTACAGAAAACAGTACTTTGAAGATGACATTATAAAATAGAAAGACTAGAAGGATTGGAAATTTATTCCACTAAAGATTTCAACCTTTTTTTTTTCTACTCACATTACCCTAATGATTTCAGACTTTCAGCCAGCACTAAAACACATGCAATTGCCTGAAACCACTATTACACTGATAAATCCCTGACTGCATCCATCCCCTTGTGGAGCTGAACATCTGCACCTTTCCATCAAGGATATCTACTGAGGACACCTGATCCATGCCAAAGCCCCTTCAGCTCAGGCCTCATATCACTACTGCCCTGAAATCTGACCAGGAGAGGAACAAGTACTGTCACCTTACTGTAAAAGCTGCCCTGGCTTTTCTCATCTATAGCAAGCACTTCTTGTGACAAACAACAGGATTTTTCATCAGTGAGCTGAGATTGAAGACAAAAAGTCAGCAAGAACATAACAGCCATTTAGACTGAAGCACAAAAATGTACTGATGAATTGCCTGTCCCCTAAACTGTAAATCCAAGCATACCTGAATCTTTTCTGACATGATTTTTGCTAAAAAATTATATTGTTTACTATGCAGACTCTGGCATGATAATTTTACTGAAGGGATGCTGAGGATGGATTACTGGCAATGCTTTGCACTCTCCACTCTGAAGATTTGCACATTTCTCAAGGGAGTTGATTGGTGTGGTGGGTTTTTATCCAATTATAGGCACTAAGTTCTGCCTCTACTAGAAGAGATGGCAGTTTCTGCATCTGAAGATAACCATACACATACATGTGGCCGTGGAGAAATCCACTTGGCAAGGCTGACTATCCTGCTGTCTGGGATTAAGTCACATGGGCAGAAAAAGGTGACTTTCTGCTTGTAAAGTTATTTAACTGTGCCAATAAAAATCATGGCCTTCTTTTTCTAGGAGTTACATACCAACACAGAACATGTTTATTCAACATAATTAGCCCAAAGACACGAAGAGCTGCCTTGCTCTAAGTAGCCATGCTTTATCATCACTGCAAGAAGCCAGATCAGCCCAAGCAGAGGGTTATGCTTGCAGAAAACGCTGCTTTGATAGCTTAGCTACCTAGTTTAGTAAACGACCTTTGATACCTCTAAATACAACTATGTTGTGAAATATTAAATATAAAATACATATACCCAGAGGGTGGCAAGAGGCAGCCAGCTTCTGTGATTTCAAAGTCTGTCACTGGAACAGCAGCCTGTTAACCCCTGCACTGACATCAATATTAATCTGAGCTTGCAAAAATAGAAAAGAAAAATAAGGTAATGCAGTGATGTTGACACGTCAAAGATTGAATTCTGTAATCTAGCAAACATGCAAGGTTTCCAACTCTTTGCAGTAAGGAGTCAAAATCTGGTCCTCACTTTGGCCCTCGTGTTGTAGTTCAACATCAAACACTCCTCCAAATCACCTTGCAATCAGTTCTTTCTTTCTGACTTCCTTCCTCGCCTACTGATTTCCTTCCCAGCCATCTCCAACATTTCCCTTGCACTTTTTTAGCTTTCAGATTTCCATTTGAGGACCAAGTGGCTCAAGTGCAAGACTCTTATGCTCTAAACTATGCTTCTAGCAAGACAAAAAGGTCTGTTTTCCAGGCAGCCTGTGGCATTTGGATATAAGCCTAGCTGAATCCAAGAGAAAACACTAAAACTTAACACAGAAGGTTAGAGTGATACAGTCTAGCTAAAAGTATATCATTTATAAGGTCTCTTTACTACCTAAATTGTAAATATCAACATCTGGAGACACACATATCTTTTTATACCTCTGAGGAGGTATAAACTAGTCATATAATTTGAATGGTTAATGTGTAACAAACCATTTGACAGCTACAACTTTTTGTCCAATAAGCTGCAAAAAAAACCCCCAAACCCCAAGGCGGAAACAGACACCTCGAGATTGCAGGAAACAGCTCAAGGCATTTGGAGGCCTTTTTTTTTTTAACCTGCTTTCATGGCCCTCCTGTAAAGCAAATATCATTTATTACTAATCCTGCAGAAAAAGCCTGAAGTTTTTTTCCTCTCCCTCTCTGCAAAAGACTGCCTTGTTTGTGACTCTGCCCTGTAACAAACAAGAAGATAAACGAGACATTTATGCCAAAGTAATAATTCTAAATCTGTTGTTTTGACCTCTAAGCCAAATTTTCTGCATTACATGCCATTGGCTCAGATAAGACAGTACATGTTTTTCCTGCCAACTGAACCCTGTAGTGTATGCATAGCCCTGTTCAACAAACTGCTCTATCATTTATCTCTGAACATATATGTATTGGGAAGCAGAGGGTGAAGGAAATTTGGCACTATATGGGTATCACCCCCCCACATAACCCCTTGCTTCTTCAACCCTCTTGATTTTCTGTGTTGGGGAAACCAGTGCACATTTGGACACAAATCCAGTTAGGAGCAAAATTAGAAATCCTTGCTCAAATGAAAACAGCGGGATAGTGGTTATAAATATCTGGAGGACAATATGCTTTACCTTAATAGGTAATTTTGTATATTTTATTTATTGGAGTGGGGGATATTCAGTGTTCCACCAAAGAAGAAATTTTAGGATTGAAATCAGGAGCAACCTTGACTTCTCAAAGTCAAGTTTGTACTGGATGGTGTCCAAGATGAACTCCACTTGACCTTAAAAGCACTACTTACTTTTCAACTAGAAACCAGAGTTTCCACGTAGGCTGCTCAAGACGTGCTTTGCAGCTAGAAAGACAACACCAAATAAGTATTTATTTTTCTGGCAGACAAAAATGGCCTCATCACATTTACTGCAGTGACACAGGTGACAGAAAGCCTGCAGAGGGGCATTTGTCCTCTCTGAATGAACGACAGAGTGTGTGTTCTCTATCCCCACAGCAACTGATGGTCTGTGGGGCTGGGAGATTACTTTGGGCTTCGAAAGGCGGGATTCTCCTCCCTGAGTAGTTTCCTCCCCGAGTGCAGGGCAGGACATCCTGTACCTCCCCAGGCAGCCACAGTGCAGAGGTTTGATGAAGCAGAAAGTCAGCCCAGCACAGGTCAGGCCACAAAGCCCCGGAGCAAGCGTCTGGTGCACGAAGGCCCTGCAGACCGCAGGGGCAGTGCTGGAAACCACCCCCTGCACTGAAGGGTTTCTTGCAAACCTTGCTGCTTGTAGAGGTCTGTGCACATGAGGGAAAACATCCACTACTGTGGGGGGCCTCCCTCTGGCACCACTCTTTTTGGAGTGCTGGGAATCCCATGCCACTACACACCTTCCCCTCCATCCATCCATGCCATTCTGCCAGCTCCCACTGCCTCCAGTTTCCATTTTAGCATGCCCACTGCCACAACGGGAAGGACTATATCTTTCATGACTACTCTCCTAAATATAACAAGCTGAATTAGGTTCTCACTTATTTGCCCATGACTTGCATTCCCCTTTTTTATCTTGTTTTGAAATACAGTGTTTTCTACTGACGGAAATATCATTATTGCTCCCACATCCCTTTCTTTTTACCCCCTCCCCATCATTTTCACTAGCCTTGGTTTTTAATTTTAATTTCAGTTTGAAACTCTGCCCCAGCACATCTACTCAGCACATTTCTCAGTTACAGCTTGGGTAAGAGAGAAAATGGGCTTCACTTTGCTAAACTTGGCTTCTTTCCATCTTTCTAACTCTCACCTGACATCCACACCTTTTCATCTTGCACTGGAAACGTTTGGAAAGGGTTGACTTTTAGAATAAGCAGCAAATAGCTATTATTTCAACCCTCACCAACCCACCTCATTAGAAATGGGATTAAGTTAATTTTTAACCAAACACAGACAAACAAACAGATGTAACCACGGATACCTCTGCAACCACAACTATTTTTCTAGTGCTAGTCTCCAAATAAAGATTGTAAAATTCATTTTAAAAGGAGGATCAAAAGTGTTTCTTGCTAAAGCACCAGTTGCATGGTAGTAATTTTAGAAATTTAAGACAGCTCAAACCTGCTGCTGGGTTATTTTTAACAGGAGCTTTGGGTGCAAGGGCAGTTCAGAGACTGCCTGGCCCTAGAGGGCAAAAGGTAACTGAAGCAAAGCCTTGGCTGCAGCCAGGAATCCTCTCCATGGGAGAATATTAATTAATTTCAAATTAGTTTATAAGAAAGGACAGAAGAGTGAGCGGCTGACTTCTGAGCCTCTAGGAAACGGCCACTACATGCAAAAACCACTTTCTCTTTTCAGTTTTCCTATTTTCAGTCAGATGATGGTGAAATGCTCTACTAAAAACATAGGTGAGGCAGGGCAGCTGGTGTAGGACAGATGGGAAATGGGCATAGTTCAAGGCTCAGCTATTATTAAAAAGCATACACATCTTTCTATATTTACTCCAACTTTACAGCTCCAAATAAAACACATGCAGTCCTGATGAGTTTATAACTCTAAATACAACTCAGGAGGAAAAACCCTCAGTCTTATCTGGGAAAACCAAACTCATATATACAAAAGCAGCAGAAGATTATTATTTTTTCTGCCACCACATATACAGCTACACTTCTAAAAATACACTACTACCGCTGGAGTTAAACACAACAAAACAGAAAAACCACTGTCTTACAAACACAGCCACGGTTTAAAATCAAGTGGTCAGTTCTTCATTCCAGCTCCATCACAGACCTCCTCGAAAAGCTGCTTAGGAGGATCCATACATTGCTGTACACCCCAGCAAACTCCAGATGTGGGTCTGACAAAGTGACCCACAGGGTGCTCAGCAGGGCCAGCTGAACTATTAACTCTGCTTCTTGGGTAGATTTCACAGGGCTCATCATCGCTACTCCCAGCCTGATACCTTTGCACAGTAACCAGTTCCCTCCCTGCAAAAAACATAAACCAAGCTGACAGAGACATGCCCCTTATCTCAGGGCATGGCTGCATTTCTCTGGAGAAAGAGCAAGCAAGATGTGTAACCTGGGACATTCATGCACTTACATGCTTTAACTGGAGGTGTTTCAGAGGTACAAAATGATTTTAGCAAGTAAAAGATAATGCATGCAGTAAAAACACTGCCACTGGATTTACCCTGCAGCAGCTGCATCTGAAAAGTAAAGCCTGCTGAGACACAAAACATGCCAGCTAAGGCATATTCACTGCCACTTTGAAAAAAATACTCTTGTAAGAAAATGTGGTTATAACTGAGAGGCAGAGGAATGAAAACAACCATCCCCCATACCAGAAGGCAGAAGCCTGGCACAATCCAAAATATCATTTCTATGTGCCTTGCAACAATCCATTCAAAAACAAACAGCAAGCACCACCACCACCAAGTCACACAGCTGCAGCAGACTCCAGCCGGGAGATAGTTTAATAACCTCTTTCTTTTCTTCCCCCTTTACACCAGAAAAATGCTAAGCCTGAAGAGTTTGCTGCAGGGCCTGGCACCAGCATCAGACCAGTCCAAGGATACTCACTGCAGGCTCCACAGGTGAAGCAGCTGTCATGGTAGAGGTTGCCCATGGCTTGGCAAGCTTGGTTTGCTCCATACACGCCCTTGCTGCACTTCACGCAGGTACCTGGGAGAGAGAAGAGAGGTCACAAGTGGGACCCGACAGGGTGGCTGGGGACACTGGTTGGGTGACAACACATGTAGCTCATCATGGTGGCTGAACAACTTAGGACCAAGTGGTTCACTGAAGCCACAAGACGTAGGCAACATCACCGTCACCTGCTCTGAGAGGTGCTGTTAACAGTGGTCATGACAGTCATTAAACCTCCACAGTGAAAGACTTTTGAAAAAAAAAAAAAAACTGCACAAGAACAGTCCTGTCCAGGAACAGTGACATCTCCTTCCTTCTCCCATCCTTCCCAACAACATTTATATACATCTAAACCTGCTTAAGGACCCTCACAAAAGCAGTGAGTATCAGCAAGTGGTGCTCAGAGCTCTTCAAAGACAATAGTTTCTGGCACTTATTGTATAAGATAAGCTTGTTGGTCACAACTGATGTGAGGAAAACACAGCTCTTCACTTACCTCCTTTAAATTATCCATTTCAGACCCCAGTTGTGCCGGCTGAAGGCCCTAATGATTCCCGAACAGAACAGAGCTAGACTACCTGACACCTACCTCTCTTAAACAGGAAATGGGACATCAAGCCAGTTTTATTTACTTCAGGCATTACCTTGTGATTGCGACAGGTTGTTTTCAAAGCAGCATCACCCTTTAACTACCTCTAGCTGAGAAACTTGAATTTCTGTTTAAGCAAATAGATTAAGAAGGGGCAGTGTGAAGGAAAAACAGATTATGTGTTTCTGTCTCTGGTCTGTAGTGACTCTGATGTGACTCCACCTTTCACCACTACCCAGACCTATTAATCTGGCTCTTAAAATCCCTGGTCAAGGGACTGTGAGTCATACCTCAGTCCTACTGGCCCAATAGAAGGAACAGCATCATCTTACTGCAGATGCTTAGTTATGCTAAGGATGGTAAACAAAATTTCACTTCTTTTGGGGCACTGCAAGCTCCAGAGTAATTGAAAAAGTCTGGAGAAAGTTAGGAAGAAGTCCATTGTGCTTACAACAGCGCTGAAAAGTAACTCAACTCTGGCAGCACCAGGCTTGCACTGCCAGGGTGAGTAACGATTTCTTCCTGCAGCCAATAGCCATGGTGGTCAGTTTTCACACTACAGGGATAAAATCACTCAGGAGTCCTTTGCAGTAGCACACAGATGGCTGCTGAAAAGCAGACACTCGATTTTCCCAGGTTTTTGCAGAGCAGACCTGGCTCTCTGTGCTGCAGCTGCCTGCGTGCATTCAAGCAGCACGTTGAAAGCTGTCCTAGTGCTGCGCCAAGCCCCGCTGCACTCAGAGCCAGAGTCCACACTCACACAAACCTGGAGAGAAGGCTGCAAAGAATAATTAGTTACTTTGTTTTGTCCAAATCCTACAGGAACTGAAATGCTCACTTGGCTGTGGGCCCACCCCAGCACTCAGGCTGGCACCAAGCGAGCAAAACTTTCTGGTTCTTTTTGAACTGAGCAGGTTTATCTAATTTATTGAAAGAAACATTTTAAGAAAGATAAATCGTACAGGCATTAGAAAAAGGATTAAAAAATAAAAAGGTCAAGGCAAAGATAAGAAAAAATTGGCTTTTCAAATGGATATGCTCTCCCAGGAATGCGAACATTCAACGGCAGCCTGAATTTCTGTGCAATGATCTGACACAAGAGCTAAGGACTCAAAATTCCCTCTTGAGTACAGCAATGCCTAGCAGAAAGTTTCAAGAGCAGAAAACCTGCCAATTTTCCATGACACCCACCAGGCTTTCCATAGAGCCAACGTATTTACTGCACTGCAAGCACTGCATTTTCCCTTTCTCTGTGCCAATGAGTGGCTGCTCCAGAAAATCTCACCAGCAGGCTCCAATTTCCTCCTTTCCTCAAAGCAGCCGGGTGACACTGACTGTGGATGAGCAGTAAGAAGAAGCAGGAGACAGAAGACACAGCAGCTGAGTGCAGGCACAGTGCCCAATAAAGATGCTGGCAGGCATAAGCCACTATTAAGTAGGCTAAGACAAACCCCGTGGAGGGCAGAAATTGCCTCTGCCATCTCCTGTCTATCCCATTATGCTTCAGAGCACAGGCACTGCCCCTCTGGTTTCCCAACAGGACAGATCCTGAAGGAGCTGTCAGGGCTCTCGCATCTGTACCAAAACCTTCCTCCACCTCCCACCCCTCAACCTTCCTAACCACCCTTCCACTTTCTTTTCAGTCCATCCTCCGTTTCACCCCTGATTAACCCTTTCACCCACCACTTATTTCGATATTTAGGCCCCTAAAAATGGAAAATAAAGTCAAGGAATGAAAGGGCTTTTAAAATAAATTTACAATGTTTTCTGTAAAAACTGTAATGTGCTAAATTACTCAACCATGTAATAACCAGATATGCTTTAAATATTCATACATATCCTGTGCCAAGGTTGACAACTGAAAAATGGCATTATGGCACATCTGAATCTAGTTTATGTTCTTACATGTATCTGCTAAATCTTACTTGAAAGCCTCTTAAATCTCAGTAGCAAGTGAAATTACTCTCTAAATAAATCTTTGCTCTTTCCAGATACAATATTCTGAAGTATTTTAACCAACATACTTGAGCCTTCATCTCTGACACTCAGCACACCTGGCCTGAAAGAGGGGGGGGGAAAAAAAGTTATTTTAATTGATTTTTCCTTTCCACTTTTTTTTCCCCCATTCACTCCCTGCTGTCACAATGATCCTGATCTTTTGGCTTAGGCTAAGCAAGGAAAAAGCAAGGAAAAACCTGCTGCTGATGGCAGCCAGTCGCTGAGCTCGGCAGCACGTGCGCAAAGCCAGCTGACGGAAGCCAGCGCAACCGGGGCCACCTCCAACCCCATCCTGCTGCAAAACGGGCGCTGCGCCCTGCTCCACGCCAGCTCCGACGGCTATTTCCCGAAACAGTGCTGACTGTGCTTGCTGCTGGTGTTAAAATGTCAGCAGCATCACTCCAGCCCCACATGCCACTGACACTAGTCAGCAGTTCTGGGTAATTTTCTTGGCATGGAGTGGCTTTTAGCAAAAACTTCTGTCCTCGCTAGGAAGCAGAGGGATCCTGAGTAGCCACAGTTCAGCAAGATCCCTGATTCCTGCGCTTGGTAACTTTGCAGCTCGTAACAAGCGTTTATGCAAGCACCAATCCCAGCAGACATCCCCTCTGAAATTACGGTTTTTAACCTTAGACAACGTTCTTAAGAAGAAATGAAAGGTTTCTCTTTTACCATCAGAATGACAAACCCAAACCACCACACACGCACAGCACCACTAAATTCATGCCTGAGCGCACAGACAGAATGGCAGCCAGATTCGGGAAGGGAAAGGGATGGAAATTGCTGATTTCTGTTCAATTTCTGCCGGCAGGGCAGCCGTCCCTGGACAACAAAGAAATCTCTGTTCCCTTTCGCATCATGCAGCAAGCAACCGCCCGCGCTGCAGCTGAGAGTCTGAACAAAGGGACCTTTGGAACAGAGCTGGGACCGAAAACATGCCCTGTAAGCCACTTCCCGGCACTTGCCACACTCCATCTCAGCACTGCAGACCAGGAGGGCTGTCACCAGGAACAGCCTCGGCTCACGTGATCCAACAGGTTGGACGCAAACCTCAAGGGCTGCGAGAAATGGAAGCGGACCTGGTGCTCAAATGTCAGTCCCACCCTCAAAATTCAACAAGTGCATTTCCATTTACCACCAGACTCAAAGCCCCTGGAGACATTTTTTCCTCCAAGTGTTGCTATTTCACACTCACCAGGAGGAGTTTAGTTACTATATCCCACTCACTAAAAATTCAACACAAGCCATGCTGAACTGCAGCATTTTCTGGAATTAAGACTTATTTCCACATTTCAGACAACATTAGTCTACACACCAAGACCACAGTTCTTCCAACAGCATCCCTCTTCTTTTCAGCAGCACCTCCCTTCTCAGCAACACAAAGCACAGCCAAGCTTTCCTACACGTGCTCCTGGTTGGGCTTACTAACATTGTCACTTCATTTTGAACGGCCAAATGTGACAGTGCATCAGTGGTGAGATTTCTTTGCCATGCCAATTTGGTCCCAGGTAAGAGGAATGCAGGGGCAGGATGATTCCAGTGGTGTGGGTCTGCTTATCTGGCCAATCCAGAAACAGCAAGTCTGTCCTACCCCTTCCACATACTCTGTGCAAGCCACATTTCCGCAATCAGACTGACTTTTCTCCATCAGATGTAACTGGTTTTTGCCTCCTCTTTACAGGAGGATGGATTTATGCGGAAGAACCACTTCTTGAACTTAGAAGAACCACTCCCCCCAGAGACTTTGCACCTCTCGTAACATCATTCCCATCTGTCCACACATGCACACAGCAGATCCTGATGCCTCTTGGTGGAAGTTGTACTTTCACAAGGGTCCTCCCCATCAGAATTCTGCTTTACACTCACTTTGACAGAGAGGACCCTTTGCAGGTGCAGCTGCTGTGTCTCCAACCCACCCAGGCTGAGAACCCAGCAGAACCAAGCCCTCCACTTGCACACACGTGTTTCAAAGACTGTCTGCTGAGAAAAGCCTTCATCCTATCATACACGATGTGACGCTCAGTTCACCTGGTTTTACTTTAGAATTTCTCTGGAACTTGAATCCACCCACCTTCCCATGGCTCGCCTTAACCAAGTAATTCCTACATCCAACTCTAAATTACACACATTGCATGCCTTGCTACGCTGCTTATCTACTACTGAGGAGTAACTCTTGCTGGAGACGTGATTTCAAGGAGACCTGGAGGCCTGGATGAGACTGAGTGCCTGGAAAACCTGGTAGATTGGTTCTATTCACCACGGAGTGACTGGGTTGTCTGTACAAAGATGGACAGGTACTCCCTGCCCAGAGAATCACAAAGTTGGTAAACACAAGTTTTCTGTTCCCTTTTTCATGCCACGTTCTTGACCCCCGACCTTGCTGCAGACCTTCATGTACACACTGCCAGTGAAGGACGAAAATGCCATCAAACTCACGTCAGTGACATTTTAAGTACCTTATAGTGACGTCAGAAATTATGATAACTCCCGTGCCACATGAATGAGGCTCCTTATTTCTTTCAGTCCCACTTCTACTGTATCCTGGCTGAAAGACTGATTGCTCCTCTGCCTCAACTCTTTGCTTTTTCTTTCCTTTCCACAGATTTTTCCTTAGCTTGCAAACCCAGCTGAGCTCCCAAGAGGAAGGGAGGAGAAGCACATACTGCTGTAATCTTGAAGAGCCATATTCCAAGCCAATACTTATTTGCTCAGTTTCTTGCAGTGAGATAAGCTTTGCAATCTGTACACACCCACTACTCCAAGTGCTGTGATCCTTCTAGCTTTCCTTCTTCCACCAGGACCAGTCTCTCCCTGCCTCCCCCTCTTCTCTGCTGCAGGCAGGCGTCTCCTTTCGGCTTTGGTACTCTCCCAGGAGAAGGCAGTAAAGGATGCCTCTGCCCATTCTCAGTGGAAATGGCACTGTCATCATCATCCACAGACAAAACAGACTCAGAGGAACTTCCATTTTAATCAGAAATTCTCCACTTGTCAGCTCTGAGATTACCTTTGCTGCACACAAAGTGTCCTGGTGCCCCACCATCAGTAGAGTTCAGTAAAGTCCCCGGGTGTGTACAGCCCCAAAGTTAAACGAATTGTGGTTCCAGCAGTGGTGAAACACTAACTTCACTGTGCACTACGCTTCCAAAGAGCACTGCTGGCCTTTGAGCTGCTCACACCCATTCAAAGGTGCTGGGCTCCCAGGTCTCCACAGGGCTCAGCGACTCAGCTATTGCTCTGCTTATGCTAAGGGGAAAAAAATCTGCAGACTGTGCTAGGAGATATTCTCTGCCTGACTGCTGGGAAGCATCCCAGCTTTTCACTGCAAAACAAGATGCCCACGGCCCTCCTGAATCACCCACAGCTTATCAGCTCTGCTGTAAATAACAAGGAAGCCAGAACACAACAGCTAACCAATATTTATAACATGAAAACCATTCATAAAAATGGTTTTATAAAAAGCTCTTGGTAAGTGTGTAGATAATCCTCATCAGGTGGAGATTTCCATCTAGCTGTATGAAAAAAGCACTGTTAAAAATGTGATGCTACATGTTACACCTCTAGAAGCACCCATCTGTGCCTGCAGACCAAGGCACTGCATGCTAAAACAAGTAGTCAAACCTCCCAGCAGAGCCCAGCACACTTCAGCCAGGCCCCTCCTCTACCAAGTCACTCCCAGGCAGTGCAGGCAGATGCTCGGTTTGGTTGTGCATCTGTCTCACCTGAAAACTCATCAGGCACCTTCAGTCTTTAGGATGGTGTCACTTCACTTAACCCTAAACATCTGGGTGGTGCTACCGAAGGATTTGCAACTCCCTCATCACTCCTATTTAATCTTCTGTCACCAAGAGGAGATGAAGGCTGATGCACCCAAAGGAACGCCACGGGAAATCAGTGGGATTTGGGCACCTCACTCCTGAATGCTCTCTGGAAATATTACACCAAAACCTAAGCTGGCTAAGCTGGCCTAACCATCCTAAGCTGGCTTCCAGTGACACCTCCCACAGACACAGGGGCCCTTCTCTGCTGCATAGGAACCAGCCTCTCTAGGGAGCAACTTCAGCTTTTCCTTCCCCAAGCAAAAGACCTGGGTGATACCTGAGACTCCCTATGTATATCCCTCAGGTGTACCTGAGACTCCCTCAGGTATTTCTCTTGACAGCCCACATAAATCAAATCAGCACTTCAAAAGCCCTCTTGGAGAACTGAAATTCCTCCAGACATGTGCAGCCCATGCAGCTCACACATAGGTCACTACTTAAAAAAAGCAAAAGGAAAAAAAACCCAGACCGAATTCTTGGCTTTGTGTATTTCTTTCCTTTCACTTATTATATCTACTCTGAGCAGACAAAAGCATTTTGCACAGCAAGTTGGTGCTGACAGATAATGAGACTGCTACTCCTCAGCACAGCATCCTACCTGTATTTTGCCTAGTCCCTGGCTTATCCTTTCCTAGGCTTTCACCTACAAGCACACATTTTCACATAGTAAAGGAGAAAGCAGCTCCTTCACTGTGATCAGAATTAATTGTTCTTTATAAACGTCTGGTCCTGACTGAGACAGACTGAAGGACAGAATTTTAACCTGACAGACAGATCCATCTTCAAAAACATCCCGTTGTTATAAAAGCAGCACACAAAATTAGGAGAACTGAAAATATTTTTTAGAAAATACTTTGGTCAATTTGTACTTTAGTCCTGGTTTCATTTCCTGGCTCTGATGAACTTCAAAACTGCTGCAACAGACTTCCCTTCCCTGGGGAAGAAGTCTGCAACAAAACAAACTATTGATCCTTTTTATCACTATTGCATAGAAGTGTTTATTTTACATCCTAAAGTTTGGTAGCTTGAGAGTAGGGCATAGCAAAAAATAATTGAGAAGGCCAGCTGTGCTCTTTGTTCCCTCAAAGGAAGTAAGGTAACTGTGCAAAAAATGAAAATAAAAGTGAGAAAGAGAGGGGGAGGAGGAGGCCCAGAATTAAAATACCTCGATACTTGCTCTTTCCTGTTCCTTGGTCCTCAGCAGGGCAGATCTGCTGAGCCTTTGTCTGCTGAACAGAAGCTCCACAAAACTTTATTTTTCCCTCTGCCAAGACCGCATAATTTCTTTTTTTTCTCCTCACCCTTTTCCTTCCCAAATTTCTCAGACATCACATCCTGGTGCAAAATCTCCTGGCAGGAGGATGTCAGAACACCTCACTGGGGATCAGGCAGCCTCTGTGTCTCCTCCCTCCCTGGGGCTCACTCAGCCACCTGATCAGCCGGGCTCTCCATGCTGCCAAAAATATTCCTGCTTCACTATAAATCTCCCACGGGACAAAAGCTTCTTTCTGCCTTGTATCCTTGTTTTGTGACAAAAATGTAAAAGTAATCTAGCCATTAACTGGGTTCCTCCTGAGCCCATCCCCAGGCACATTCTGGATGAGGTATGATCCAGCTGGTTTAGCGAGAAGACACAGCAGGGTCTGTTGGAGAGATCCCTGACACCTCTCCAGTGGAGCTGAATGTCACCTCCAGAAAAACATTTCCATTTTCGAGCACCACCTCCCACAAGCCTGCTGTCCCAACCCCATCTCCTTTATCAGCTCCTTGTCACGGCATTCAGCCCCCCTCAACGAAGCTCCTTGTGCTCATTCAAACCGCGCGCTTCCTGCACGGGACGGAAAGTGCCAAAACTTGTTTCCAGGACAAAACACTGTGAGTAGAGCAGCTGAACACATCACTTTTCTGCGACAGGGTAAAAAATGCCCCTGCCCTGCCACAGGGCTTAATCCAGTCTCAGATACCAAGATAAACAACCGCAGCACAGCCCTCTGCGGGCAAGTCTCCCTGCCTGCTGCCAAGAAACACATTTTGTTAGGCAATCTGCAGCTGAGCGCTCGGTGGTCCCTCCAGCTACATCCCCAAATCTCGGTGTGAAGTGCTTGTGTGGCTCAGACCACCACTGAGCCACCCACCGACCCCACCAGACAGGACCCTGTGCAACAGCACCTGTGCAGGCTGAGATGCAAACCCTTCCTCAGTACCAGGCTGAAGAGTTTAATCTGTCCCTGTTCTACTTCTGCGACTGCAGGTCTAAAATCATGAGAAATATCCATACACCTGGCCTGCTCCTGTAGTTTCTTAAATTAACTGTGGAGTTTCCAGCCTTCCCAGCAGCTCTGGGTTTCCCTCTCCCAAAAGCTGAGCTCTCTTTTCTGCTGTTAAATTGTGAAGTGGCACAGCAGGGAAAGGACACACACAATTTGCCCCTGACCTCCCACCATCCTAGGGTAGCAAATCAATTTAATCCAGAAGGACATTCAATATTCTCATCCGGAGATCCTCGTATCTAAGTGGTTCCTTTCCACTGCCAAGTGTCAGCGATAACCTCTGGTGGTGGTCTGGACTCGTCACAGACCCCAGATTTAGGGAAGAATGTGCCTACTGCCTGTTCTTTTGCCACCTTCAGGATGCACCAATCATTTCACTGCTGATGGGATCCAGCACCTGGGGGCAGAGGGAAATCCTGGCAACTTTGGGAAACCACCGCCCTCCCCATCTCCAAGCTACCTCCCTCTTCCCTGTACTCCCTGCCCTTCTCCATGACGGCAGCCTATGCAGGCACGACTGCTCCGCAGGCTGGATGGCTGCCTTCCCGCCCACACGTGGTCGGGACGCATCCTTGTAAGACACAGAGAACCAGGAGCATTGTCAAGAAAAGTTAAGTGCCTCCCTGCTGGCAATGAAGGGCACTTCAAAATATGCTGCTCCAGCTTCTTCCCAGCACTGCCCCCCCCGCCCCACCAAAGCTGCTAAACTACGTTTGCTTTAAAATTAGACAGGCATGATTAAAGAAAAAGGTGTCGCAGAAGGAAGAGCTTCTAATCGCTGTGATAAATAAAAGTTAAATAAAAAAACTCTGCTCTGGGCAACTGACAGAGCACAACCAAGCAGATGTACAGGCAAATGCAATCCTGCAGGTCTGAACACTGCCGTGACACTTTGCAATGAGCCCTGCTCGTGCTGACGGGCGGATTGCCTCCTTACCAAAGTAATCAGCCTTTGGCCGAGCATCCATCTCCTGCTCCAGCCGCTGGGTCAGTGCCTCCAGCTTCAGCTCAGCCGCCGATGGCCCTTGCTCTGGCTGCGGAAGGAGGGTCTGGCAGGGCAGCTTCACCTTTGCTGTGCTCGAGCCATCCAGGTGCCCAGAGTCTGACCGTGGCCCGCTCACGCCCTCCTGGAAAAGCATCTGCGGCGCATTGGGAGCCACCATCCCCCGCGAGGCCAGGCGCGAGGAGCCCGGCTCAGCGTTCCCGCTGCTGCTGGCGGGCCTGTGGTTCTGACCGTGGGCCACGAAGTGACCGGCTGGGCTGGGGTAGGCAGCGGCGTGCTGGTATTCCACGCTGGGAGCAGCAGGTGCGGAGCCTGGCGGGAAGGACAGCGAGACACCCTGGTACCAAGGCTGGTTGCCATCTCCTCCGGCTTTGGGACCGCAGGGCTCAGCGGAGCCTGAAAACCCTCGAGTGGGCTGTGCTGAGGGTGCCGAGAAGGATGAGGACCTCTGTTGTGGCGGGGGCTCCTCTGGCCCCGCCGAGGGTGCCGAGGGGGTCCCGGCGTTTGAGAAAGAGGAGGACCTATGTCCGGCTGGCATCGGGTCACGGCCCCCGACACCTCGCCTGCCCTCACCGCCGTTCTCCTGCCCGCCGCGGCAGGGCTGGGGGTCGCCGAGGCTCCCAGNCTGTTTTATTACAACACGAGCATTAAATATGTTTGTTTCAAATTTAACACGAATGCCTCCGAAGGACTCTGTCAATTTAGACATAAATCATGAAGTAAACAAGCTGGATGGAAAATTCTCTCACTCGGGCAAGAATGTTAAAACCCAAGGAGTAAAAAAAATCTCTCGTGCATCAGTGTATGGGCAACTCTTTTGTATGTACAGCCCACAAGGCAGGAAAACAACAAAGGCCCTCACCGCCGTTCTCCTGCCCGCCGCGGCAGGGCTGGGGGTCGCCGAGGCTCCCAGCCTGATGCTCCCCGCGCCCCACGCCAGGCTGTGAGCCCCCCACTCGGGGGATCCTGTCGGGCTCCGCTTCCCAGCCCCGGCGCCCGGCCTGGCTCCCTGGGGCTTCGGCACGTGCGCCGCTGTCTCCGAAGCCCCGCTCCCCTCCCTCGCAGGGCCTCGCTCGCGGCCCCTCGGCGGCGGGGGGC
>VXBC01005905.1:0-94872 GCA_013399945.1 Ploceus nigricollis | reverse complement strand
CCCCCCAGCGCGCGCTGCTCGCCCCCGCGCCGTGGTCTGTCCGGAAACGTCGCGTGCGGCTCCGGAGCCACCCCGCGGTGTCCGAGCAGGCTCGGGAAGGGCTCGGGTCAGGTAGCAGAGCTGGGAAGGGGGTGCGCGCGGTGGTTAAAGTCACCGCGGTGATGCAAGGAAGGTGGTTTTGCCTCGTCTCCTCGCTGGATAATATTCCTCTTTTTCACCCTGCAGCCCGGAAACCTTCCTGAAGAAGCCTTTTGAAAAATCACAGACGCCCGTCAGGAAAAAAAACCAGCAGCCCTACTCCCCCATGAAAAACTCCGAGGAAAATCTCATTCCATAACTATTGGAGCAATTAGTCTGTATAGTAGGAAATGGTATGAATTTTCTTGGTGTAGATAGACATTCTGTGCTGGATTGTCACACTTAAGTCAGCATGACTAAAGGACCCTGGATCATTGCGGGAAGACAACCCCTTGCCTGAAGAATAAAGGATACCTCTGGATGCCCAAGAAAACATCAGCATCCCAGCCTTCCAGACACCTTCGGGAGCCCCCCACCCCATTATCCAGCATCATACATGTAACTGCAGCAAGACCAACTCCAGAGACATTTAGATTAGGAAAGAAGCAGATGGATCATGACACCATAAAATTATTGTTGCTTTGGAATTCGGTAGCATATGTGTGATACATAGGGACTGGGCGAATCATGTTGTTCCCAAATGCTTAGAAGGTATCGGAGCTGTGTGTAAAACTGCATTCGGGGTGCCCCAGTGTGGTCGGGACACTTCACGTCCATGATTAAAAGCTTACCCATGTGAATCTACACTTTACATTCCAGCCTCCCTCCTCTGTCAGCCTGGGCCAGTTGCAAAATTTTCATGGCAAAACACAGCCTGGGGCTGCCCAGAGGCTGGGGGGCTGCAGTGGGAACTGCTGGGCTCGTGGGAGAGGCTGGTTGGTAGGGGGCTGTGGTACCTCTAAGTAAACTGGTGCAGTTGATTCTACGGGCTCAGGCATGTGTCCGGCATTCCCATAACTTGTTATTGTAATTCTCCCCCAGGCTCCAGGAGGGAGGGCCAAATGTTAAGGAATGTGGAAATTCTCTGCCTTTAATAATGGTGAATTGGGCTGTGACCAAAACATGTCAGAAATAAAAAAAAAAAATCCCCTCCCCTCTTTGACCCATCCCCTTACAAAAACACGCCTGAGCAACTGAGGCCAGACCTGTGAGATTTGGCCCAATGTGCTTAAAAATGATGGCACTGTGAGCCCCTGGAAAAGGTGCCTTTTCTTCTTTCAAAGCAACCTTGGAACTGCTGCAGTGTCTCTGAAGAGGCTCTGAGCAGGACTGAGAGGCTGGAGGCTCATCCCTGCAGCAACAGCCTTAGGCTGGAGCTTGAGCTGATAAACTGATGAACTTTGGACTCACAAAAGTTAGCCCAGCCATAGCACAGCTTTAGATAAGGGGGTTTATGGTTTCTAGGGAAGACAGGCAGATGGGAAGCCCAGCACAGGGTGAAGCACAGCAGTGGAGCTCCCCCAGTCCTCAGGACCTGGAGAAGTGGCACCCCAGCACATATTGCTACTAACCATGGCCTGCCACTTTTTAAAGAGATTGAAAATGCTGGAGGCTTTTCACAATATTAGAGGTACATCCCAACTATCAAGCAACCCTGTCTATCAGACCTTTCCAAGCTCTCCTCTGCTGTGGGGATGAGGGAAGGAGGGGTCTCACAGCTGCCTCAGGCGGATCCCCACAAGCCCTGTTTCACTTTGGGAGAAGCTGGGTCCCTGGGGGCTAAATTCCACTTTGCACAAGTCCCACGAGTTCAGGAGGAGGGTTTAGCCTCCATCTGGATGTCCATCGTGCAAAGACAACAAACCCCTGCCTGTGCCAGGGCTCTTTTGGCTGGAGTGGAAGGGGTTTGCCTCCCATTTTTGTGGCTGGGAGAGGCCACAGTGGCCCCCACCAGCTGCTTCATGCCAGGCTCAGGCCACCAGTTACCAAGAGCGAGAGTGACTACCTCTTTTGTGGGTCTTGACCAAAACTGTCAAGTCTGAGGTAAAGCTCAGCTGGGGCAATGAAAACCAAAACAGTTTCAGTGTCTAAAGAGCATCCTCAGAAAGGGCTCCTGGAAGTCTGTTTTTGGCAACATCCTGGGCTGACCAGGAGAACTGCAGCAAGTGACTGAGGCATGGGATGCCTCCTCCTCATCGCTGGCTTCAGGATGCTTTTGGAGATGGGCTTAGCTGAGATGCTTAGCTTTCAGTGTGACCACTTTTATCTAAAATGGGCAAGCTTCAATGCTCAAACAGTAACAACAAACAAAGTTGGTACTGAAGCACATATTGAGTTCATATTTGTACAGAGAATGACAGAAAGGAAATAAAGCATCAGGTAGATAAGGATGGGAGCGTGAGCCCCAGCACTGTTCTACTCGCTGGAGGAATATGCAACGTGGACAAAGAGCAGTTGGAAAGGAAATTACACATCGTACACCTTCTTGCCTCCTGCTCCCCAAAGGATGTAAAGTTAATCAAGGGAAGCAATGCTCCTATCCAGCACATCAGAGACTCAGACTTGTGTCTATTGGAGTTTTTTTCTTCCAACACACTGCTCTTCCATTCCTCTAAAAACAAACCATTTGGTGGAGCAGAAGGATTTGGGAGACGATGTCTCTATTTTCAGCTTTCAACACATAAACCAAAGAAGAATCTAACTTCCATCAAATCATGTATTTTTTTTTTTTTCTTTCTTTTTTAGGGTCATGCACACATTTTCTGCCGTTACTTTTTATCTAACATCTGTAAGTCCTTTTACAGTCTGACCTGGAGGAGCTCACCACTTTGCAGAGGGAAGGAGTGGGGGGAAGCAGTCTTCTTGCCAAATAGCCGCTCTGGATGCTGCTGACCTTCACCAGCTATGTAAAGTACATTTCCTTCCTATGCCAGAGGATCAAATCAGCTGTCTGCAGAACAATGCTTACGCGGACGACGTGGAAAAGGCTGCTGAAGCCCTTTGGATAGGGAACTCCTCACACTGGGCTTGGCCTCCTTCCAGGCTCCGCATGCATGAGCAGACACTTTGATGGCAAGCGCCTTCGAGGGGGGATCACCGCCAAGCAATTCAAAGGCATTCTGGAGTTGAATTTGCAACGCTTTCAGTGAACATTAGGCAGCAAAATACCTTTGAAATTTCCTGCTCAGATTTATTCTTTCTGTGAGATTTGGGCTAGGGGTATTCCCAAGTGAGCAGATGATTAACTTGAACTTTCTACTAGACTGGAGATGTAATACTACACTGACTTGCAGACCCTTCTGCTGTGATTAGATATGGTCCCACATGTTTATAGTTCCTGTGACTTTTACAGCCCATGCCTATTAAGAAATTAAGTGGTCCACGATTGCTGTTGTAGCACAGGACCAAAATCTACGTGCCAATTTGAATTAACTTATTCTAAACCCTACCCCTTGAAGAGAAAAAAAATAAAACATTGCTCATTTAATCTGTTTTTGTTCCTGTGGGCAAGGCTTACACACTGCATTTATTCATGCAAAATAATGCTGACAGCTTGTAACTCAGCCCCGCTCCACGTGGCAATCTCAGCTGCCCGTGGGGTGCAGGGAGGCAGTGATCGGGAAGAAGCAGCCCCGAGTGGTGATCCCAGCTTTTGGCTCCACCTCGGTGGGAGTGCTGGGCACATCACCGCAGCTTTGTGCTGGGGCAGCGCAGCCCTCCAGGGCCGGCAGGCTGGGGCACAGCTCTGCCTGCCCGGGTAAACAGGGAAGTCGCGAATGAGAGCAGGACGGGGATCATCTGTCTTTGTTCTTGCTGCCACGTTGGTGTCTGGGCTCACATTGCAGAGAGATGGAGANCATATTTTAAAGCATGACAACAGCCCGCGGCTGTATAGTTTATGGCAAAACATGATTAGGAGGAGTCTGGGTGCCAAATTATAGCCAGATCTCTCTCCAAAAGCAACTATTGCATGCTCACACTGCCTATTTGCAACCAAACAAGTGCGAGGAACCAGCGGCTGGCAGTCCACCAGGTTGTTTGTGGACATGTCCAGGGCTGGTCCGCAGTACCCGTGTCTCTCCAGGGACTTAGCTGTCCCAGCAGGTCATTTCCCGCAGGACTACGCACACCACTCTGCAGGGCCTGTGATACGTGCTCTGGTGTGTTTTAGCAAGAAAGTAATAAAGGCTTCAGTGCTAGAGTATAAACAGAGTGAGCAATTTATAAGGCAGAAGTATTTCCAGGATAGAGCCTGGCTTGGTTCTTGCAGGAGCAAATGTTTCTCAGCTTCTTGCAAGGCAGTGCCACAGCATCTCTGAACTCTTGACTGAATAGCAGGGGGAAATGATGGACTTCCCTTGCAGCTTTCTAATAGAGGTTTTCATTAAATTTATCTGCACCTGCCAGATACTTTATACTAGGAAGATGATGCACAGCACTGTAGGGCAAATAAGAGGGAGGAGGGAGGGATGAAGCAAGGTGACTGCAAAGGTGAGCCCGGGGGCTGCTGTGGGTGGGAAGGCTGGGCTCAAGCTGGGGGCCAGACTGCTGGATGGGATGTTGCAGAGGTGGAGAGGCCAAACCTCAGCCTCTGCCTTCCCGAAGGTTTTCAGGAAGGCGGCAGGGCAGGGCAGGGACATGTTGTTCCTCCTCACGGCTGTCCCAGGGGCCCCTGCATTCCTCCAGGAGGCCTGCCCTGCCTGCAGTCAGCTCTGCCAGCCCTGCCTGCAGCCTGCCTTGCCTGCTGCCTGCACACTGAACCCCCAAGCTGCAGGGGCAGCCTGGGGACTGGGGACAGCCCAGGTGCCCACCATGCAGCCTGGGTTGATGTGTCGCATACCCTTGGGATCAGGGCAGAAGTGGATCCAGACTTGAATGGTTTCCTCCTGCTGTGCTACAAGTGTCTACCACAGGGCATTATCTCTGGCAGGGAATTATGCTAGAAGTATTAATTAATACTAATTTAATTAACACTAATGGGAGAGAAAGGCCAGGGCAGTACAGGGACACCTTTCCACACTGCCTTTCAGAAGAGGCAGTTCCTTCTTAAATAGCTGCACCTGCAGCATCTGTTCAGTGGGGTTGCTGTGGGCCTTGCCTACAGGTGGGTAAACTGAGGCAGGGAGGGTTACCTGGCAGGCCACACCTTGGGAAGGTTAGAGAAGCCATGGGGAATCACCGAGATCCAAACAGGAACCCAGGAAGCAGCAGAGAGACAAGCTGCAGATCCCTGAGCTGCAGCAGCTCAGTCTCTGTGAGGAAGGCCAGAGCTGGTGCCAGGTGCTCAGCTGCTGCTCTGGGGCAGACAAGAACCTTTACCTTCCTCTCCTCAGTTTCTCCAGGTGCCATCAGTGGTGTTGGAGGCATCGGTCTCCCTTTGCTGTCACTCCATGGGCCACAACACTTCTTTTCAGTGACTGCGGATTTGCACCAACTGATGCAGACAGCTCTGTTGGTTTTCCTACCCCTGCTCAAAAGAAGGTGGAACAGTTTGTTTTCTCCATTTTCTACTGAAAAGAGCCTTTTATCAGAACAAGAGCTTGCCTGGAGAATTTTCCAGCTCTGTTTCCCTGCCTCTTTATCAGTACATTAACACAAACAGCACCGTGACCTTTTTAACCAACATATGTGGCCTCCAGTAATGCTGGGCTGGAAGCACTCCACAGGTCAGACGACATCCTGCCATCAGTCTTCGGCCTCACGTGGTTTGGTGGACCTCGAGTGGATTTGCCAGATGGAGTCACTGCATCCACTCTGTTCTTCCGTGCATGTCCTAGGAGAAGCTCTCTGACTAACAGATGTTTTTAAATGCTCTTTCACATGGGAAAATTGGGAATTATATGTTTTTGTTGTACCCTTGCTATTTCATCCAGCGACGTGGCTCTCCAGGGATGGAGACGTACTTAAGAAAAATATTCACTTCTAAAAGCTTCTACAGATCTTTTTCACAATACTTCCTTGGCTTAACCAGCCCAGCAACGCACGCTTGTGTTTCTGTTTTGCGGCAATTAGTAAGATTTGCTAATTACACCACTATGTGCTTAAAGACAATTGATTTCCCTTTGTAGCAGAAAACAATTTCCTGTTATGCCAATTCTCTTAATCTTCATCAGAAACAAACCCAGGCTGCCATTGCCAGTAATGTGTCATGTTCCTTTATTAAATTAGTCTCTATTTCTGCCCCAGTTATGTGTCCTGTGTTTATTATTCCTGATCAGTGGATTGGATCACCTACAGCTGTTACGACTTATATGTATTTTGCTTCATGTACTGTTGGCACCAAGCAGAGTTATTGAAAAGCAACTCCCTTTGCTCAGCAGCTTGTGTGTCTCCTTTGGCAGTGGGACACGGGTGTAGGGACAGCCCTGGACCTTTTACGCTTGGTTTTGGCACGTGTAAAAAACTACTGGCAGAGGAGGAAGTTCAGAGCCTTATATGTGAGTGTGGGCCACCCCCTTGCAGCCAGCCCAGAGAGCAAGCACAAAGCACACATTTCTGCTCACGTAAATGCACAGGTTTTGTTTAGAGTTATAGTGAAGAAGACCAGGCTCCTCAAATAAAAGAATTTCTTATGCCCAGGCTGAGCACCACTAGTGCAAGCAGAGTGTGAATATTCAACTCACTGTACTTAAGCCTGTCCCACTTACACATTCCTTTGCTTAGTGAGAAACTCAGCAGCTCAGAAGAGAGAGCAAATTGGTGTGGCCCAGGCAGATGAGCATGCAAAGAAATGTCCTGGATAACTTTGTATGGAAGATGGTGCTCGATGGCAACTCCCCAGGGCTTCAAACCAGACCTGAAGTTTTACCTGAGTGGGAGAAGTTTGAGTCACAAAGGCAGTGTGTGACTCGGGGCCTCCTGGGACAGACAGGGTTAGTGCACTGAAGGCTGCTTTGTGATACCGGAAAGTCACATTATTCAGGAAAGGGAAAAAAATTCCCACCTTTCCTCCACATGTCAGGAAAGATCTCTTTTATCATCTGGGCTGCAGATGAGTTCTGATCCTCTCCCCTCCTGCACAGAGATAATGCTTCATTTCAGTTCTCCTCCTGCTAGGGCTGGGAGATGCTTAAAACTCCCTCTGATCTACTCTGATCAGCTTTGTCCTTCTTCTTTGAGACATAAACCCCATTTCCATGAAAAAAATCCCAAAACTCACCACAGTGTAGTTCCAGCAACATTTTTTAAGGTCAAAAGTGGATTGATAGTATGTATATTCACCACTCAGGTTCTGTGGTAATAGACCTGGTTTAACATTGAACACTTGTTCAGCTCAGTCCTTTGATACAAAATCAGCTCAGATCATTGAAAGAAAGGAGTGTTGAAACATGGAAGCAGAAAAAGCATCCAGCAAAGCCAGCATATGTACTCTTCCAAGTGGGTAAATATACATGAATAAAACCAATCCCATTGTAAACTCTATCCCATCTGTAATCCCATCTGTAAACTGTAGCATTGCAAAACTACAAAAAAACCCCAAAAAACAAAAAAAACCCACGAAAAGAACCCCAAACCAACCCACCAACCAGCCCCAATTACTTCTTCATTTATAGCAAGTTTTTAGAAAAATCTCCCATACTGCAAACCTCCCTAGGAAGGAACCAGCAGTGCACTAGTTAACATTCTTTCTAGTGCATGTTGGTTGTGAAAGGTTTAGAGAATAGGAACAGCTTTCTTTGAGGCTTTACACAGAGGAAGGAGAGACAAAGAGGAGAGTCTGTACGACCTGCCTTATCTGTGGAAATTCTCCCTCCAAAAGAAACAACAGGCTTTACAAAGTCAGATCAGAAACTGCCATTATTAACCTGATTTCAGTTCTGGGGCATTACTTTAGTCTGGTAAGAGAGCACACAGATTTTATTTTGCACCAAATCTCCATGTTTGGGTTCTTATAAAGGTAATGGAAATATTAGTGTTTGTCCAGCAATGCCCCTGTACAGGGTTTTTTTCAAAGCACAGGTGGAACAAGCTGGATAGAGATCTATCTTAGCTAGTGACCTAACCTGTAACAGCGTCCTTTAACGTGATAGAAAAAACCCTCTTGCCTTGCTGCAAAGCAGCACGGGTGTGTCCATGTCACCTCAGTTCTCACCCACACCAAATAACACATTTTTCTACACAGTGGTGTCTTCCACCACATTTCAGTGCCCCCATCACCCCAGCATCTGAGATCCTTTCTCATGAAATCGATGGCATAGGAAAAGTACTTGGTAACCTTTCAGGACATTGCCAGTTTTTATTTTCCCGGAATCAATGTTTGAGGGCTGGATTTTTTTGAAGTTTAGTGACATGAACAATTTTGGGGTAGAAAGTGTGACAGTAATTATTCTTTAAATCTGACATTACTTAAAATAGAAATTCAATATAGACTGGATCAGTGCGACAACCAATCCTCTATCCCTTAGATGGACAGGATGCTGAAAATGCCCCTTCTGTGTGTCATGGATCCGTTTCTCAGAGCAGCTTGTCCTGGGTCTGTCCCACTGGGTTTAGCAAACCTTCCACATCATCTTTGGATCTCACTTCATGGAATAAGGACAGTGGCCCCACGTCCTGTCCTTTTAAACGTGTGTGAATGCAGTGCAATTTGACTGATCACCTGCCAGCAGTCTTCCTTCTCACTTCTCAAGTGTCCCCCGCCCAGATTTAAAACTCCGGCACTAGTTACCCACTGAGCTCTCCAAGGGGGCACAATCTGTATATACACCACCTTCAGCATAAAGATGCCTCTCTACTGTAACACAAATAAGAACTGCCAAATAAATAAGACTTCTGTGATGAGTTATTTTACAAAGGCTTGGTAACAGGCTGCAGCCTGTATATCATTATCAGTCCCGTCTAGGCACAGACCGAACCTGTGAGCCACAATTACTGTAAGACAAACGGTAATTGTGCTTCAGAGCAGGTCGCCCTTGTAAGAAATGTCAGCACGACAGCAAAGCTCCGCAGCTGGCACCTCTGCCATCCTTCAAACATACACTTAGCAGGGGATTAGGCTCTGTCACACTGTCTGCATCATCTCTCTCACTCACTCTTTCACCACCTTTTTTGTATCCTCTAGACCACACTGAATTACAACTTACTGTAAACACACTGGCGGGACTTCTGACCTTACACTTTTTGTGAGTCTGCTGTTCACTACCTTTCCTTTTTTAGCCTGTAGAAATCCATTCCCTATTTTGATTTTTGCCTGAATCACCAAGTGACATCTACAATTCACTTCCTCAGGCAAGAGCAAATACCCTCAAGTGCTAACAGCAATAAACACTGTGGGCGGCTGCCCGGCCCTGCAGTGACTGCAGCTTTTGTTTAAAGGCACCACAGGGTTGCTGGGCTTAGAACATCTTTCTTCATCCTTGTAAATTTAAAAAGTTTTTATTTACATCAAACATGTCACCTTTCCCCCAAAGAAAAACTCTGTAAAAATGGTTTCACAGGGTGTGTTAAACCTTTTACATAAATTAAAAAAGAAAAAAAAAAAAGACAAAAAAAAAGGAAAAAAGCAGGACTGGGCTGTGCCACAGATTTTACTTCAAAGGATCTCTTTCACAGTCCTTTTAGGGGCTTCTGAGCAGGAGTTTTATGAATTTATAACAACATATATGTCAGGCAGACACTGGAATTCAAATTATTTTAACTCCAACTAAAGGCCTGTGTTCGAATGTCTGAATGCATTCCTTTGTGGCTTACATTTCTGGAGTCTTAAAACTGCAAAGACCATATCTTAATTATAAATATTCCATTTCTTAGTCATTCTGGTGTCAAAGGACTGCTGGAGAGAAAATCTGCACAAGTGTGGTCCAGGAGGAAGCAGGAATCAGAAGAGCTTTGTTGCAGAGGTGGGGATGTGTAGAGCCAAACATGCTCGCTAAGCCTGGCATCACTGTTATGCATCTGGATATGTGGTGCCAAAAATGCACAGACCCCAACTGAATATTGGCATTGCTTAACTAGTGCCCACATGGCAATGTGATCTGTCTTGGGCCTAGTTGCTGAGGATCTATGAGACTTGTTTACTGTTATGTGGGATATTTTTCTTGGTTTCCTTTGAATTCTGTACAGAGTCTAGATGCCTACTGGGCTGGAAGGTTACTGCAGACCTCTGTATTTGCCTCGCTGGTTGTTACTGCTGATTTCTTAACTGTCAGAATGGCTCACAAATGGCTGGCTTATTGGACTAGTTAGTTGAATGACTGTTAAAGAAAAAGACATTCTTTCACAATGAACCCTGCAATTGTTTCCTTGGAAACTCTTTTTCAAGCATTTGTTGAACACAATAAATATTTCCATGTGGATATATCATCAATACAGTGTACAGATAACCTGTCTGGAATCAGGCATGAGAATGGGTTTACATTTTAGGAATGTCTGATTGATTTTTAGAAACATGATGGCTATTTTCACTTCATGAACTGCTCAGAAAAAAAAAAAAAAAAAAAGGATCTCAATTCAAGTTTCACAATCTAGGCACTACAAGAGTCTTCCCCACTGCTGCATTTCTAGCAGCTGACTGATCCCTCTCTTGAGTGCCCTGAAAGTCTCTGAGATGGCTCATACATAGGAAGCAACTTCCATCCTGTTCCACGTAGAAACAACCATCAATACTTTGCTGAAGTTGCACCTCTCATGCACGTGCCAACACAAATATATCAGCTAGGAAGGAGAACCCTGGCTAAGTCAGGGCTTGCCTAAATGATCTGACCTTTTTCTTGGCTTGGCTCTGAAATTTATGTGAAATGTATCAAACCACCCCATTCTGGCTACCTGCTGTGCCTAAGCACAAAGAAATTATTTTTTAAATTAACACTCTGTAGTGTTTTGTAGTGTTTCCTTAAAACTTTAAATGCTAGTTAATGGTAGGGTACCCAAACATGAGATACAGGGAGAAAAGCACACCTAACATTTGGGGTAGCGCATACTCAGGGACAGTTGTTTAGTCCTGGAATCACATTTACGCATCTGCAATTAGCCAAGCCAACTTTCCAACATGATATATTCCTGAGGCTGACACAAAGCCCCATGTGCTTTCTTCAGTTACATTCTGTTACAATTGTTTAGTTCTTCTGTGCTTCCTTCTCATTCTCCAAAAGAATACGGACAAGCATCAACTTACCATGACTCAATAAGAAACTTTAATTCTGCACATTTCTCCACATTGAAAGGAAGATTTAGCAGCAACCTGATTCTAATAAGATTTCTTTCCCACCTTTACATGAAGTGAAAGAACCATAACTGTTCTTTTTGCATTGGGTTCCACCTCCACCAAGATTCCAGTTCCCTTTTACAGCCCAGCAGAGCCTTTACTATTCTTGCACTAAGAAGTTGATAAGGGCAGTTCTGGGAGACAGAAAGGCCTTTTTAATGGCTCGTCCCTGGAGATGCTTGACTCCAAGCTCACTCTGAAGAACGAGCTCGTGGACTTCTTCAAAATTGCGGGCTGCTTGCTGAGGCACAAAAACTTTGCCACAAGCTTTGTTATTGATCTGAAAGAGAGACACAAAACCAAGAAAAAACAGAAGTTTAACTAGACTGTTTCCTACAATTTAATTTCCTGTATCCAACCCATCTTTTTACAAAAGGAAAGGGGGAAAGTGGAACAAACTCTCTTTTCTCCAAACCCACACTTTCTAAGCAGAGGATAAAATTCTTCCTATCTCCTGTCCACCATAAGATAAAACTCTGATTCATAACACTCAAAAAAAAATGGAGAAGTGGCCACAGGAAGTCTCAGTTTTGAAGACAGCGAGCAGCATGTGACTGTGCAATGCAATGATCTTTTAATTTTAAAAACGTGACAGTCACATAAGCTGCATAAAATGTCTGGTGGGAGTCTTGGTTTGTACATACTTCTGGGCAGCAATTTGGATTCTTTACAGCTAAGCAATGTCTTGCAGAGATTCAAATGGAAGGTTTATTATTTTTAGAAAAATAGGCTTTAACTTAGTGTATGTTGCACTCATTGTTATATGTTGCACTCAACCCATGGCTCATTCATCCAACACTGACCACAAAGACGTCAGCTACTCACTAAGTAACATTTTCCTGTGTGTGGCTGGTTTTCAGTGCAGCTTCCACACTGGTTTTGCTTCAGCAGGGCAGAATCACATAAGTAAAACTGAGTAAGCCCTTTGGTGGGAATCACCTTTGTTTATAAAATGGTTTTATAAATCCTTCCTATCATCCAATAAGAGTAGATAATGGAGACAGACTACAGAGCCTGAGTACCTTTCTGGAGCTGGCATAAAATTAATTATTACAAAGGCTTTCAGATTTATATAGACTATTTTCAGTGGCTTAATGAGAAGAAGGTCGACCACACATTTTAGAGAATGAAACAATTCAAATTTTTAAGGCAGTTAATCACATTACTTGCATAATAACCTGTATAGGTACTGCAGATTTCTGACCCCTAGGCATCATTTCAAGGAGATTTCAATCTTCTAAAAGAAACACACATTGCTTCATGCAGTTTGGACATAAAAATGTTCACAACTTGGTTTTCACCTGGATTTTATCCAGGATATCTGTATGCAACATAAGACAAATGAGAAAGATCTAGTTCACTTACCTAGTTTGTATTTTGTTTGTATTTTATTTTATTGAAAATAAAATAATTTGTGCAATTCTCTGAGAGAGGAAGTTGGGACAGATTTTTAAGGAACAAGATGGAGTCTCAAATGCAGCAAGGATGAGCCACTTCTGTTTTTTGACTAGTCTTGACAACAATTTGCAGAGATAATGTGAGTAGGCTTTTAATTACTCCTACATGCATCCATAATGTGGCATCATAAAAGGCTGGCTGTGTTAAACTTTGCCTTTAGCATCTGGTGTAAAGTAAAAATCCTTGAAAAACACATAGGAGTTAATTTTTAAAGCTTTTGTGAAAAATAAATACAAACAGTTCTTTTTGACAGGACACTTCAGAGAAGAAATGCATTCCACAGGAAAAAGAAAACAGTAAAATCCAAACAGATACAGTTTTAGTGGGAATATAAAGCAAGCCTCTCAGCTTGCTGCTAGGACACGCAGCCTGCAGTTCAAAGTTATGCCTGCCTAGTTAAAATGTCATTCACTGTCCTCCATCATGCAAATTAATATGTCCCAGTGGATGGATGTTGGCAGGGGGAAATTTTCCACAACTAGCCTATTTGGTGCTGTTCTCAACAGAAAAGCCAAGCGGTCTAAATCAACTTGGTAAATAAATGACTGCTAGTGGTTGTGTTTTCCTAGAAAGGTCGAGAAGCCTGGGCAACCTGGCACTGTGTACCTTCCCACAGCACATCTCCTGATCTTCCCACACTATGCTCTGAGCTGGGACCATGACATTTAGCAAACAGCAGATTGGTTATGGTTTCACCACGGGTTTGAGCATGGCTTTCATTATATCATAGGGATCATGAAGCATTTTAACACTATTCTTAAAACAGGCAGCTGCAGATTTCATCACATGCTGTGTGTAACAAGCATCCTAGTCACAAATCCTTTTAGTCCAGGGCTTAGGTTCTCAGCAGGAGAAATGCCTTCTGCTGTTCCTCCATCCCTCTCTCTGTATCTCACTAGACCAGCATAACCCTTGGCATTTCCAGGTAAAAGTGCCAGCACAAGAAAATTGGGTGCTGGCAGCCTTGTTTCTCTGAAAAACCATGGCAAACTGCAAGAGGAGAAATATATGAATCTTGGGTCCTTTCTTCCTCTGAGGAAGGAAGCTGTTGCTTTTTTCTTCTCTTCTTTTCCCTCATTTATTTTTTTTTTTCTTTTTAACATTTGACATTCTACACTATTCCATATCTACAGGGAGCCAGTGGTAACTACAGAAGTTATAAAAGTTGAAATGGAATCACAAAAGACTGAAAAATAAGCACCTTGAGGCTGCAGGGAGGAATTTTTAATTCAACTCAAATATTTTTTTACCATTGATGCATAATCTTTCTGAGAAGTTAGAAAGAAAATAAATATCTGTGCACTGTTAGGCCTCCCTTATATGCCAAATATAGGAAAATGACACCAATTTTTTTTTATTTATAAAAACATCAGTTATAAGACCACATCTGCTAACAGATCTGCACCACCTAGAAAATGTGAGGAATGCTAGTCAGAAGTATTTATAGGATGAAATGCACACTACATTCAGGTCAGATTTTTCACAGCATTAATAATATACAGTATTATTAAAATACTCAACTTTGCAATAATATTTAGAGTAACAGATACTGTGCATATCCACTGAATTTAAATGTCTTTCTTGTAGGCAATTTATATTGTTTCAGCCAAGGATACAGTTAGCTGGTTGCTTTTGTTGCTTTGGGTTAAATATGGAAAGACATAACTCCAGCACAGACAGGAAATAATGAAGTATTTTGTGTGAAGAGAAATAAACCCAGAATGTCTCAGCAGACAAATCCCTGGCACCCTGAGGCAGTTTGATGGCTTGAGAAGAATAGGGTTGTGGCCCAAAGACTTTGGTTTGACTGTACAGCCTTGTGAAGAGACACTGACTCTTTGCAAAACCAATTCCTCTGTATGGCGAGTGTTTCTTGGTCTAATGAGGGCAATTTATTTTTGCAGCCATACAAAAACCTTCAGTGTCCACAAGACTTCCCAAATTCCATGCACATTCACATTCCCTGCTCCCCCATATTTCCCTTTTGCTTTACTCTTACAGTAGAAAGCCAGGCACACTCTGTAGGCACTATTGCTAAGAATTATTCCCAGTTCAAAAAAGCAACTTGTCTCTCTGGTCTTCCAGTCACTTGCTTTCTCAGAAGGAAAGTGTTTACATACATCATATAATTCCATGAATATATATGACTGAGAACCCAGGGGTTATTTTTTCTCTTATTACAACAATACTTACACAAGGCTATGGCTTTGACAAAGTCAACCAGGAAAAGAAACAAAAATAATTTTAATAAATTAAACTAATTAAATTAATTTTTTTCTTGCTCCTTTTTACAAGAGGAAAATTTTTGTGTCAGCAGAAAAATGTCAGTGAAATATTTAGGCATTTTCATGTTTGGCTGTGTAGTCTTAAAAACACTGTGTCCAGAGTTTTCCCTGTGTTGCTGAAGTTGTTATTTCAAAGATATATTTAATAGCATGTTTGCTTTAACCACAACTGCGAAGACGTTTCTATAATTACACAATTTCTCATTCATGACTTCCTTGTAAACTGAACACTGGAATTCAAGATGTTTGCTAGCTGTGCTTGGACGTGAAGGCTTATTTTGAGCTTGAGAGAAGTGATAATACCTCAGTGAAGATTTTTACTGTTAGAACTAAATGCTTATCACTTAAAGAAAGAGAGGGCAAGAAAGAGGAAAAAAGCAATTCGCTCACAGTGACTATTAAGCTAAGGCTTCTATTAACCCTAGCTGACAAATGAGTCCTTCTCGGTTTGGAAAGATGACAATCGAAAATTGCCTTCAAAAAGACATACTCCTTGGTCTTTCTTAAGTGCGTATGTTTAATGTTGGAAAAACTAGTGCTTTAACATTATTTCTCTTTCTGTTCAAATAAACTGACTGAGAGATCAGGCAAGCTATGAAATTATTTGCAAAGATACTTTGATTAAGGAAATCTACAGCAAAATGGCTTCCCCTAAATTCAACCAATCTCTTCCCTCCTCAAAAAACTCAGGCCAACAAAAACAACCCAACTGCTTTGCTCCCTCCCCCAAAGGGGCAAACAGAAAAAAATACAACTAAAATGCATTGCTTCTGTTTCTTTTACACACACAGAACATACAGTTTGACATGACCAAATGACATTTCTTCTGTAGGCTCCATTTTCATTCAATGTCCAGAAACACAGGAAGTGTTTAAGTTGAAGCATTAACTTTAATTTAGAACATGAAAATTTAGAATGTTAGCATTAAAGATTATCCTTTGGGGAACAGTGAAAAAGGCAGGAGTCCTCAGATCTAGTTAATTACTGACTATCTAGGTTAATTACCAACTATCACAATGGCTGAGCATGAGGAACTTGAAGGCAGGTAGAGCTGGAGTCAGCCAGTGGAAGAGCTGAGACACCGCTCAGGGAATCCCATGCCTTTGGCTCCAGGCATCCATTCCTTCTGTGCCCTGTCTAATGACCAAGCTTTATGATGCCTGGGAGCATCCTGAACACATGCTACCTAACTAGAGCCACAGGAAAGAAGACAGTAAATTACACCGTGCACACGCTGGCAAACTGAAAGTTAAGTAAAGGTAGTTACACGTGCACTCTTCCACTGAAGAGCCAGCTCTTTCCCTTGGCCACAAAGGTGTTTGAGCCCAAAGAGAAACTGGAAGTTATAACATTTCCAAAGATAGTCGGTTTTCTCAACCCCATTCCTGCAAATGGACTCTCCTGACATGTGCCAGAAATTCAGCCCAAGGCAGATGGGAAACATCATCTGGCAAAAATCACAGCTTAACCAAGCTTATGATTGGTTCTGTTAGGGAGCCATAGCACAACTGGCACCACAAGAAATATCTCCTAATTATACATTTGTGTACAGGGCTGAGTTAATAAATGCACTGTCAGGCAAAAAATCTGGGCCTGTATTGTGATCCTAGTTTTGACTGTATCATCTTTGCCCATGGCTGTTCATTGGTCAAATCTCCACAGGTACTAATATGCAGTCACTCTGAAAGATTTATACTTAGGGCATCTCTCTTCCAGACTCACTATATCTTTTTGTTTAGGAAACCATTTTAATTACTCAGCACAACTGTAATAGCACCTTCTACTTCGAACTTTCACAGGGCCATCTATGATGGGAACTGACTTCCACAAGAGAAGAAGTTCCATCATCCTCTGGGCTCATAACACATTACTTGGCCACTACTGAAAATAAATCAAAATGCTCTTACCAGTACAGACATTTCCACAACATCTGGTGGCTGAAGGTAATCTGGGTCTACTTTGGGCCAGGACTGATGCAGAACATCAACATCCCAGTGATGATGAGTACAAATTTTATTCTGCACATGTGCCAAACCTGGAAAGTGAAAACAGTAAAACATTCAACTGTATGGTAACCAGAACATTTGGTCTCTGGAATTTGTTTGACAAATTAGATCAGGATAAAGTTGACTTTAAAAGCAAATGCCATAGGAGGAAATAACATTGTTTATATTAGCATTCAACACATTATAAACAGAAAGATACACATCTTTGAAGCATTTGTTTTATACCATGAGTAAGGATATTAACAATGTGGGCACACTTTAGATTTAAATTAACACTCTATAACTTTGCCAAGAGCACAGAAGACTGCTGCTTATTATTTTAAATTGTAATACTGCAACACAAGCTGACCTCTGCTTCTAAAAGTCAACCATAATACTGCATTTATTTTCAGTAATGCCACCAGTTTGATTAGAATTTTACTAACAACTGAGAATGATAAATGATTATGCCTTATTTTACCACCTGTAATATGCTGGGTAGTTTCTAAATTTGCAAGTCAAGCTACTTGCAAGATTTTCTCTATTTTGTGAAGTATATTTTCTCACAAATTAAAGGTAATACAAAGGAATGCCTCGGAGAGCTTGCTCTCCTTCTTATGATTTTTACATTCTGAAACATTTTATCCTTCGATTTTTATTTTAAAAAATTTCTAAAATGGCTATAAGTGATCTCCTTTTATTACTTGCTATGGTCTTCCCAAGATAATTAATTCCTGATTTGTTTAAGTAATAGGAGAATAGAATGCAAATCATTCTGAAGCTGCATTCTGTAACTGAATAGAAGCTTCTGAGTGGGATTTATGTTGCTGTCTACTGCAGCTGTATGACAAAATACAAGTATTTCATTTAACAAGATGCTGTCAAACATAATCAATATTGATTATGATTACTCTTGCAATTCTCACAGGGGATTCTCACAGAGCCAGGGGATTTTTAAATTAAAAGCATTCTCTGTATATGAATAAGAACACAGACTAAAACTTTTTATAAGCACATGCTTCATTCAGGACTGCAAAATGTATGTGAAATCTCTTCTGGTTTAGGGAAACTCCATCAAAGGCATAAAGGAAACCCATCAATACAAGACTCACTGGAGAGACTGAGGCACTGAAGCTGTTCAAAACAGCACGACAGCAGCCATAGGCACTCACCCAACCCATGCACAGTGCATACATCAATTCAGCTCGCTGGATTGTTTAGACTAATATGGTGAGTAACAGCAAACAGGGACAGAAAGAGCAGCATCCTCCAGAAAAATCCACCACATTTTTGTCCGTGCTTTTTCAGACAAAGTGCTTTGGTAAAATGACACACAGCTGTGCTAATTTGTTGAATGACTCAGAGAGGGACATTGGGGAGGACCGATGGGAGCTATTTCTAATGGCAAGCAACATGCACATTTCCTAATGACAACAACTATTTGTTAGGTAAATAATTTATTATCAGTGGCTCTGATTTTGTGTATTTTTTTTTCTTTTGTAGCAGTAGCTCAGAAACTGAGAGAGCAAAAGATAGGAACTCAAGCAGAAAAAAATCTTAATATTGATGATTCATTATCACATTGACTGTAAAGAAAACAGCTGTTAGATTCTTTCCTTTTTGGCTTTTGAACATCCAGATGACCTCATTTCTTTCCAACTGATCACATGCCTTGTGGCAGAAGCATGCATGCTGGCCATTCCTTATTTTACTGTTGAAGAGAATTCTTCAAACTATTTAAAACCCACCTTCTGATATACGAGTTTGTATCTACAAAAGCAAAACCAGGGTCCCTTTTAATTCCTGTGGTGGCTGTCAGTCATAATAAACCGACCAATAAAAAATAATTCAAATGTATTCTGAAGCAAAGTGTGAGTAAGCCCAGTGTCAATCTTTTGGTTCATTTTCTTGCTACAAAATGAGTTATGAGCTCATCCATAGAGAAAAATCAACAGAACTAGTTTGAGAAAACAGTTTGACAAGAAACCAAAATGAAGGTTTTAGTTATGCTGCCTGTTTGGCTTCCTGCCTTAATTCACATTTTGTAAGCTGTAGAGCACAGAAACCATAATGATTTGATTTGTATTTTCAAAATTCAACACACTAAACCAGAAACTTCATCACCCCAATCCAGAATGGTGATTTGATACCTTAAAAATGGACCATTTCTAAAACTTTGATTGTGAAAACATGAAAAACCTCTTTTATTGTCTTACTGTACAGGAAAGCGCCTAGTGAAGTGCATTTTATGAAGTGGTGTGCATTTTGCATCACATTTTTTGATGTATTTTGCTTTTATAGCTATAGATTCTCTTGCAGATGCAGGACAGAAAGCTAACTGAGTATATTTTTACTTACTGTAAGCTTTTTACTTATATGTATCCATCTGTACAGGACAGATCAAAGACAATACCTGTGCCCATTCTGAAGTCCTGATCTTGCTGTTTGGATCTGCTTCAATGGACTTCTACTCACTAGCAAGTAAATATTAGAGCATGGTTTCCCTAACCAGTAACTCACAACATTGGAACCCATTTTAAAACACCAAGTTAAACAAGTACTATAGTACTGTAAATTAGCGAGTTGAGAGGAAGAGGGGACAGGACCAGTCTAACAACTTTTCAGCTCAGGGCAATGTTTTACTATCATTACTGGAATATTTCATAAGCATAATACTTCCCCTAAGGTGCTTTTTGACAGGGCAGAGCAGAACCTCATTTTAAAGAGATTTAAGAAGGAAGACGTGGGAGCAATCGTGTACCAGCAAGGTGCTAGGACAAAAAAGTAACTCTAGTCTTACAGAAAAAAAGCACTGGAAAAAAATTATCTGTAAAATTCCAGTAATTGTGCAGCTACTTAGACACAAAATTAAGTAGGCCAGAGGAAAAGTTATGATTATGAAGTAAATTGAGAAAGAGCTGGCTTGTGACGACCCTGGAACAGAGGTTAAAGCGGAGAAGGAAATGAAGATGGAAATCTTAATGGGTGATAAAAGGAAGCTAATGAAAGCATCTGAAACAATGGCAGTATCAGAGTTTAGGACTAGAGATTTTCAAACAGAAAGTGCAAGAAGATCAGAAGGGGGAAGTACAAGATGACTCTGAGGGTGAATATCCAAATACTGCTAATTTAATTAAAAAGCTCAGATCAGAAGTGTGTAAGGGCAAGTGGAGAGACATTTTGGGTGAGTACCTACTTGCCTGTGCAGCCTCTTTCTCACACTGTTACCATGTTACTTTGTTCTTGATATTCTCTTTACTATTTAATGAATCTCCCTATTTGACAGATTTGGGCAAGTTACATATCTGAAATTTCTTTCTGCAGCTCAGGAAGAATATATCTGTCAGTCATAAATGAAACAATCTGCAATCTCAAAGAAATGGTAACAGCTGTTTCCAGACAGCTCTAAGAAAAGCTGTATTATACCATTGGTATAGTAGTACAGAACTAGGATGTTAAAAGCCTGGGTTACTGTAAGCTAACTCTAGGATGTGCTTGCAATCCAGCAAACTCCACACAAATCCTTTTAACTTTCTTAAAACAATCTGTCTTCGTCCATTTGAAAGACTTGCTCTCCTTCCTTTTACGCTATTACTCTTTGAGAAAAAAAAATTCGAAACTCCAAATCATGTTTCTTATTGGAATTGCGATGGGGGATTTCTACATTCAGATTTTCAATTAAAACCTGCAACATCAATTAGCTTTTACTCAACTCCATTCTTTTCAGAAGCCTGTTTGAGGAAGGGCTGAATTCAGACAAATTCTTGTAACAGAGCCATTGTAGTGACAGTTAAAATATTGCTAAGACAATGATACCATTAAAAATTAAAAAAATTATGTTTAATTTCAGTATTTCCTAAGATGTGTTTATCAAAGGTGTACATATCTTTCATGTGCCATCTCTAATAAAAATTTAGCAACTCACAATAAGCAGTTTCATATCCCTGTCTGAACAGCAAAACATTGTACTACTACAAACAAACTAAAAAAAAGTCTCAAATGGTGTCTGTATATTCCTTAGATACAAGGTTTCAGGAAGGAAACTGATTTCCTCATCCTGTTAGTGTCCATAAACTGCCAAGATATCAGCCGGATGAACTCTTCCCACACTGAGGGGCTACGGCTGCTTTTTATGCTACTGAGTGATAAACCAGTGCATTCTCTGCACAATTAACACCATCAGGCTGACACACCAAAATACCAAAAACTGCTCATCCTCTAAAGCAGGAGAAGAACTTCTTCACACACAAAGTATCATGGGTAACTGTTGTTCAGCTGCTGAAAGGTGAGGCACTTACAGAACAGCATTCAAGCAGCTTCCATCAAAGAGCGGGGTCCACTGCTATAGATGCAATTTATAGAACTAACAATATACAAACTCCTTTTCCTGACCAATTTATGAAAGAGGAAGCAGCATTATCCTGACATTTAGATGCAAAGCCAAGGTACAAAAGGAGAGACTTATTCTCTCTGAGTATGGAGAAGTAAAGCACAGAGAAAATTAAACAGAGTATTTAGAAACCTTGATTTTCATATTGAAATAATTTAAAATAGTAAAGCATCATCACTTATATACAATAAAGTTTGAGAAATTGGTTACATTAGAAGAGCAACAGGACTTGGTGGAATCAGAGTGCAATTCAAAACTTGGGGAATTTTTAATATGAAATCTCAATCCCAGGACAGAACTGATAGATGTTGGCTATTTCAAAATAATACAGTATTCTTACCACAATGCAGCAGTTAAATGCACGCACATTCTCCTGATAAAATTGTTTAATAACTTCAGTATAATGCAATGATTACCATGCTAAAAGATACTATCATTTTCAAATATAGTAATAAAATTTTTCAGGCAGTAATCAACACACAATGGTTTTTTTATGATTCCTGCACTGAATTACAGTGCACATGTCTTTGGACCACACAAGTAAAATTTTATCTTTAAATGCAGACAGAGGCTGAGGACAATACACTTTCAATTTCTATATGCTTCCTTTTGATTCTTACATCAGAGGGAGATCCAGAAAATGTTTATCATTTTCATTCTCCAGTGATTTTAGTAGCAAGAAAAGACTTCCTTATCTAACATTCAAAACACTACAGGATTAAGCTTCACGTTTGACAAGTTGTTAATTAAGATACCCTAGTGGTCTTTGTCATTTTATCAACCATAGCTGATAATTCTGAATTTCCGAACATGTATTAGAATTCCAAGTTCAGAAGGCACTGTCTGTATAAGTAATTATCCTGAATCTCTTCTGTCTCCATCTCAACCACTGTGGAAAACAGTCATGCTAATTACTTTTATTTAGCATTATTTTAATTAGATGGCACGTCATAGTATAAGACCAGATGGATCATGTCTGATGCCACTCTTTATTCTAGACAGTTAAACTTCTATTAAGACATTTTAAAATCATTTGAAATGAAAACACATGCAAAAAACCCAACCCACTCTCCCTACCATATATTCTTGTTTCCATAGGCTCTGCTTCTATGTTACCGCTTTGAACAAGAGTGGTCTTTCCTTGGCAATTAACATTACAGGGCCATGCATAACACTGAAATATCATCAGTTTAGTAGCACTGCTCTGCAAACACTTGAATGCACAATATTTTTTGGGACGACCATTGAAAATAAAACCATTAAAACAGAATCCAAAAGCTAACATTAGGTCCAAAACCACACAGCGGTTTGTGGCCAGCCACAATGCAGAATATATTCCTGTCTCCCACATGCATCTGGGGACTTTTCCCAATAAACCTTACAATCAGTTGCTAAACTCTGGCATGCACATCCCTTATTTAACAGGCTTTAACTGTATCAGCACCATGCAACTTAGCCTATTTCATATTCAGACCTGTACAACTCTGACAGGTCTTCTACGATACCCTGTCTACTATTCCCATTCTCCATGGCAGGTTAATTTACAGCATAGTGTCCCTCAGTCTCTGGAGCATCTTAAAAGAGTAAGATTTTTATTGAACATTCCTTTAGTCTTTTTAGTATCCAGCTCTCTGATATGGTTCGCTTTGCCTGAACTCCTGAAAGAAAACATTTGTAGTCCAAAGGCTCTGACACAGTTATTTAAAAAAGGGCTTTTTCAGTCCTGGTGTTCAGCTGTTAATAATGCCATCCATATTAAGGAGCGGTTAGCAGCTGACATATGAATTCCTCATGAAAGTCCTGTCTTGAATTTTTCTTCTATCTCCACTTCTCCATCTAGATTCAAGAAATCCACCTCTGTATGCAAGGGAAAAAAAAAAAAAAAACCAAAGGCAGAAAAGAGAGATGTGGCAATGACACAAAGTTCAAGTTTGTTTAACAATTGTGACAGGAGGTGACAAGCTAGATAAAGAATTCAGAGGTAAGTGACACATGTCCTGAATAACAGACATTTTTGCAAATTTCTTGTCCTTTTTCCTAGAACACCTATATGAAGTTTATAAATACCTTTCCACATCTCTGATGCAATGTGGGGAGCCATAGGTGCAACCATAATGCAGAGTGAAGCCAAAGCATCTTCAAATTCTTTGCTGTGGAGAACAAGAGGCCGAGGAGCTTGCTGAATGAAAAAGCAAGGAAAAAGAAACAAACTATTAACATTCTGAGGTGGGGAGGAAAGTAGTTTAATTAAGAAGAAAATGCAGTAATAAAACCTAAAATCAGTGTCTACGCTAAGGAGAGTGTAACTTCACAATAAATTGGAAACTTATGAAAATGGAGAATTAAAATCACAACTCTTGGTCATACAGTGCTCTCTAACACTTAGAAGCTAATCCTGAAGTGGCTGATGAAGACCCTTGGGGGTCTGCTCTAGCACAGAACTCTGAACACACGCTCATGTGGACAAGAGTGGCCCACAAATTCATTTTCAGTGCTGCCTTCTGCAGAAATGCAATCTTAGACAAAACTAGAGCTACCTGAGAAGAGGTGAAGCACTTTTATATGACAGTCAAACTGTGCTGAATGCAACACAGATTTTGTTGGGACAAGGTTCAATTCTACACAATCAGAGAGTGGTTTCAAAGCTGAATTTAGTGACAAAGTGAGGTTTTAGAGCTGAAGGAAGCTTTGGGAATGAAAAGCACAGTGAAGCCTTTTACAGTTTTATGTTCTCATTATTTTAGTAAAGTGTCTGGCTTCTTTAGTATAGAAAATGTGCAATTTCTGGCAAAAGGTAACTTGATTGACAAAATTTGAACTTCATTTCCCCATTTAACTTAACTTACAGAAAACTTAAAAAGAAAGATACAGCACTAAAAGTAATCAGATGAACTTTTTTGTTCTTTGCCTAAGAGATTACACCCCATGGCAAATTCAGCTGATGCATTAATTTTGTAATCTATCTCTCTAACGAAACAGCACAAAAAAGGTCAGTACATGTCAACTTATGAGAATTATTTGATGTGATGAAAACCCATTCTCATCAACTAGAAAATTGTCCAAAACCAGTGATTTGCTTGACCACAAATGTTGTCAGAGGGCATCTTATCACTTATAGTGCAAACTATATTTGAGTAAGTTTTAGTAACTACTACCCACTTTCAATGTTTAATCCTTGCCCACCTCTCCACTTCCTCCTTTTAACTGGGAGCAAAAGAGGAAGTGTCAGCATGCTACGGGGAAACTTATTCTTCAAAGATACTGCACTGTCTTCTTTGCTCAAGAAATACATCAGTGTTCAAGTATCTGGCTGTCTGTAGGACCCTGAATTTTATTTTTTTTTTAACATTCATTCCACCATCCATTAGCCCCAGCTGCCTATGAGTCATTGAGTTGGAGATAAAGAACTGTGTGTTACCTTCCCAACACCATGTAAGATGCCAGACTTAAGTTGTCTCAGTACAGCACCTGTGCACAACCTACTTAACTTTTTGTTAAGTTCCTTGATTTTGCCAATAAGCACCTTGGAATCCATAAGGTATAAAGTGGTATTTCAATAAAGAAGCTAAAACTTTCAAAATTATATTTAATTTCTGGTCTATATCAGGTTACCATTATATGCCTGAAGGATTGCTCAACCAGATCTAAGAGTAGTAATGAAAATAAATGATAGTAGTTTATTATATTTCATCTATCACCACTGGCTGATAAACAACATAATCTAAATTAAAAATCTTAAGTTCAGCAGTGTAAGCTGTCTTTGAGGACTGACTATGTGTGATTTTCCTTGCAAAGAACAACCCTTTTAAAATCAGAATGTTCATTCATTCTATAATGTACTACTATACCTAGCTACCTATGCAACCTGGCTAAAATCAAGAGAACAAAGAACAGAACTAAACAAAATGTATCCTCTTCAAATTACAGGATGCAGACATAAACATCAGAATCTGGTGGATCTAATACCATCAAGCTCCTCCTGCAAAACTGTTTATATTTCAAGGTTACAGTGATACTAGAACATGCTGCTTTTGAACTGAGTAACTCAACAACGCTCTTGACTTAGTAATACTGTTTATGAAGTTAATGACTTGCAGAAAGCTGGACCTATAGTTCAGGCAGCTCCTGCTTGGTAGAAAGACTGACAAGAGCAGTGTCTGAGAGAAAAATATTTTCATTAATATCACATACTTACTTGGAGTACATTTGTGAGGCTCATCAATCGGGAAATAGCTGCATTGAACAAATGATCCTTTGTGAAGTACTCGGTTACCTTGTATTAGAAGAAAAGGTCTGTTATTAATTACTTAGAATTCTCAGACTCAGAATACGGGGTTTTTAAATGGAAAACAATTACTGGTAATCAATTTCAATTTGTGAAATATGTGCATCTTACCTCTTATATGAAAATCACTTTGGTATGCAAACACATCATATGTGTGGAGGGGAAAATAACAATCATATAAAAATTCAACTGATTAGCTTCCCTTCTGTTTCAGGATTTAAAAAGCTTCAATCAATGCTATGAAAAATGTGCATTAGTCACCCTTTATTTCCTTTAATAAAATATCTTCCCTTTGCCCCTACAAGAGGTCTTCTCTCTTGTAAATCCATTTATGCTGGTGAAAACTTGTTCATAGATTACAAGATTAGAATTATAACGTCTGTTAAATGATCTGGAATATCCCTCACAGCAGGGTTTAAACTGGTAAAGGTTTTCATCAACAGAAAATTACTTGAAGTTAATTTTGCAGGTATTTATGTTTCCTTCTGAGTCTTGGATAACTGAATTGATACTAATCACAGCAGGAGACAACACATAAAAAGAGATGAACAACCACTTCAGTATTGTTTTCAAGGCTATGCTAATTTATTTTCACCAGTGGCTTTTTTCACTGTATATGAAACAGCAGGCATGATAATGAGGTATGAAGCAAACAGACCAAAGCTTTTGTTAGGGTAACCTACAGAACTCACCTATGGTTTTGTTACTTGAAATGGAGTTACTCAAATCCCAAATTGATAAAACTTTAATGTCATAACATTTCATTCCTTAAATGAGGTATACATCCTTTAAATAAGTTCTGGCCCACAAAATTTGTAGGTAGATAAAATTATTTACAGAGAGAATAATTCACTTAAAAAAATTAGCTACTCATCTGGGGAAAAAGCTTTTGGCTCTGTAAATCAAACATACGGTTTTAGTATAAGAAGCAACTTATTTAGTAATTTAGAAAGTATGTGTTGCTTTTAACCTCAGAAATCACCAGATTCTTCTGCTCCCAGATCCTTCTGGCTTCAGCCTTCTCTTTCTTATTCAGAAGCTCAGGATTGGGCATGGTTCCTGAAGTCCTTGCTTCAATGAGTTTGGTTACAAGTGCCCAGAGGCGCATCTGCCATCTCTGAACGCCGGGCATGGCATCAGCTGAGATTAATGAAAGATTTCAGAAACAAATGTCAGTTAAAAGTAAAGAATCCAAAACTTTGAAGAAAAGCAGGAACAGAACAGAACACTGGAGTTAAACATTTTTTTTAAATGCTATTTTAAATGAAAGACATCAATGCAATTAAAAATGTCTTTACAAGTAATGCTGAGTTGTTTCAATGGAAAAAAAATCAGTAAGATAAAAGTATTTTTCTGCAATGACTTTAAAACAGATGTATATAGCAAGAATACAGCATAGAATATTTACAAAAATCTGTAAAATAACCCAATATTATGTCAATACTAGAATGCTCATCTGTTTTAATGACTCTACCAAGGAGTTGTACGTGCTCTCGTTTTTTGAACTCATGGCAGAATACAAACATATACACAAGTATGCACACACACATCTCTTCAAATTGAGGAGTGTTTTTTCAAACGTGATCTTAGCAAGTATGTATACTTTTGTTCCTAGAGGTGCTATTGTGCTAATGAGTATAGGCTCTGACCCTTGGTAGCCTCTTTTGACACAGCTTAGCTTGGGATGGGGAGACTATGAAGCTGTTGACCTTGACCCTGAAGCATCAGTCCTACTCCATGGCTGCTCACACCACAGGAGAGAATGATGTAAGCCCTGTCTTGATGTCCACCACTGAAAGGACAAGGAATCTAGTCTGAAGGGCAATCATCCAAAGGCTATCCCATCCAGCGGAGAGAAGGATCATGACAACTGAGAACCACTATTTAACATTCTCTGAATGAAAAATTTCCTGTAGTGGCTTTGGGTGGCAGTTTTGGTAGGGAGAGGCTACAAGGATGGCTTCTCTGGGAAGCTTCTAGGAGCTTCCCCCATGTCTGACAGAGCCAGTTGAGCCCAGGAAAAAAGGAGGGATGAGGGAACGGTGTAAATTTGGTTTTACTTCTCATTACTCTAATTTTAATTGGTATTACATTAAATTAATTTCTCAGTCGAGTCTGTTTAGTCCATGATGGCAAATGCTGAGTGATCTTCTTGCCCTTACCGCAACCCATGCCCTTTTGTTGTACTTTCCTCCCCCTGTCCAACTGAAAAGCAAGGAGTGACAGAGCAGCTTAGTGGACACCTGACATCCAGCCCAAGGCCAAACCCAAGACAACCTGCTTAATTTCTTTAATTTAAGCATTCATAATGTTGTTATCATTAAAAAATTCAGAACAAAAAGTAAGGAGATTTAAGAGATGCTTTTCACCTAACTTTCTATTTTCTTCTCCCCTGGAAATATCTTTAGGTGGCTAAAATCTCCTTCTGTTCACATTTTCCAATACTTTTAAACTGAGATTATGCCAAAATCTTCCTTTGTATTTCTCAACTGGTAAACAGGTTGGCTTGAATGACTAAATGCATTTTTGCTAGCATTACAACTGCATGTGCTTAGCTTTCAACAAAAAAGTTTAATCACCAAGCTCTTGTATACTTTGCAACTAAGATTTGGTACACACTATCCTCACAGCAATTTAATGATTCCATTTTCAAGATCAGGAAAAAAAGCAAAAAGATTGTGCATCACCAAATCAGCTGCCTCAGAGGGAATTGTGTACATGTGTAGTGTTTGGGATGCAGCTGTTAAGGCTTGATTCTAAGTAACTCATTTTTTTAAGGGACCTTTTCAAATGCCTAGCTCTCTACTGTTGTGATTAGGTGGTGACAGAAAGCCAGCTGAGAACTCATAAAGCCCACTTTTCCAGTACATACAATAGTGCAACAATATATAAAGGAACACAAATTAATATAAAGCATGACAGACACAACTGAAATAGAATTTAGTGCTACTTGAACTTAACATGTGAAAGAATGAAGAATTACACTTTTTGAAACCAGGAATGGAGTGTTTTATTAAAGCCTTATGCAATAGGAAGGTGACATGTAAATGAATGTATAAGACTACATTAAAATGTATGAACTAAAGTAGATAAAAGAAATTAAGACCTGTCAGTATAAGGAATTGCATGACAGGAGTAAATAAGTGCACAGGAGGGTAATTCTTAACTTATTCAAGAAGTAAGCTCATAAAAATGCCCTATCTAGAAATGTTAATTACTAGGAACTCTGATTATCTTGTAATGAGATTGTTTCTGAGAATTATTTCATAGTCCAGCTTACAAAAGTCATTGCATGTGTGTTAATAAATAGAAATAACAAAATATTGTAAAGTTGTATCTCTGATCTGATATGATTAGAAAAAAACAGATTATAAAGAAAAATAATTTTCTGTTGATCAATTATTGCTAATGGAAAAAAAAGATAATGAGGTCCAAGTTCTCAGAAGAAAATACAACTTAAGAAGTAGTTTTCATATGTGCTTTTAGCTTATAAAAGGTAAGCTGCTTGCAATAATCTTGTAAGTTTGCCTCTTAGTGACAGCTTTATGATCCTCTCTCCTTTAAAAGAAACAAACAATAAAACATGTTTATGATATTTTTTGATTCATTTTTCCAAAACTTGGGCATCAAGAACTGTATTAATTTTGTGTTTAAAATATACTACTTGAGAAAAAAGAAACAAATCCACAACAAAACAAACTACAGAAATAATCTGACTTACTTTTAGCATCCCACAAAATGTCTTGTTCTGGAGGAGCAGCAAACAGAATGTACAGGCGCAGGGTGTCAATGCCATACTCTTTCACTATTTCCTCAGGGTCTATTCCATTGTACTTAGATTTGCTCATTTTTTCCCAAGCAACTTGGAGCTTCTCACCAGTTTTTAGGTGAACTGGTTCACTTCCTAAATATTAAGACATACAAAGACTACTGAAACAAATTTTGCTCATTTGTAACAGCAATTAATTTTTTTCCCTAAGCATGAGAAGAAACAACTGTTGCTAACATTTTAGATTTTTTTTTCAAAATAGCTTAAAGAAGAATACCACCCATTCCAAACACTCTTTTCCCTCCCAAATTTTTCTTGTGTTAATGTTTTTAACACCAGTAATATCCTAAAACTTCCATCACATCATGACAAAAAGTCTCCTACCATTTGGTAGCTGTATCTGGCATGCATCCTAAGTGCTGCTTTGACAGCTCCTGATATTTAAACTTTTTTATAACCATGACATTTAAAACTACCTAGATAGGTGTACTGATTGATACAATTCTGACCTGCACTTAGCTTTTGCAAATACCAGAGTCACAGGTTCCAATTGCACTAAGCTATCCTGAAAAGAGTGTGTTTTCTCTTGCATGAATTTAGAGACAGAGTGGGGCATTTACACTGAAAAAGGTGCAACTGAGTAAAACCCTCTGCTAAAAAACCTCAATCTTTTCTAGAAGAAAACAGGGTAGCAGAGAGTGGCAAAACAAGAGGGTGGATTGGTTGGTTGATTTTTAACTGTCTTACAGGGTTTGTATCCAGTGAAAACAAAGGATGTATGAGAGGAATGCTTAAGAGAGGCAAATATGACCAAACTATTTTTGTTGCTACAGGTGTCATAGCAATGACTAGTCCAGCTTATGCAGTGAAGTCTCTGCAAAGAACTTGAGAATGAACACTGTTTCCTAAAGGTTTTACATTCCTAATATCTACTGAATATGCCTGCACCTGTGTTAGTTTTGCCATAATGTTTTTGTAGGTTGCCTGTTTGCTGGGACTAACTGGCTCCATTCAGCAGGCTGCTGAGCACTGTCTTAACAAAACTGACTTTTGATCTTTTGGACTACACTGGAGCCAAAATAATACCACAGCACTGTTTCTGTGTTTGGATGCACTTAAAAGCTCCTGTACTAGTAGAATCTCTGTGTACTCAACAGTACATGTAAATCCAAAATTCACAGTAGTTGCTCTCCAGTTTAAATATTAGATTCATTTTCTCTTCCAAATTTTCCCAGCACTGAAGCAGTCCCTGGCTTTAGGGAAGCATCTATGCTGATTTTCCCATGCAGTTTCTCTTACCAGTGAGATCAACCTCCTCTCTCTTCAAACACTGGCCTGTTGTTGTTAGTCTGAATGTCTGATTCTTGATAAGACCTTGAACCAAGAGCTTATGGAAAGGCTCCCTAAGGATGGAAGGAAAAAGAAACTTCTCTGTTGAAAAGAGCTGTCAAAAGCATACTTTATGATAAGTCTCAGATATTGAGCCAATCAGGTACAATTTTTTAATGAAACAAGAATTTCAAGTTGACTATACATAAATAGTTGTCACCTTAGAGTACTTTGTGCATTGATTAATGGTGGTTGGCTGGCAAGTATAAGTATTTATTTGCATTCTGCTCACATTCCTGTACCCTAATTTAGTACTAAGTTATTCTAACATCACTTTTCAAATTAGCATATGGATAACACACAGAAGTTTCTTGTACAACAGCACAATTTCCCTAACTTCAAGCTAAATCTCATGAGAAAGCATTCAAGTACCTGGCCTCATTGTCTTACAAATATTTAGTTCTAGCTTCCCTCTAAGGAGCACAGGATTTTGAACAAATCAAAATGCTGCTGCACATTTCTTTCTATAAACAGATAAGACAGTTTCTCTAACATAAGCACCCACATGCCTTGTCCCTTTGCAGAACTAGCCAGAAGGCCTAGCTGTATGAAAAAGTGTACTAGAAAAAGGGCAATGCTGAAAAGTTTGTATCTCAGTGCATCAGTTTTTTAGCACTTTACTTTTCTAGCAAAATTTACATCAGGGAGAGTAAACTCCCATGAAATGAGTATATGACAAGGCTAAAAAGAGGCTTGAAAGGCAGTAGTGCACTCAGCAAGAAATAAACTCTAAGTAAACACTGCTCTGGTTGACACACTATTGTGGCCCCCATCCTTTAATGATCTTGCATTTCTAATCATTCAGTCACATGTCTGTCACTGTTTTCACTGAAAAAAAAGGCAACAAAATTAATCTCTAAAGCTTTTGGTTCCCACTCAGTTGAACAGGAAAGTAAGGCAGTTCTAACACAGCTTTAAGAACAGTAGGGGCCAGGGAAGGAGGCATGGAGCCAGTCCCAGAAAGCACATACAGTCTGGAAGCCTTCTCATGGGACCCTCCAACACAGGGACATCAGTGACTATCATTTTGGAGGACATGATCATCAGCCCCTCCTAATGCTGACATGTGTGTGCAACATTAAACAATCTGAATTTTCCACACTTTTTACCTAATGAAACCTCGAATGTGTACAAAACAACTTATGTAAAAGGATGCATTATTTCTATTAACTTGTTTTTAAAAAGCCAGAGTATACCCATCTAAAAAAGAAGCAGTACAACCAGACTTCCACGTTTTATTTCACGTGTACAAAAAAGTCATAATCCAAAACATGACTCACTGTTAAGGAGTTAATATAGAATTTAAAATTATTAGGAAATATAAATTACATGACAATTTCTCTCACAATTTAAACCAAAGCAATTTAAAAAAACAAAGTATCATTAAATTATATAACAATTGTTTGTTATATGTTTCTATCATATTAAAGCAGGTATATTCCAAGTACTCGTCCTTAAACACTTTTGATGACTCTAAAGTAAAAAGATATTTGAAAAGAAAACTATAAACTGGGAGAGAAAGTGACAGGCTTCATATTTTATCTTCAACACGCTCAAGTTTGAACATGAGTTTCCTTCCTTGCATATTTTGTATACTTATAAATATTGTGCAAGTACTGGCACATGTTGATGTATCACTCAGTCACAAAGAAGTATGAGTCTCTGCCACGCCACCTGGTTTTATCAGCAATGTTAACTAAGAGCAACTCAAGCATCTCTATAAATATTTTGTAGATGATACTTCAGAGGTTGACTGAAAAAGTTTGTTGTTTAGAAGTAAAAGAACTTCAGGGAATGAGAACTGAAGTCAAATTTAGACAGTAAAATGCAAAAAAAATTAAAAAATAGGATGCAAAAATAATCTAAAATTAACCAAAAAATTATTATAAATTATCCAAGTCAATTAGAAGGTAAAAATTGGAACAAAAACTTTGTAACCCTATCAACAACAATGGTGGGAAAATGCATCAGGATACAACAGTCTACGACACACTTCTCCTGTCTCTACAAACTAGAGACACAACACCACTGGAAAAAAAATTCCCTCCCTATCATTCAGTACTTCAGTCTGTTTAAGATCTCAAACAGTTATTAAAATAGCTACACTTCCTGCTATCTAAAGTAAAGCTAATGAGGTAGCCAGATCATCCAAATCAGATAGGGCTCTCCACTGGAAGTGATTTTTCAAGGAACACTTATTTTTAATGACAAAGAGTTAGTTCAGATCATACGCCAAGTTACTAAAAACTGAATGCAGGAACAAGCATTTCTTATTTTTGTTTATGCTGACAGAGGCTACAAAAATGCAATACAAAATACATTACCAAGTATGGGGAAAAAAAACCCAACCATGTGTCCCTAGTGGGAGACCGCAGGAGTATGGAGACATGCCCAAAATGAGAAAGCCAGAGCCCATCTGCTAAACACAGGGCTCTAAACCAAACTGAGCCCTGCACTGAATGCACAGCGATCTTGGCAGTGTTGTGGTGGCTCCATCTCATGTTCACATGCAGAGTTACACTTGAATTCACGTTAATACAACTGCACACCTCAAACAATCCCCTTCAAAGGCAGCAATGCACTTCTTGGCTGTGTAAGGGAACTGCCAAGGGGCTGCAGCACAGCAGGGATGATGCAATTCTGACCTCAATACTGCAGCACCCTGTCATGGCATCATAAATACCTCCTGATCCAAAACACTATGAATAATGAAATTAAGCCATTTTCAGACACACTGACATTTCTGGCACAGAAGAGGAGTCTGGAGTTCCTCTGAATGCTTGGTCATGTTTCAGACCGTAGGTATAATGGAATGGGATAGGCTTTCACCTGCCTGTGAAGGTTGCTCGTGCTCATGCTGGAGTATCTGCACTGAGACCTTGCCCATATTACAGCTTTTGATTGTGTTGTACGTCCCACCTGCAAAGTGTGCCTGACACCTCTGAGAAGGATCAGCTGTGCTAGCCATGAAGTCTGTAATCCATCTTTTCCTTTCTCTAATGTTCATATACAGGTTCATCTCTATGAGAGACCAATCTAGGACCATGCAATGGATGGTAGGGCAAGAATGACAGACAGATCAGGAATTTCTGCTCAATGCCATGTTCTCATGCTTTTTGCTTTGCTCTGTGCAGGGTGAGCAGCAGGACTTTCAATCCTAGTACAAATGACCTGGCTGGAAGAACTCTGTGGAGCCTGCCACAATGATATAATAGTGAATTCAGGAGAAGGGATAGCCCTAGCAAGGGAGCTCACTGCATGTATTTGCACCCTGCACCTTTAGAAAGGCTGAGAGAGCCCGAGTGCTGTGCCCTGGAGTGAAGACAAGACAAGGTCAGTCACTATCGGCTGAGTCCAGGGGGCTGGGTAACCTGCTGTTAGATACAGGTGACTGCAGGATGTGGAAACTGATAATTTTAGGCAAAAAAAAAAGACAAAACAATATTGAATGTTCAAACTCCACACAGTTAACAACTGAGAGCTTTTGTTTAAAATCAGCACTAGTGATAAGGTCCTAAATGAATGTAGAGAAGCTGTAGCATCATTCCTTCAGAGAATAAGCTATTTCTGTCACACGCATATCTTCTTTTATTCTGTAACTCAGCTATGTGAAAAATAGTGCCTTCTTACTCAGCAGATTTGCCCTCTGTCGGAGTCAAATCTGCTGACTTAACAGCAACAATGAAATTTTTTATTGCTTTATAATCCTTCAGGGAGAATATGCTAGATTCCATTTCCAATTATTCATCAGACAGAACTGATTACTGAAGCCTGGGGCAGAACCAAATTCTGTGTAACTTGCACTTGCACGGCTGAGCAGGTGCAATGGAGAGTGTCAGCACACGCCTGCCATGGTGGATTAAGCTGGAACAGAGGAGGAGTTTTCTGGCCCCAGCTGCCTACCTGGCCCCTCTCCCAGCAGTGGTCACAGCTGGGAGGGCTTGCTGCCTTGTGAATTATTTATAGAAGCAATGCATTTTACAGACCAGACTGCTAGAACAAATTGACATCAATTTGGGCTTAATCTGATATCACATGTATGAATACCCAGAGGGTACCACTTATTCTGCCTTGTCATTACTGAGAAATTGAGCAGCATTTCTGCTCAATTTCCCACCATCTCCAGTCCAATGCATTAAAAAATAAAAGACCATGCCTCATCTTAGGGGATATTTAAACTATATTGATACCTTTACAATTCCAAATGTCTACAAACACTGCATTTTCAAAGGGTATGTGTGTCTGTAAATACCTATTTCATACATGCTGCCTGTAACATTTCTGTAATAATCATTACACCATATTTGGAAAGATTGCTATGAAAATCCAAACTAGGAATTTAAATTTCTGTTTTCAACCACATGACTGTATTAATAGCCATTAAAGACTACCCATAATTAAAGACTACCCAGAAGTATTTCAATGGATTTGAACATCACAGGATAGGAGCTAAACAATGAAAATTTCCATAAAGAAAACGTATCAAAATGAAAAACTACTACAGACAAGTAGGGGAATCATAACCATTTTTAAGGATGCTAGATGACACTTTAAACAGTGGCAGCTCTTGTTAACTGATATATAACCATTTTATTTATTTAATCAGTGAAAAAGACCTAAGCTACTAGAGAGAGATTGAAAATGCACAAGAGGGCAGTGTTTTTTAACATTTTAGTGTTTTCCCTCAGAGCTGTGGGTTTTGACATCATGACTTTGAGCTTCCTAACAATAAGCCTGTTGTTTCTAATTACACTTTTCAGATCTTTCAGACCAGCCCTTGAGCAGTTCAAACAGAAGACTGAGCAAAAGTGGCTTCTGATTAACACTAAAACATTTAAAATACATGGTAATATTTATAAACGAGTTATGATTTCCATATTAAACCAAAATCCTAATTTGACTTCATGGCTTCAAAGCACCTAATGCTTTACCTTGCATAGAGCTAAAGCAAGTCAACAATTTTGTGCATGATGATGAATTTGTTAGTCATCTTGCAGTCTGAGCACACATCTAAGCACACGCCTAAGCAGTTCAGACACCCGGCCCTCGGGGCAGTGCTGTAACAGATCTTCACATGTGCAACAGCTCTTGAGATTGTATCCAGTGCCAAAGGAATTCTCCACAGTCTTGCAAACTGCTTCTACAGAAAGCAACTTCTATTTTCTTCTGCCATCGTCACTAGACATAGTCAGTGCTTCCTAAGGATTTTTCTTCACTGAAGGTAGAGTTTTCTTCTGCAATTTACCACATTTACACTACACAGCTTTTGTGCTACTGCTCTGTCACACCAGAGTGTGAACAAAACACATTCCAAAGTAATGCAGCTACAGAATCACAGAGTCCTTAGAATAATGCAGGTTGGAAGGAACCTTTGGAAGTCATTTGGTGCAACTCTTTTCTCATGTCAAACCTACCTTCAGGTTGTTCAGGGCCCTGGCCAGCTGCGTTTTGAAAATATGTGATGATGGAGATACCACAATGTCTCAAGTCAAATGGTTCCAGTCTCATCACCTTCCCTGTGAAAACTGTATTCCTTCTGTCCAGCTGAACCTTGCTGCAATCTGTGACTGTTACTCCTTTCCTTTCTCTGTACATCTCTGAGAAGAGTCTGGCTCTATCTTTTCTATAAACCTCCTTTAGGCAGCAGTAGATAGCAATTACATTCCCTCCTTGGCCTTCTCTTCTCCATGGGGAACACACTCAACTCCCTTAGCCTCTTCTTCTATGTCATATGCTCCAACCCCTGACTATAGTGGTGGTCCTCCTCTAGACCCTCTTCAGTTTGACAGTGTACCTCACACTGGGGTGAGGGCCTCAAAACTAGACACAGTATTCCAGTTGCTCCTGAGTGATGAGCAGAGATAACCAAAGCTGGGCATGGTTTTGCTAGCGGAGTATACTGTCATGCCAGCTGCTGACCAACCTCTAACTTGGTGTTCACCAGGACCCTTAAGTCCTTCTCTGTTGTAATCCTCCCCACACAGATGGCACAGCCCCAGATGTCCTGTTGAAGTCATGGTAAAAGATATGCACAGCTCTCTCCTTATCCACAGATGGAATCACGTCACCACAGAAGGAAAAGAGATTAAGTTGGGCATAATTTCTTCTTGGTAAATCCATGATGGCTGCTCCAGTCACCTTGCCTTTCATGCCTGGAACTTGTATGTGTCTGGTTTACTTAAGTGAACCCTAACTCAATCCTACTCTACAATGAGCAGTATCTCTTGCCTTCAAACTTTCCTACTAAGCACAGACCTTGACAGCAAAGGCCAAGGCAAAGACCTTCCTTTCTACTTAGGCTCTTTGTTGGATTTTGCATCAGGCCAATGTCTTCCTTGCTGTTCTTTTCAATGTATGTCCAGAAGCTCTTCTTACTACCTTCACATTCTTCACCAGTTTCAATATCTGATGGGCTATGACCTTTCCAAAATCCATATTGCCTATCTAGTAAAGGCTTCTACATTCCTCCAGGGGTAGCTGATCCTTACTTCCAATTTCCTTGCACTTATTTTGGTCTTCTTAAGGTCACACAGGAGGTCCATTTTTAGTCCAGCTGGCCTCTTTCCATGCCTTTTTTCTAGCACACCAAAGCGAACCACTTACTTTGCAAGAAATCTCCCCTGCCCTGTGATCTCACTTTATAATGACAATACTTCAGCCACTGATGTGGTTAATGTAGTTTTGGAAGGTTGAAGAATTTGACTAGCAAAAGAACATTTTGCTGCTATGTGTTACAGCTCCACTAGATGGCTGATGGATTAGGATTGTAAAATCTTTTGTAGAATTAATAAAGCTAAAATTGCTTGCAAGGGAAAGCTTTAATATTCTCTGCTTGAAGGCATAGCACCTCTGACAGGAGGGGTCTGCTTTGAAAGGTCCACTCCTTTCAGAGAGAAGAAACAGCCTTCCTGCTGCAGCTAAACAAGCTGCAGACAACAGACTGAAACACAGGTACACAAACCATCTACATCCAATATTTCAAACACAGCTTTCACTACAAACTATTGCACAGCCAAGAATGAGTTATGAAAACACACTGCCTATTTTCATCAAAATTAGGAAATACCTTGGGGAAACATTCTGCTAGCTGCAGAAACTTGTCCATCTTTTTCTAGCTCACAACTACTTAAATTCTAGTTTTGTAGCAAAACTACAGCATTCGAGTGAGTTCAGTGATACATATATTTAGGCTCCTCTTTAACGTCAAGTTTTTAGAGGGGATACTTGTAAAGAATGAATTTATTTATATGACTTGTGGCTGAGAAATCACTGAGCAGTTCTTCTCATGGGGCCACTCATTTTGACTCAATCTATTCAGTCATCTCTGCTGATGGGAAAACAGGACAGAGCATGGGCCAGAGTTTCATTGTTCTGCCACTAGTACTCCCCAAGCTGAGGATGGCATTTTAGGGTACAAAAGAGCTGAATTTCAGTGGAAATGGGGATGTCAAGCTCAGAACCTATCTAAGAGGACAAAGAACAGAACAACAGATGACTCACCTTCTTCCATCAAACTTTACCTCTAACCAAAACAGAGAACAGTGAATTAGGCTATAGCAGCAGCATCAACAAGAATAATTAAAAGTTATTATATAAAATTAATTAAATAAAAAATAAATTGACATGAGATAAATATATTGCTTTTGCCTATCAAGAAGTGTTTTGTGTTGCTCAGCTCCAATTATACAGTGACTTATAAGAGTGCTTTGTTTTTTACATATGCATGGTTCCACTGAAATTAATGCTATTACTGGTAGGAAGTTACCTAATTTGAAATAATAGCACTACACAGTATGCCTGAAGTTACTAGTTTGTGCATGCTTTTGCAGGCTGGAAATCTACAGCAGCACTTTATCACTTGCTCTGAGCCAGTTAATACTCATACAATAAAAATGTTTGTATGAACACATAGAGGAAGTGCAACTCACTGTGAGAAACCAACTACTGACAAAGCAGGAAAATCTAGGCTTATCCAATGTAATGTTCCACCACCACAACACTAATGTCCACTAATACCCTTGCAAGTCAAACAAAATAAGAAAGATTTTAATAGAAATATATAAGGCTTACTTGTGTTTTGTCATCTTTAGATCATGGCAAAAATGGTTGAAGAACCTTGCATAGAACAAGTGCATAACTGCATGCTCCTTTCCTCCGATGTACAAATCCACAGGCATCCAGTAGTCTGCTAAGTCACTATTAAAGGGCCTGAAAAAACACAATTATAGGAAAAAATCCAGTGTTGAAAAGAAAGATCAGCATTACTAAAGTAGCTCATCAACCTTAACTGGACAACACTGTTTACTGAGAGCAATACATGTGTAATAAAACTTTCAGTTTGCTATCAGATCTTTTTATTTTTTTAAGAAGTAAAATGCTTATTATAGACAAAAATTTAATTTCCGCTGAGATGCAGATCCACAAAAAGATTATTTTCCTATATTTCAGGCAAGCAATTACTTGAGAAAGCAATGAAAACACTTGACTGCTTTTTAAATTATTTTTTGTAAATACTCTGCGGCCAGCTTTAAATTTTTTAGTATTTATCAAGCTTTACATACAAATATATTAGAATGAAAGACAAAAGAGATGACCACTTAAAACCAGTTGATTTTTTAATTGACAGTTTGTATTGTTGCCATTAGGGGGCAATGGTGCAGTTCAAGGCTGCAGAACCCTCTGTAGAGTGAGATAGGTCACAGCACTCCAACTGAAGGATGCTCGATGAAATGACAGTAAATTTGCCATTTACAGCATATTTACTATATCGTTGGAGGTCACCTGAATGGTTTCCCAGCATTGCTTACTGCTTCGTTACATATTTCCATGTCTCCTGTAGTGGGCCCACAAAATACTATTTGTACAGAAGTTTTTCTATAATGTAGGCTTCAAGCCCCTGCTCTAACAAATTTACTTGTTTTGTCTGTCTGTGTGATTATTCCATCTGTAATTTTTGTTACAGCGACACTTCCTTCCTCACAGATGAGCCCAGAAGCAAATCATGGATGTAGGATTCATGTTTTTGATGGAACAAATCAAACCTAACTAGCTCATAGGGTTCCAGAATCAACAGAGTAATTCTCCTGAACTGTAGACCAGTGAAATATGGTTTATGGAAATGAAGGGTTTACATATGCATATCTTAGCTAAAAGAACTAACTAAATAAATCAAATGCAGGCAGCAATTTAGTGCAGAAGTCCATATAAATGTTCTCATTTCAGTGTAAAACAGATTAGACTACACTAAGCTGTTACTTTTGACAGTTGGATGTTACATCTCACTATTTATTCTTCAACTTCTGGAAAAGTCCCTCTTGCCCACACACAAAAAACACTTCAAACTGTAATGGAGAGGAAGCAATCTGCCTAACTCAGTAACAGCAGTAATATATTCATGCTATCACTGGAAAATAATTAAAACTGGCATGAAATAAAAGAGTTCACAGAAGATTTTTCTCTAGTTTAACCAAACTAGTGCTGCCAATACAAAAAAAAAATAATCAGCCCAGCAACATTAATTCACTACGTATATGTAGTATGTTCCCAGACATGCTCTGCACAATAAATAAACAAATACATGCCTAAAGAGCCCATCATGTGGTATCAATGTTTCAAAATGTTATTCTTCCTGTCCTCCTCCTACATAGTAGGGATGTTGCACTAATTCCTCTTTGGGAAAAAAAAATGCTATCAAGCAGCGCTACTACAGGCAGACTATGAAGCAGAAAAACAGCTAAATAACTACATCTGTTTTCCCACACTCTCCATGCTGCAGACACTAGTCCACAGCACATGAAAAATCTCCTTTCATTAATTATGCATATAGTGGAAGTGCTGACATGGCAGGAGAGTGCTGTGATGCCTCTTCACTCGAGGTCTGCACACAAGGAAATGGCAAGAGTCACCAGAATTTAAAAGGAGAGAAGGGAAGGTTCCAGGCTTGGCAGCTGGACGCTACACTGGACTACTTCTCTTCTTACCAGTGGAACAGCACTGCCTGTCCTCGCACTGAACTACTCAGTGCATTGCCAGGGAGGGTATGCTCCATGCAATTTACCAGTCTCAAGAGTCATAGCAGGCTGTCATTCCTGATGGCACCCCCCACTAAGGACTTCAGCTCCTCAGCTGAATATTTTCTCTGTGCCCTGCCCCATAATTCCCATTCATGCAAACTTCTGCTCCTTGCCCTGTAGTTCCTATGCTTACATAGTTGTGTTTACACATCCTGCTCTTCTAGAGCTGGATGATCTTCTAGAGCTGGTCAGATCTTCTAGATCTCCTGACACAGGAGCCATCAAATACCAGATTTTTAGACCAGCCCATATATTGTCCTGGTTTTGGGTGCGATAGAGTTCTTTTTCTTCTAAATAACTGGTACAGTGCTGTGCTTTGAATTCAGCATGAGAATAATGTTGATAACACACAGATGTTCTGGCTGTTGCTGAGCAGTGTGTATCGTAAACCAAGGACTTCTTGGTCTCTCATGCTCTGCTAGAGAGCATGTGTACAAACAAGCTGGGAGGAAGCACGGCCAGGAAGGCTGACCCAGACTGGCCAAAGGGATATTCCATACCATAGACTGTCATGCCCAGTAGATAAACTAGGGGAGTTGGCTGGGAGATGCCAATTGCTCCTAAGGGATAGGCTGGGCAGTGGTCAGCAGATGGTGAGCAATTACATAGTGCATCACTTATTTTTCCCGGGTTTTCTCTCTCTCTTTCTCCCTCTCCTTTTTATTATAATAATTATTATTATACTTTGTTTCAGTTATTAAACTGTTCTTATCCAAGCCATGATTTTAAATTTTTTCTTCCTCCTCCTGATTGTCCTCCCCAGCCCACAGGATGTGGGTGGTACTTAAATGCCAGCAGGGGTTAAACCACACCACCTGCCCTGTGCTGTGCTCAGGCCCAAAGGGCAGGCACACACTGAGGGCAGTGCAGGGATTTACCCTGCCAGTAGACTGCAGCTAGAAGCTGGAAGCACCTGAGTGTGTGGTCCCTTTGCTCCCTTCTGCTCTGTGTAGCAGGCTTGCCCCCAGTGGCCCTGTGCCTGCAGCCCTCACCTGTTGGTGTTGTGAGGGTCAGTGTACCTCAGGTAGTACCATGCAGAATCAACAAATGTGTCCATGGTATCGACCTCTCGCCGTGCTGCTGCCTTGCACCTGAGCAAGAGGGGAGAAAAGCTTTTTTAGATAAGTGACAAGCTTGGAAAAAACCGCAAACAAACATGGACAGAGTGGCCACAAAGACATTTAGATTGAAAACTGAGCAGTCTGAAGAGTGACATGTTCAGAAAAAGACCAACAACAGTAATAGGACTTTTTCCCTCTCTCTCCCAAAACATAGCAAAAGAAAGCCAAAAAGAGGCCTGAGCAGCCATCACATCCAGCAACAGCTGAAGATGGCACTGCACTGGACAGCTCTCTCAATCTTGGAATTTTTTAGAATTGCCATTTTAAAAGCTACAAAGCACAGACAAGCACACTTTGCCATAAAGTTAATGGGCACTGAATATAGATCACACTCGTTAGGTACCAGCAGATTTAGCAGAAAGGTCAGGTGGTTGCCTCTCACTGATTGTCTGTACAAAATGGTCTTTGCAGATTCCATTTATTATCTCTAGAAAAAATTAACTTAGTTTAATTTCAGCTTTCACTGAGATCAAATCTCTTCTAGACCTTGTAGCACAATTTTAATTTGTGATTACAGCAAATTGATTTTTGCTTGTAATTATATTGGCAGCCCTAAGGAACAGTTTCAAAATAGATTTTAGGAACTCAGGTTACTTTCTGTTAATTTCTCCTTGAATATTCGTTGTTTGTAGGAGCCAATAATCACATTTAATAAACTTCCATTTGTTGTAAATGATCCCTCTTAAAAATCTTACTATTAAAACAATGAGATTATTCTAAAGTTAATGAAACTTTGCAATCTGTGACACTCTTGTACACAAATGACATTGATTATATGTAAGAAATGTACACAGTTAATAATTGTATCTAAGTTTAAATGCATGTATATAGTAGTACTAAGTATACATAATGAATGGGGACTGGCTATTTCATATTTACTAACTGCATATTTAGTATGAGCACAGATGCATGTTGCAGCTCACTCATCAAGACTCTGATCAGTCTTGATGAGTGAGCTGCAACATGCATCTCTGCTTGTCTGCCTGATACTTCAGCGTGGCTTGCCAAGGCAAGTTTACAAAAGCATCACCACGTAACATTTTCCTTCATTCTGTCTCTGTACCTGGTCCTCCTTTACATGCAAGTTTTTCTTCCAGTGAGAATAATGTAATAAAGGAGTTTTACTTCTAACTGCTTTTTAGTGTAGAAAAATAATTTTAAAAAATTGTACACATAAACAAAGACTCGGCCAATGTAAAAGAATGGCTTTTCTGTCAAAAGTAAGAATACTTTACAGTCACTGAACCATAATTACATCAGCTTCATGCCTCAGTGCTCTAAATGGACATGGCTCACTAACACAGAGACAGCATGGGCATTTTTCAGAGTTTATACAATTTATATCAATATTGTGATTACAGGCACAATACTGTAATCTCATTAGACAATCTTCAGACAACTAACACAATTACCAGGACTTGTATAACGAAGAATAACTTGGGCATCTCCTCCCATTTATGATTGTTAACATTACTGTCACCCAAATACTCAGACTCTTCTATCTTTCCATCTGGCTTTCCTTATTTATTCTAGATATTAAATGAAACTAATAAAAAACCCCTATTACTGGAGAGAAGAACTAAAGGAAGGGATGATGTCACTTCTTGGATCAAGGAAAAGCAAGGATGACCGCACACAGAAGTAATAGCTCAAATTATTTGAAACTGTAGCAGACATGGATGAGCAATACTGATGATAGCTGTCAAAAAGGTGAAAATTAGGAAGACAAATAAAGGTGAGAATTAAAAAAGTTAATTTCAGCAAGCTACTACATTTTAGGCTAAGAAACTAATCCTGCGTGACTTTATTTCTGACTAAACAAATGCCTTTGATTAACTTCTATGCAGAGCAGCCACAATAACTATTCAGAAACCATAAGGATTTGCTATACATCAAAAGTATGTTATTGCCTGGTAAACAATAAAACAATTTTTAACTAAGGTTGTGGGGGAAGACAAGAGTGCACACAGTGACTTTCAGTCACAACAGGAAAATTTTTCAATTGAAATTAGGAATTGTAGACCAAGGCACTTCTGGGGGCTTTGCTAAACCTGTGGATCTTATTCAGTAAGGCTTTGCTGCAAAGGTCACACAGGTCACACTTTAAAATACGCTACTATGTGCAATTTCAATAGGCACATCTGAGAGGAAATTTTCTATGCAGAAACACAGGAGTAAAGGTCTCTTTTACAAAAATTACATGTTATCAACAAAGTTTAAAATACATGTTTCCAGAGAAGCATGGAACTGCTAATATTAAAAAAAATTTAGATGTAATGAATCTGCTGAATTATCAGTGAGAGCCCTATTGCCATTTATATGTCTGATTTCCCTACCTGGCAGCCTGACAACATGCTTCCTGTTAGTTTGGTCAGGCTGCTAGGAGCAGCAATGCATTGCACAGCTGATGAAAAACTTCCCTGGGATACCTTATGTTCTACTAGTTCCTCCCACAGAACCTACAGGCAAACTTCAGTGTACAGAGTATCTATGCAGTCCTCAAGATCACACAACTGATTTTTATAACACATCTCTCATTAAATCATTTAGACTTTTTATTTCTTGAACAGATGGACTACAAACAATAAGGATTACAGTAATGACAGGATGGATTTACTTTCAAATCTGAATTACATGCTATCTGTAAGGCACAGCTTCATGATAAATATTTATATAGCTGAGGGAACACTTTATTGTTGACTATTGCAAGAAAATAAACACAATGTTAGTTTCCTTAACAAGAGGACCAATGCACTAATCATTATAAGCTTTATACGAACACTGATGAAAGACAATTAAATAACTGTAATAAATGAAGTGATAAATACTGTTAAGAAATGGAAAACGGAGAAAATTATTCTGTTTTTCCTTTTTTTCTCCCCTCTAACTTAAAACCAGTGAGTTTTGTTTCAGCTTGTTTATGAAGAAAGAGCAGTAGGCATTGAGTGTTACAAAAAAGAGTTTGTATAAGAAAAAAATCGCTGTGCTGGGTCAAACTAATCAACATTTTGGAGTCTCAGAGCAGTCACTTGCCAACACTTTGGGAAAGCGCACAAGAAACAGGCAGGTGCAAAGTGATCTCTCCCAGGCTGCAGCAGATACAGCACTGACTTACCTTGGACAGGAACAGTTCACCCATTCTGGGGCGCTTTCCAAAGGTGAGGCTCCCTTTCCTGTGAACGTGGTCACATTGGGCAGCACCACAGGTAAGTCCTGGTAAGGCACGGGGACAGTGCCGCACGCCTGGCAGTGAATGATTGGAATGGGCGTTCCCCAGTAGCGCTGTCGAGATATTAACCAGTCTCTCAATTTGTCACTCGTTAGGTCTCCACCTATTCTTTTATTTTTGGCCTGCTGAGTAATAGCTTTTAAAGCCTCCTGCCGAGTCATGCCGGTGATCTGATTAAAAAAAAAAAAAGAGACGTGGAAAAAGAAAGAAAAATTTATAGTTGCTGTCAGCGAAAGTGCAAGAACAAACAAAACCAGTCAGTTTTCTGAGAGTCAAATAAAACAATAACTTCTCTCTTACCACTGGTTAACATCCTGCTGTCCAAGAGACTGTTCGCATACCAGATGCTCATTTGAACCTTCTTGCTTAAAGGATTATGTTCTTGATGGTCTGAATAGAAGAATGCTGAGAAGGAGTCCTGTAGACCCCTTCAGCCATTATTGGCAGGTATTTGCATTTACTGCTGATATCTTTATCAGTTGCTGTATGCCAAAACTTTCAGAATTCTATCACAAACGTAAGGTAGAGGAAATGCAAATGAAAACTGCTTTCCTTCTCCTGTGCTCATTTCAGGTTTTTCTATTCTTGCTTTCACATCCATTTTAACCATTTAGACCCTACCTGGGAAGTAATGTGTCTGCTATTAAAACACATATTTTCAAGAGCTATATCTAAAGATAAGATTCCTATGCCTCTTGAGGCATCCATGATACCACAAAGGCTGAAGCCACATTTCAATTAATTTGTTGAAGAAGGATTAGTATGTTCATGTTTAGGTTAAAATTCTATTGAGGTTATGAAATAAGAATCAACTTTTAACATAGGTTAAATTATTCCGTTTCCATTATAGAACTGACACCAATACAGAGGAAAGTTCAACCTTCCTCGCATGTACAAAAGGAAAAAACTTATTTTATTGCTACAGCAGTGCCAACATATTTCATCATTAAATTATTCCCAGAAATTTGGTAGCATAAACTTGGCTTGATTTAAAAAAAAAATCCATTTAATCATACAAAGTATTTGGCACTCTTGGGAAAAAAGATTTAGTCTGCATCGTTACTGTAAGCTGGAAAGAAATCTATACTTGTATACCCACCTCTGCAGAATTAATGACCTTCTCCAAACCATTTGGCAAAGTCTCAATGACTTCAGTGAAAGAAATGCCCAGATTCTTAGCTACTGCAGCATCTTCTGCACTCGTACTAGGAATTCCTAGAAGGGATGGAAAACAATTTCATTTCTATGGCACTCTCTTTATAATGACATTTTCCCAAAAGAGTTAAAGAAAATGGTTTAAAACAGTAAAAATGTTTTTGTATTCTTTAAGCAGTGAAATTCAGACAGCAATAATTACAACTCAGTAATTTCTCAGTTCCTCTGTAATTCAAATGTTCATCAGTGTCCTGTCTTTCTTTCAGAAAAGTTTGAAAATTAGGTGGTTCTGAAAAAGCTAAAAATAAAGCCATAAAATTTGGACAGAATTACAGAATTTTCAATATAACCATATTATCTAAATATAATATATTTAAACAATACAAATTTTAATTCTATTTGCTAATATGATAATCAAAGACTCAACAAAGAGCAGTCTTCCTGTTTCAATATTAATTTATCTCTAATTTCATAGAATTATGAAATAATAGAATATTATTAGAATTAGAATTCATCTAATTTCACCATAATGCAACAGTCTCAAACACTACTATCTCTTTAACTTACTATGAAAGACATGATTTGTTTATAAACTCAGGGAAACTATTAAAATAACATCAGTTTGCTATTCAGACTATAACTAGTGAGAACACTTCCTACAGCTATTCAGATGAGTTACACAACTCACACTATTTAAGGCTCCCAAAGCTCTCTTCCCCTCTGCATTTTATTATTTGGGACACTCATGCATTTTAATTCTGCTCTGGCGGGTTTCACAATGAGTTAAGAAATTTCTTAGCTTACTTTATTATCACAAATAATATTAAGATACTAACAGAATTATTATTTACACAGAGATACATCTTTCTGCATATTTTTCCCCTTGGATGATAATTTAATTAATAATTTGAACCATCTTGCAATTACTGTCATCTTTAAAAGGCAAAGAAACTTATTCCAACAAGACAACACCAGCATTAAGTTGGTGAAAACTACACACAAAAGTTCTCAAAATATTTGCTGAGCACATTGGAATTATTAACTAAACCAGCTTAACAATCGTCTTAGTTCAGGCAGTGAAATGCCTGCTATACTTTAACTCTGCCAATATGTGGAAGTTTGGAAGCAGATGACTAAAGAAAATCAAACAAAACTCCCCTGTGACAAGTAAGTCCTTAACTAGAAAAACACAAAATTGCTATTTTATCTTTCCAGCAGATGTACACTCTTGCCATTTCTAGAACAATGTTTGTATCTTAATTTGTCAGAGAGCCCTGCAGTCTGCAACAGGTGACTCCACAATATGCTCTACAAATGGAAAAAAGCAGATCCCACTTTTTGGTCTGCTTCTTTTTGAAAAGATGATGCTATTAATGTACACTGGCAAAGCTCAACAGCTGGCACCCTCAGCTTCCCATGAAGAGCTGGGCTGTTTCCAGCAGACATAAGGCCAAGGTATGTGCCAGCAAACTGGAAGATTTTAAGGAAAAATAAGATTAGGTATCTCAATTATTTGGCTTCTCCTATATGAAGAAAACTTTTGTTTCTCAAAAACAGATTCAAATCTAAACTGTAAGATGTGAGCATGTTATAAGCAAGGTATACAGCCCAAATGGATCATTTTCATCAGCTCTGTGAGGTTTATCCAAGACATTTTTGCACAGTCAGCTGGTTTAATTCAGTCCAGTTGTGCAAAAATAGCAGTGAAAGCAGCAGCCCCAGGACAGGAAAGAAGTATCAAACAACAGGGAGGCAACAACAGGAGTTAAGGGATAAGGAATGCACTGGAAAAAGGGAAGAAGACATAACTATTTCCCATTAGGACTGGCATTGAACATTGCCTTCTCAATGCAGCTCAGACCATGGCAAAGCACAAGAGTAAACAAAGAGCTTGGTGGGTGCACATTAAAACAGGTAAGGTTTTTAAACCTTAGTACAATTTCTACTTTGACTTACTAGGACAATCATATTATTTAAAAGTATGTAGTTAGCTGCCCAGTTTTGGGACCAGGCTCCATGTCCAGAAAAGGAGTAAGACAGGCAGATTCATAGGACAACTTTGAGAACAGAAGCTCTCTGCAAGGTGATTCAGCATCCTCTAGCAACACCCTCCCCCTCCACTTATCGATCCTCAACTCTAAATCATGTGCCTTAAATGCTACTTTGAGAGACAAAGGATCTAAGATAACTGTCCAAGACTACCTGAAAACAATTATTACCTATCCTGAACTATTTTACTGGCCTCAAAACAAATATTACTAGATAAAAGTCAAAATCAGAAGTTTTTTACATTTACCATCTGAAGCATTTCTCTATAAGAATATACATAATTTATGTAAACTTAAGACACAAAAAACCCCAAAAGTTAGGGTTTTTTGTCAAAAAATGGTACAGTTCTGTTTTGATTAAGGATGCTGAGAGACAGCCAAACACATATGTTGTAGGTAACCAATTTTCTTAAGATATGCAGATCCTTAAACTCAGCTCATTAAATGCACTAATTTTATAATACTTCCATTTAAAATTATCATCCTGTAAATCTCTTCACCCACATAGATTCCACATAGCTCCTTTTCCCTTCCTTCTTCTGTAACAGAGAACAGAAATCCAAAATCAAGGAGAGAGAGCCTCCGTATTCAAATATTTACTACAACAATATCTCATGCTCCAACACAGCAACTGAAAACCATAGTATTCCACTTAAATATCTAATGTCACATACCTATTTTAGTATCAAGATAATTATCAAAATTGGTTTTTGCTGAGATGACTACAGGAATCTCCTGATTGGTAAGCAAATTCACAGCTGTCACTGAAGTAAGCGAGTCTGAAAACAGATGTAATGATATGGTAAGTAAAACATAACAGAAGATATGCTAAGAACATCACTGACCATTACAATGCAGTTTATCTTAAACTTACATGAATTTTAAATAACAGTTTTCTTTAAAAAAGAAAGTGACAAACCTATTCACATTTCAAAAAAGCTCAGATGATTTAAAATGCTCAGTAAGATTGATAAATTTTCATTATTAGAAAACATACTTATAACAAGCACCTTTATAAAAACAGAGTAAGATTTGAATTATAACAAAAAAATTAGTCTTTGATCAAAATACAGGCTGCTGCAAAGTTGTACGAATTGGTTTTAGTAAGCCCTGATTTATGTACTAGCATACAATGCTACAAAATCCCACCAAAAATCACATAAAACTGCAGGGGAGCATACATCCTTATGATTTAATTTCTTACAGAAGAGCTACAAAGCATGTGAAATCTTTTTTTCTAACCTGTGTTAAAAAGCCACCTAAGTAACCTACTCATTTCCAAACAGGATATTCATATTCATACTACAGATGAGGAACCCAACGTCCACAAACAAGGGGAGATAGGAGAGGAGAGAATTAAGGGTGAGAACTAATAAACTGAAATTGATTTACAGTGTGCAGATTGGGTGGCTCAGCAGAAGAAATTCAAATCTGAATACTCCAAATTTTGAGGATTTGAATCCCAGGTCTCAATTTGGGCCTATTTCTAACTTCTTCAGTGCCTTTAAGTTGATGATAATTACAATCATTAAAATATGGGCTGCTAAGATCTTCCTTTCACCTTTCTTCATAGCTAAGCCGAGGCTATGAAGGCTTGTATTGCAATGCATAAAATCTGCTTGAAGTAAAGTAACAGCAATTTTGAGAACAGGGCTGTTATATCTCGTCACGCTTCTTAACACAAGTGATACATTTATTTATTTCTGATTACTATTTTTCCAAATTTTAGGTGTCTTGAGGTATTCATATTATAAAGAAAATTTCCACATTCAAACCACCATACGCAGATTTCCTCTGTTCAAAAAAAGTACAAAAGGGACAATTTCATTTTTTAAAAGCAACTAACCAAAAAGCGTCATGAGCAGGAAGCTGAGTGGGCAGGACACTGCTTTTAAAAATAACTTCTCTCTTCCACCCGGCAATAATTTTCATTTTATACTGGAACCCAAAATAATAACTGCAGTTTATGAAGGTGCTCTTTCCTGTGCTCATTTGCTCACATCATTATCATCATAACAGAAAAGAGAGAGTGGTACAGGTACAAGTGTAAGACAATGTATGCAGAGTATTATAATGAGATAATGTACAACGTAAAGGTCAAATCTTTATCTCAGGCATCTCCTGCTGTCAAAACCATTAGACTTACCAGATTCTAAATTAACATACGTTTTTCTAGGCAAAAAAAAATATTGAATGTTTGACAACTGGTTGTTCCATCTATTTAAATAATAGTAGCCTAAAATACAGACATGTACTTCAAGACTAAAGGTTTTAGAACTTTCAGTTACTCTGCTATACAATAGCTTTCTTTTCTGTCCTAGAAAACATAAAAACATACCCTCCTAATTATTTAAATGAGAACACAGTGAAGAAAGAGAATTGCAAGACCATGCCCATTGAAAAGAAAACAATTAAATTTAATTAAATTAAAATTTCCGTGTTACTGAGGAATTTTTTTTTAGCCTTGGTTAATGTGAAAATAAGGTCTATATAAGGCCACCCAAAATTTCTTTTTATTCAAATGCCGTTGTTGGCCTTTCATATGTAATATGCCAATCTCTGCTAATTTAAACTGAAGAATGTCTATAAGTATTTTCACAAGTAGTGGGAGTATACAATAGCAGAGTTATGTGAAATTGTGCCTCTTTTTTGAGGACTTTTGGATGTCATTATTTCAGCTCAGAGTTTCTTAATTTAACTCAGGCAAAAGCTTTAAGCTTATTGTTAACAGACGCACAAAAAAGCTTTTGCAATATTTCCACTTAAAAACCAATATAAAAATATACCATTGTCCTTATTAAAAGCAAATTTTGCACTTTTGTGGTTTGGCTTAAAGCACAAGATCCAACAAAGGTACAGGCACATGCATGAATGTGTGTTTGTGCAGTTAGTGCTTTGATTTGGTTCTACTGCAAGAACTGCAAATTTGTTCTCCAAAATTCTCCAAGCTTTTCTCACCTCTTAGACACAGGCTTTATGTACTCAACACAGTCAGGCTCCATGTTTCTTTCTACTAGCACGCAAACTTTTTTAAGGTAGAAATGGAGTACTTAAAAAAGCAGGTTCTGTACAACCAACACAATTTCCCACAAGATGCTGTTGATATCAGATGTTATACAGACAATGAAGCCTCATCTTTACCAGTAAGGGAAAAAGAAAACATTAAACACCAGCCTGAAGTAGAAACAAAAAATATTATATTTACTCTTCTCATTACCAGGTTTTCCAAACAATAAAAAAATACTAGACCATGGAAGCTAAATACAGGCAGAATTGGTGGTTGGAGACTTCAGGAAAGCAGTTAATAATAATTAAAGCATTATCAGTTGACTGTGCAAGTCATGAACTGCCACAGAGATACTCTGAATTTACTCCATTAGAGTCTTGTATTAGCAATGGATCTGAATAGTAGAGTATTATTTTACTATCTATCAGTTATCCACTTTGCTATGTATTAGTGATAAAAACAGAAAATTTGTTTTTATTTAAATTTTTTTTTTTAATAAACTAAAAAATTAGTGATATATTGACCTCTTTAGATTCCTTATGACAGGAAGAAATCATTGCTGGTGCAAGAATTAGTTCTGCTGTCTTTGTGCTAATGACAGCTTACCATATAGACATGAGATTTTCCAATGGGCTGACACAGTCAAATTTGGACTATTCATTTCTGGCAGATGAGGAAACAAGAATCTGTTCCATTGCTTTTATATACTATGAAGTGTAACAACTATTATAAAAAGAAGAATTCTAGCATAGCTGCTCTTGCCACATCTGAAGCCAGGACAGGCTGATGTGACACTGTGTGACACAGCAAGAATCAAAGGCCTGCTTGCTCTCAACAGGAAGAGCTCCCGCTCAGCTTGATGCACATTCTCTAAAGATCATTCTCTATAATTGTTGCTCTTCTACAACAAATTGCAGTGTGAGAAAAATACCACCTTTCCCTGGGATGAACTCCCTCTGAAAGACTTCCTTGAGACTGCTATTCCCATGCAGCAGTCTGTGAGTTGGTAAGATATATAAATGGGAAGCTCCATAAATGGCTTCAGGTGTATAGGTGTAAGCTGCTAGCTTCTCTTCTGTTACTTTGCCATTAACCTGAAAAAGAGCAGAAAAAATTTCTCACTGGCAGTGCGGTGGTTACAGATTTCCCTTCCTTTTCATACAGCTAACAAGTCTACATCACCCTACAGAAATACACAGATCCAAATACCAAAGCCAGACACATTCCCACTATAGAAATTTTCCAGAACCAAACCTTGACAAAACTTACTTTAAGGCCTTGAGAAAGTTGCTTTACAGTCTTGCCTTAGTTTATCCAAATATATCTATAAAAATATAATTCTAATCCCATATGTAATATTGCGCTGTGCTGCTGAGATAGACTCAATCCCTGGCTAAGCCACCCAGAATCCTTCTATTCACTTTTAATATGCATGCCTTGTTTCCAAGAAATTGGAGGGAGATGTTGCCTCTGAAATCTGAAGAGAATTTAGGATTGTCTCAGCTACAATATGACTTTACACCATACTTCTCTGATGAAGTCAATGCTGCAAATTTTGTACAGAAATAAAATAATAAAAGGCGGTACAACAAACAATTGGACATAAAATGTAAATAGTAAACTTCAAAGACTTTTAAAGAATTACCACCTGGAACTCTCGACAAGGTTTATATCTTAGATCAACTAACTGTGGAGTATATGGGGGTCTTGGAAAAAAATTTTTCTGTAAAAAGTATTGATATAAATTTTCAGAAACAATTGATAAAAACAACTTTAATACAAAGCTATTTTAAAAATACAAGTACTGCATCTTTTAGCAGGGTGCAAATCAGAGGTATTTAAAAAGTTTAATTTGTTTCAATTTGAAGTTCTGAAAAATTCAGTACTTTAAAATAAGAAGTCACTTTTAGAATGTTAGACCAGAATAAATAATCACAATAAAGCTTTGAAGTACAAGGGTTGAAATTTGATCAGGGTCTCTGAAAATCTCTTCTGTCCCTATCATATTCATGGAGCCTTGCTCATCTCTTGACAAACAAGGGGAAATCTGAAGTCCTTCTGTAGATATTTTTTTCAGGTTTCCTTTTCCTTCCTCTCCTTTCTTTCTATCGAGACTTCTCTGTAGCTCCCTCACTATCTAATGGTGTGGTTTCCATTATTTTAATTATGGGATATAGTAAGTGAAATAATGGACAAGTGTAAGCAAAGCAGTTTGCCTGAGGTCTGCCTGGGTCTGACAGAGAAGGTGCCATGCAGAGAAAAGCAAAAGCCCAACTAGACCCTAGCTGACATGTGCAGTCCTACTTGATAGTGCACTTGGCACAAATATTCTGGCTTTCAGGGAAGCTCATTAGCTGGTATGTATTTTGGCATAAATATACACAGCCAATTTGCATCCACTTGAACACACAAACCCTTTCCTAAGGAGGATAGCAGGGAGTATCTCTTTAACCCTCAAGTGCTGTTCTCCAGGAATCTGTGCTGGTCTGTGCATGAATATAATAACAATCTTTTTTAGGAGGTTTCAAGCTTTTAAGATCTGGAAATCCATTCCCATCACACTTTTCAGGGCTTGCAGTTAGCCCAACCAAGAGAGCAGCAAGTGAAATTTCTGACTTACCTTTAGCAAGAAGTCAAGAGAGCACCCAATGCAGTCACCTATCCAATTTGCTTGCATTTCTTTAATACCATACCACTCAGGGAGATCAGATAAAGCATCAAACATGGCCTTAAGCAACAAAAGAAAGAATGAGGACATTCAGCTTTTGTAAGCATATGAATTAATACTATGGGTTTAATTATAACTAACAGCAAAATGGCAAGGTGCTGGTAAAAACATTGGAAGGGGTGGTTTTATACTGCTGCTACCTCAAATTAATCTCTCTGAGAACAGAACTAACATGGTACAAGCCAGAGGTATGTCACTGCCAACAGAGACCCTGTTGTTATTAAAAATGGCCTTTCTTTTGAATGGACTACACCTTAAGATACAGGAAGAAAAAACTTAGATGAAAACAAACACAGAAAATATTCCCAGTGGTTGTAACTTCTGGGAAGTGTAGGCGACCTACTGAGCTGAACAAGACTTAACAGATGTGCTTGCAGATAGGAAGCCTACATTTGCATTAGTTGTTTTAGACAATAGCCTAGAGATTGCAGTCAGACAAAAGGTGTTAACATGTCCACAAATTTTCAAGCTCTGACTTAAAATAGCATGATAGTTTCTAGCTATCTATTTTTTCATATTTCGTATTGATATTTTACCAAGTACAACAGGCTGCAAAATTGATTAGAATCTTTAGGTTGTATCATCCTGCAAAAACGACACTAATCATAATAACAAAGCTTCATATTAAAATCAAAAAATATATATAATATTATAATAATACAATTCTTATAAGCAACCAGCAATGAAGCTGGGTCTAAAGGGGTCAAGGGTCTAGAGCAAGTCTTATGAGGAGTGGCTGATGCACCTGGGAATGTTTAGCCTGGATAAAAGGAGGCTTAGGGGGACCTTATCACTCTCCACAACTGCCCAAAAGGAGACTGTAGTGAAGTGGGGGTCAGTCTCCTCTCTCAGGTAACATTTCCCAGAGGAAATGGTCTCAAGTTGCACCAGGGGAAGACACTAGAAAAAAATTCACCATGGAAAGGGCTGTCAAACATTGGAACAGGCTGTCCAGTGAAGTGTTTGAGTCATCATCTGTGGAGGTATTTAGAAGACCCACAGACATGGTGCTTAAGGACAGAGTTTACTGATGGACTCGGCAGTGCTGGCTTAATAGTTGGACTTGAGGATCTCAAAGGTTTTCTCCAACCTAAATGGTTCTATACTATGCAGCAATGAAGAAACTCAGTGTTGCCTCCTTTACTAGCCAAAATGTCCAACAGCCAACTTGTAACTTCTATGTATATTTGCACTCAACAAGATATAAATCTATATATTTATGTGCTTTCTGATGTGTGGAATGGAAGCATAAAACTCTGTTCCAAGTCAGCTGGTATTTATCTAAAAAGTTTGAACAGCATGATTTTAATAAACGGCATCTATAACAATGCAAAGACAGACAGATAAAGTTCATCTCATTTTTCACTTCATAACACTTCACATTTTTGTTATGAATACTGTGACTGTCCAAAATCTTCACTTTGGCAGAAGTACAGCCAGAGGTATGAGTCATTTGGACAGATGGTGAATATGTTGAACAATTACAGTTAAAATCTAAGAATAAGGCAACATGTTGAATAATTTCTTCTTTGGCTGTGACTCTCAACATCAAATATGCAAGTTCTTTATTATCTCAGTAATTACTAACAATCTGCAAGGATGGACAGTAGCTACTATGTGCTGTTCAAATGAAACAGTAGGTAGGTGGATAATTAGTGAATGCACACTTAATTCTTCTCCAAGAATGCATTTCAAGTTCTGTTTTAAGGACATATTTAACTAATTTCAAAGTGAGATGCATAAAAGTTACTGTAAGAACTACTTTTTTAGTTACTGCTCTGTTGTATATCTGTCATTCAAAATACAACAAAAGCCATGTCCTTTGTAAACCATAATATTACACCACCACTTGGGGTTTTTATTGTTTTCTACAACTTTAAGAATCAAACCAATTTATTGATTATTTATAAAGAATAAATAAAAAATAAATAAAGAATAAATAAAAAATATTAAAAAATGCTAGGCTTTTGGAGAGGTTTTTATTACACTATATCTTTAATCAGTTTTAACTCACAATTGCAAGCATGCTATATCACAGAGAATTCAAAGTTTGGAGTATTCTCATGAACTGCACTGTTCCAGAAACAACTAAGCTTTATCTACCATGATCAATCTATGTATTTATATAATTATGAAAGAACAATAAATAATTGGAGATATATATATATATCTGTACTACGTATGTATATCTCTATAGATACAAACAATACCTAGATACATTCTTTGTAAGAGCTTTATGCATTTTAGAAAGAATGAAATTGTGTCAGTACACACAGAACTGGCTGTTCACATTAGACATCTATTCTAATCTACCTCACATTTTGCTGGCAGAAGCAGCTAACTGTGCATGTGCTCTACTGAAACTGTACAGTCTGTAACTGCTTGCCAGCAAAACTTCCTAGATGTTTGTTCACTGCAGTATTCATACACCAAGATTGTCAATATCAGCGTGATAATGATTTTACTCTAATTCATTGGCCTTATTAGAAGCTACAGGCTACAGTTTGACTTAACCCAGTTCTTCTCTTGATAATGCAATTACTTCATGCAACTAAATACAGGAAGAGCCAACTTTACTTCATGTGAATTAAGATAACTAAGCTTACTCTGCTCGATGATGAAGCCTAGCAGGGTTTGCAAACATAAATCCTTTATAACTTAATTTATACATAAACAGTTTAGTGTGATATGAAACAAAAATCCCAAGCAAACAAAAAAACTTCAAAAATGTTCAAAATGGAATTATGATTCTCAGTTCTTTGTACTCAACAAACTCCTTAGGTTTCTTGTCAAGGCTACAAACAGCAGGTGAAGCAGAAAATGAACATGCAAACCACAAACAATTTACCTGCTGTTACAAAGGCAAAAATATAGAGTATGCACACTGCTAGCATGTTAGTAAGTGTTTCTGAATGGTAAATTAACCTAGGGTATTCACTAGCAGGAAAGTAGAGAAACATCAATTCTTACACATATGAATGCACTTGTACATTCAAAATTAATCTGTGCAAACTAGGACCTTTTAAAAGATAGCTTAAGGAAAACCCTTTAAAAAAGCTTTTAATTTTCAAATCCAATTGCACTACACCCTACAAAATACATGTCCACAAATATATGCTTAAACTATTATTAATACAAAAAAAATTACACATAGACTATTTGGGTACAAAAAACTCTTGACCAATGCTAGCACAGAAATTCCTGAATATTTTATGTTAGTATTTGGGAAGTTAAATATTAACTCCCATGAATTTTGCTTCCATGTTGCCAACGCTGGCAGTATTCAAGGCGAGGTTGGATGGGACAAGGAGCAGCCTGGTCTAGTGGGAGGTGTCCCTGCCCATGGCAAAGGGGATTGGGACTGGATGATCTTTAAGGTTCATTCCAACACCTTAACATTCTATGATTCTGTAATTACTGATAATTTCCATTAAAAATTAAAAGCTGATCCTTAAAAATGTGTATATAACTTCTCGCTATTTCTGCCACAAATTTGTTAACTTGCTTTGTTAAGACAGTGAATACAATCAGCAAGAAGATCCCAGCACACAGGCAAATAAACAAAAGTAAAACCATGTTGAAGTCAGCAGGGGACAAAGAACAACAGCAGCAGTTCAATCCAGTAAGCAGAGAGTGATAAGATTATCAAATAAACTCAATTTTTGAATTTCTGATGATAACTTAATAGTGAGAAATTTGGAAATATTAGGTAGCAGAGTCTTTCTGCTTTCATTTTTCATTACTCATGAAGAGACAAGAAAACTTCAAATGCAAACATCTAATTACAGGAGAAATTACTCCCATCTTAATTAAACATAAGTCAAGGAATAGCATAAATACATTTTGGCAGTCTTTCAGATCTAAAGATAGACAGACTCAGGAAAGACTAAAGAAATCAAAGTTGTGTTCAGGGATGAGAATGATTTAAAGGCTCTTACACCTGAAGAAGTTGGATACTGAGGATAAACCAACGTTTCATGGACTTCTTTACTCTTTCAGAACATGCAGAAAATTCTGGTACAGCCAGAAAATGAAAGTCAGCTACCTCAGATGATCAGAGAGTAACTAAATCAAGATGAGTTTGCTGAAAATTTATCAAAGACAATGATGACCAAGCCTGAAACCAAAAGTAACACATTGTATGTGAAAAAGTGATCTCACATTTCTAGCTGTTTAGTCTGCTGAGGATTATGACAGAAATAGAACTTCAGTTATGCAATTTTCAGGCGAAAAAGATCCAGAAACTCCAAGAACGTAAGTGCTTTGCAATTTCCCAAGAGCATCTCAACTCCAAAAGTCCTCCTGCTTGTAGTTCAAAGAAAGATTCTGCTGAAACCCTAAAAAATTCAGTCTCTGACTTCATGAACTAAAATTTTTAGTAGATGAATACCTGCTAATAATTTCATACTTAGTGAGAGTAATTTAACTCCTCTATGATAGTAAATGAAATAAAATGAAAAATCTAAATACAAGCTATATAGTCAAATGTATACTCTTTTTTTAATGCAGACACTTCAATGAAGTTTGACAGATCTGCAAGGTAACAAGAAGATCAGAATAAAAAATTCAGCAAAAGGTTGCATTTCAGAAGAATTCAATTAATTAGCAAAATAAAATTCCATTCTACTAACTTACAATAAAATTTAAAAGCTTTGCTTCTGAGGAAGAGTCAAATATCCAAGCTCTTTTTGGATTAAAATGGAATTCTTCACTTTATTTGATCAACCTCCCAAAAGAGCAACCAAACGTACACTGAAGATTACACAAAATAATTTAATGCATCTTAATATATTAACATATATTAAAGTACAAGAAATTAAAGCTAGGCTGCCCACTGTTTTATTTTGCACTCTATTGCACTGTTCCAACTGTGATTATATGGTACAGCTTCTGCTGGTATTTAATATCTTTTTGTTTTACTATTTCTTCTTTTCCTTCAGTAGTTTCTGTCTGTACTATTGTAGGTCACTCTTGACTTTTATTTCCCATGTGTGAAGAATACTGAAAACATACATTAAAGAGGAGCAATAACACAGATACTGCATATACTGAAAATTCTCATGATGTCTGAACTGTCAGCAGTTTTCCCATTTCCTTACCTACAATTTATGGTCAACCAACACCTCTGGTGTGATTACACAGAGCTGAGGCAAATAAATGTTTCCTTAAAAGCAAAAAGTAAATCCAGAACTATTCTCCAGATTTGCTCTTCAGAGCTGTTACTTGCTTAAATTTCTGAAGAGAAGATACTCCCTTTCTGAAATAATGAAGTATATATTTGTGATGAGTAACTGAATCCATAAATAGAAAAGCTCTTCAAAACATTTGTTATCGTTTTTAATAGTATTAAGTATTCACTGTTTTGATTAACCTTATACCAATAGGAACTTAAATATACATTGCTGTACCATCAAATGAGATGCTGTGTTTTAAACAAGGTGAAAAGACCAGCCCGGTCTGGATATCAGCAAACAATTTTCTGTCTTGCCAAACTGACAAAACAGGTGCCATTTCTTAGGAATGAAGCGCTAAGCAAGCTGAGGGACCACTGCTCTTGGTCCCTGTCCAGGAGACAGCTCTCAGCCTGGCTCAAAAGGAAGAGTTTCAAATTGAGGTTTATCAGGCCTGTTCTGTTGGGAGAAGACAACTATGAGCTAGAATCCAACTGTGGGAATCAAAACAAATCACACATAAAGAATGAAAAAGAGCCAGCATTTCAGTTCTCAGTGATGAGGCACTACCTCCCGCTATGAAATCCCAAGTACTACCAAGACTCTTAACATCCTGAAATTCAGGACTTCAATTTCATTACATTTCATTACCATTCTGCTTAAGATCTCAGAAATAAAATACAAAATAAAAAAATCAAGCAAAATACAATTACATTAAATAATTCAAAATCTATTCAGATGAGACAAAAAGGGCTGTCAGATGCCAGAGAAAAGCCAGAGAAAACCTGGAGAAGAACTGTAGTTCATTTGCTGTTTTCCCTCCACAGAGTCATGCCCAACATCTGTGCTCCTGAAACCCACAGAAAATGAGAAGGGTTTATCTCTAAATGTCTTTACAAAAAAACTTAACTAAGAAAGGGTGCTACTTATCTGTATGGCAACTGTAAATTATATCAGTAGAATTTTGTTGATTATGTTCCCCATTATTTGAATTAAACAGACTGCCCTACTGCTGTGCAAAAAAGGGAGACGATTTAAGGCAAAACTTGAAGTTTTAAAGTTGTTTCTATTTAATTTTATTCAAGAAAAGATTATTTTCCAGCTATTTGAATGATTTTTCGTACAGTAAAATATGGAAAAGAATTGTATAAAATTAATTTAGGAAGAACAGGGTCTATAAAAAGACTAACCTTGCCAATTCTGTTTTGAGGACTCAGTTGACCATGCATAAAAACCTCCATAAAAGCAATTTACAGGTACACAGAGAAAATACTAACATCTACAGATAGATTTTTCCAATGAAGCTGCCTACCAATTCAGCAGGGTAACCATGGCAACTAAATGATTTAGCTTAAACATCTTAAATGCACAGACAACAATTTGAATAATAATGCCATCAGTTAAGGCATTATACTTTTATCAAAGCAATGTGTCAAAAGAAAAATAACAATTAAAATGTTCTCTAAAAATCAAAAAAAGCTGCTAGACCATTTCACATGTACTTTACAGTTTAAAAAGTGGGTCACAATTACTTTATTACTTTACATAAGCAAAATGTTTTCTGCTAAGCATTAAAAGCATGGTCAATATTTTTGCCCTTTGAACAAAACTCATTACCAATGGTAAATTGCCATGTGAGCCAACAGTGCTTTGTTCGCAATTTTTATTGCAAGAAAGGAATATGAGCTGGTGTAGTAACTACAAAAAAAATCAAAGCAAGTCCACAGGAGATGACTCCTCTGGACACAACAGAAATCTGAAAAACAGTGTGTGTAGGAATGAAGCACTGACTCCTGTAATACCCAGCTTCACAGACCACTACTAATCATGTAACTCCTGGCTGCCATTTGACCAGTAATGTAGGTACTGCAGATGAAGATTACTCTGATTAGTTTTTATTTCCATTAAGGTTGTGAGACACAAGGGAAAACATAAAATGATAAATGGGCAAAAGAGAGGAACACAGATGACTAAAACAGATCATCAGTATACACTAAAAATAGGCTGAAAGTTACAACAAAGTAATTTGTGGATGCTACAAGTAGAAATTAGGTTGTATCCATACATATTAAGCCATTATTGCTAGGTGGTAATTTGCATGAAGAATTAAGGGATAGAAGATGAATTAAATGTATTTCAAATGGAACTTTTCTATGAAACAAGGTTATGGAAAGACTTACATTTTCCTCTAAGCCACACAGGAATGGAGTGAGTTAACAGAAATAAAGCTTTTTTTTTTTTCAAAATACTTTCCCACTAGTTCAATTTATAGAAAACTCAGGTATAACTTTGGGGAAGGAATAGGAAACAGATTTGCAGAGAGCCATTTTTCAGAAAAAGGGCAAGGAAGATGGTACTTCTGACATTTGATCTTGAATTTCTGTAAACTTTTCAGAAGAAATATTAGTCACCATTGAAGGCACAAGAAAAAGGTGACCAGAATCAAATGGCTTTCCCTGTGATACACCAAAACCAGATAAAGGCCTGACTGTACAAAGATGAGTGAGACTCTCATAGAATTCCAACCCTCTAAGTTTGAGGGTTAGAAAGTAGCCCAAGTCAGAAAGAAATACAAGTCTTCCCCAGAAGGTGCAAGGATTAAGTTACTCTCAGAGAGTCTCTTAGTGCCTTCCAATTTTTAAATTTCAAAATAAGAAGGAATGGAACTTCAGTGGATAGCAGAAATCTAGTCATACAGCTCACTGAAAGCCTGATCCACTTAGTTTTCTACCTTTTTCCAAACCCAGGAAAAACATCTTGCACAAAGATGGATTAAATCTGCTCTGTGCCTGTGAACTTGTCCAAGCTGTGAGGAAATAAAGGGCCATGTGTGCTGGGCTACAAATTCTGGCAGTACTGCTCGAAGACCTAAATGCTCCTCTATACTGACAGAAAACATAGATCTTCAGATCCCAATGATTGTGACCATGTTAGCCTGACATAATCTTGTCTTAACCTTCTGGACACATTTTTTAAAAAACTGAACTGGACAAAAGATGTTCAACAGGCGACTGACTCAGAAATGGGGAATAAAGGACTCAGGACCAGACAAGTTCTGGAAGGGCAAGTTTCTATTTCTGTTAGCGCCTAATGCAAAACAAGTTGACCGTGGATTTGAAATTCCCCATTTTATAATGTCCCCTCAGATTTCCCTTTTGCAGGAGTCTGGCATATGAATTATCAAACAACTGATAAAAAAGGGAAGTGAGATCCATAAACAACCGAATTACTGTACTAATTTATCATTAGAGGTACAAATATCTGAAGTCTCTGAACTGCAAAGAATTTCAGGAAAACAAAGCTGTACTGGTAGTGTTTGGACCAGCTGTTTCTGGTCCATTAGGTAAGTCAGGAAAATCTCTTTATGGAAATAAGTGTATTCAAAATCAGGAGACATGAAATAATCCCTCTTGCTGAAGTGAAGGTATCATCACCACCAATGTTATCATCCTGAAAACGTATTAGCAATTAAAGATCTTTAGTTTATTAAAGAGATGTCTTTATCCTCCATTTTAAGGACTAACTCCAAAGAAATCTGGACCCTCCACACCAAGAGGAAAGGCTCTGTAATTGATAAAGGTGAATGAAGGTCTCCCTCTCAATAAAGCCCATTCTCCTGGCAAGAGCTTTTGAAAAGAGGTGGGGAAGAAGGTTTGAGGAATAGGCTAGGAAAAGTGATTACTGTAACCAGGGTGTTCAACAATGCAGGACAATATGGATTCAGATGAACTGTCAAAAGCCTGAATCCAAAGAAAAAGGGGACAAAAGAAACAGACTTAAGAGAAAGGATTCATGCCTCTTACCACTCCTGGAGAAGTACTGGCATGACTACTGTAGGAGTGTGAGTTCAGCGAAGAAGTAAACAAGAAATCCTTTGTCTCCCTGAAAAGGAAAGAGGCTCAGAAGTTTCTCTCCTTAATGAGTTAAAAAGACATCTCATAGGACCAAAGGGACATCACATCAAATTTAGGGACAGCCAATTGGACAGAGGCCAAAAGGTCCCGCCTCAACAATTCCCTAGAAAAAGGGAGCACAAAAGAGGTAAATCGCTTTTGTGAGGTGTTTCTAGCAGGGCACGGAACTCTACCCTGGCTCGCTTTTTCTCTGTTAAGAGGTTTGTTATTTTGCTCTTTATTAAAACATTTATGTTTCTAACACCATCACAGAAGTCATCCTGCTGTTTTTTAGGCCACCTAAACTGAGCTATTTAGTGTGCTGCTACAAATCTCGGAGCACGAAGAGATACATGTAGCAGACTACCATAAGGAATGAAGAAATGTGTGCAAGGATGTTTTGAGGATAACTAGTCACATTATTCAGAAAGAGAAGCCAAAGTTGTAGCATTTCAGATCTGTAATTTGGCTCCTGTCAAAATGCCAATGCGAAGCTTCCTGATTATGTCAGTGTGTGCACAGAGCTTCTAAGAGACTGAAATACTTGGCCACTATTAGCTCAGATCCAGTCTCCCTCCAGTGGACTGTCTTCAATTGTGGCTAGCAGTTCATGGGCTGTTCAGAGTTGTATGGCCAAAACACTCTTCTTCACAAAGTAAACCACAACATGCTATGTTATCCAGTCTCTTGCAACTTGAAAGAAAAAAAATTACAAAAAAAGGGACTTTATTTGTCTTAATGTTCCAAAAATGAAATCCATTGACTATCAGATATTGGACTTCATAGAGCAGAGCCTGATAATCTGCTATTCTTATTTCAAGGTTTGGGGGGGTGTGGGAGGGAAGTTATTTTACCCCCTCTACAACCAAATGTTTAAAAGCCTTGCCAAAAGAAGCAGAGTGAGACTGTTTAAAAAGAACCACAGCAACAAAAATAGGAGTGAGTGGAGGGTGAGTAAAAAGGAAAATCCAAACCACCTGCTGATTCTTGGTAGCATCTGTCACTGTACAAGAAGTGGGAGAACATGAAGGTAATGCTTGCCAAAGCACTTCAGCTGGAAGCAATATGGCATCATTCACTGATCTGGTTGTATCAGCTAGCACAGGTCCTATGGAATATCAATCACAAACAGAACAAAATTTTGGGAAACTTTCACTGAAATCTCTAGAGTACTCAACTGTCCTTTGTAGCAATGTTTTAAGGTTTTGTAGGAGTTGCTACAAATGGTCTTCCCGAAATGAAAAGCAGAAGCAGCTCTTATTTATGTCACCAAGTTGTTCAAGAACAAAAAGTCACTTGTACATTTGCCCTTCATGTAGATAGGGAATATGGCAGTGTCCTGAGGTGACATCTTTGGGGGGAAGATGAGGGGGTGTTGTGGAGGCAAAAGTTCCTTCTTATCGTAAGATAAGCCTGCTTACTGGGGAATGACATGATGGAGACGTGATCTGCCCAAGAGATTGTGCATTTCCTGTAATAGCATTTCTCAGGTAAGAGACTAAGTACAAAGATAAATCCTTCCTAGCAGAGGGGTGGATATTGAGCAAGAGGTAATAATCCCATAAACCAGGAGTGTTTTCAAGGTTACTGTAAAGCTCCTCAGCCATGTCTTTTGGTCTTGATGAGTAAAAATTTATGGCTGATTCACCCCTTTTAAAGGGATATAAGTAATAGTGTACCAGCATGGATACAGACCAGAAATACCAGTCATTGCTTCCTACAGCCTGTACAGAGACAATAGACAAAAGACATATCAGTAAAGATAGAAACTCTAATGGAGCTCCAGCCTCAAATGGAGGGAAACAGTGAGTTGGGGTGGACCCTAAAATATCACAAAGGTCATAATGAAATCTGGTGACAAAAGAACTGGAAAAAAAAAAGCTCAGAACATTGTGTTTATTTTGTGATGCTGCAGACGCACTCCATTTTTCCTTCAGCTATTGCAAATGTTCCCTTCTTACTGCCAGAACAGGCAGCACAATCAAAAATCATGTATCTCAAGCACCTCTCTGTGTATGAAGAATCAAAGCATCAGGCAGGATATCTAAGCTTTTCTCTTTGTTATGAATAGACCTAGAGAGAGACATAGACCTCTTCTCCTTGGATGACAGTAGAAATTTGGTTTCTTGAGTCTGAGACTTGAGAAAAGGATCAAAGACAAATTTTTAATATTTTCTTGGGAGGAACTTTCTCAATCTGTACTTGAAGTCTCAATACACAGAAGACTCAGAGGGAATAAAAACTTCATCCAGACACAACAGGAAGCTGATACTTTCATCTCAGAGAGCATAAAGTCAAAACTTTCATTCTGAATTCTGAAGTGTGGAAACTACATTGTCCCAGCACAATCAAAACTGGAGCTCGTAAGAAAAAAGGATATTTAAATAACTTGAAAACATTTTTAAAATAACAGATAATCAAATAGAGTAGAGTATGAAGTAAAGTAGAAGGTTGAGATGAATCTTCAATAAAAAGCAGTTAAATATAAAGAACTATGGTGCAGACACAGGTGGAAGTGAATGCTAGGTGACAGGTTGCACTCCATTGGTTATAAAGTGCCCACAAGTCAGCAAACAAGTTTTGCACAGCTCTACACTCAAAATATGCAGAAAAGCACTTGATGGTGAATACAGGATGCTAATGTGCAAATGCAGAATTCATTCATTCATCTCTAATTTATGCCTTTTGATTTCTTCAAAACTTAATCCCACACCAGTTACCTACAATTCTTAAAGAGGTGAACAGAAGGACTTCAGGGGTGTTGGGGAAGATGAAATAGGGAAGCCTTACTGCTTAGTAAAAGATTTTGAGAATGTAGAAGCTAGAAGCGAGATTGAAATGAAAGCAAGTTTTGAGATACCAAACCATAGTAACTAAACAACCAGAAAACAATAGTATAGCCTGCTGAAGGCAATCTCCCTTTGATTAAACCATTCCCTCTTACTTACAGACAAGCTCAAAGGTCAAAGTGTGTGGTGTTGGACTTTAGCTAAATGGAATGTTCTGCCTCACCCATCAAAATGTATGGTTTGTCCCACACCTGTAACCCACCCCTGAGCCATGATGTATCTGTAATCCCATTGGACCAATCCCTTGGATCCCCCTGATCCCCCTGATAAGGCGCACCTTGGATCCCCCTGATAAGGTGTGCCCAGGAGACCATGCGTCCTCTTGGTTCCTGCTCTTTGCCCCTTCTCTCTTGGTCCCTGCTCTTTGCCCTTTCCTCTTGCTCCTTGACCTGCCCTCCCCATCCTTCTCTCCCCCTGCTACCTCTCTCTGGGGCCTGCTCCAAGCTGCAGCTGGCAGCTCCAAGCAGGGCCCTTGCACCCACGCCCTTTGTAATAAACTGCACATGTCAACCCGACTTCAGAGATCTCTTGTCTCCGACCGGCCTGGACACCAGCGTCCCCCGCACAGGGGCAATAATTTTAATATATACACATACACAGGGACAGATCACACATATTATTATGCAATTATATATTATTCAAACATGTATCTATAAAGGACCACATTCAGCTTAATATTTCTGGACAAAAAGTCTCCTCTTCGAGGTGCTACCATAATTTCCAAAAACTGTATTCTCATACCTTTGCATAAGCAGTTGTCTTGATAAACCACTGTTTGAGGTATTTCTGCTCCACTTTTGCTCCTGAACGCCATGAGCAACCATTGTCATCCACCTGTTCATTAGCTAGAACAGTCTGGTCCACTGGATCCCAGTTAACCAAGGCCTAAAAAAAAGTTGCAGGAAGAAAAAATACTTTCAGCAGCTAGTTAAAAACCAGTTTTACTTTACAGATGCCAAATGAATTACTCAGAAGCATACTTTGAAAATTGACCTGAGTTTTCTATATTTTTAAAACATCCATTTGAATCAGCAACACGGACTCAGCTGGAAAAGTTTTGAACATTCATCTTCTCAGAATTCAAAAGACCCAAAAATGCAGTTGGCACAGTTTGTCTATACTGATCATGTTAGCAGGATAGGTGGACACACCTGACTGCTTGGCTGTAATATATAAGTAAGTGTTCCAACTGACTATACTGCAAATAAAATAGTCTGATGCTTAAAACTTCTTCACTACTAATCCAAAAGTGTTGAGTCAGACTGAGGGGGATGAGTAGTCAAGGATGTCCAACCCAAGAGGACAGAACCACAAAGAAGTATTACAGTGGTCAACTATATTTTAAGTGAAAGAGTTGATATTATCTGTATGTCAACTGTGTGAATTACCTTTGGAATCCTCTTTCCTTATCAATACAAATACATTAAGTGAAAATCTGTAAAGTGAAATTAATGCTGGTGTTCAACTCCACAAACTGTGTATTTTGAACTTTTAAGTCAACTGAAATACAAGACATAACATACTGGAAAAGGAGCAAAAATCAAACTCACCCTCCCCTAGTGTTGAACAATTTAACTGGTCACTTATCAAAAAGGATCTAAGATCACAAAAGAATCCTATCCAGAAGTGGCATAAAATGCTATACATTGACTTGAAAAAATGAACAGAAAGAAAAAAATATATAATCAGAGCAGTAATCTATTATATTGAATGTTATTTAGTATTTAAGCTAAATCAGTCTGACTGAATAACAGTAGCTACAGTTCCATACAGATCTAATACATTAAACATTTAAAAAAAATTTTGAATTACTTCTTTGGGTATGGAGAGGACTTGTACCTCAATCAAAAATTAGTAACTGCACTTACATTGTACTTTATATTTTATCTATCATTAACCCCCTTTGATCAGTTTCCAAACACCTAATATTGCTTCATTTTAAATATGTTACATATTCTTACAAATAGTAAATACCACAACCACTTTACAAATCTTATAATGAAGAGAACTAAAAGAAATATGCAGGGATCCTCTTTCTTAGAAATACTGCTCACAACTGTGTGAGCACAATGTCTGGCTCCACTGATTTATAAAAAATTTATTATCATTAAATGAATGAATGTTATTAATTGATAAATTGAAACTTGCCTTCAAATGAAGCTTCTGTGAATTCAGACTTGAATTTAAACTTTTTACTTTTTGCCTTTTATCTGTTACCAACCAATAATACCACACCAGATTTTATAAAAGGCTTATGACAATTCATTGTGCAATTAAAATAAATCAATATATTCCACTATTAAAAACCCATTTTCCAGAATTCCAGAAAATACAGGTTCTTTAGTAATAACATAAGACATTATGAATATGGCTCTGAAGCAATGATCTTTTAATTTATAAAGTTCTGAAAAAATGCCACACAAAGTTGAAGTTACACCTAAAGAGAGATAAATCAGACAATACTGAGAAGTAATAAAATTCCAGTTCCATAAAGCGGTATTAGCATAAGCTTGTATTAAACTGCCTGTGACTCTAAATTGAGAAAAAATACCATTTCTATTTTGATGATAACATACCAAATTTATGGTGAAAATTTTGGAAGGTAACTGAAATCATTACATAACTATTTAGCATAACAAATCTTCCTGTTACAACTGATGAGACTATACCTAAATAAATCCTGCAAAATATACAGCAAATGTGCATTTAAGAAATCATTAGTGGAAAGGTCTTATCTTTGTATTTTTTAAGTTACATTCCTTCCATCTCACACAGACTTTTGACAGTATCTAAAACCTGGCTAATAAATGAAATCTTTAGTTCCTGCTTGTACCTCACAAAGGCAACTTCTTGACAATGACAGCCTCTGAAACTATGACCCCAGGAAGCTGCTAAAAGTCACCTACACAAAGAAAACACAGAGCAGGAGTGTTCAGAGCACACCAATTATCTCGCTCTCCTCACTATGCCAATGTAGACCATATGCTTTTAAGACAGGATTCATCTTGTCTAATTTCAGGTCTCCAAAGTGTAAGTATCTATCTCCAGGCTTGCTGTCTCTGGGTCCACCATGGATTACAGGTATCTGATCAAAGTAACAGAGTCAGGGCAGGTATTAACCTCAGTGAGACACTCACATCTGGCCAGGTCAATCACCTTACAGTATATTGACTAGGTGAGTACTGCAGGAAAAAGGGACGATTTTGCTGCAATGAATAAAGGTGCCCTCTCTGGATGCTGCAGGACTCAGACAGACATTGTTAATCCTCCATAATTGCAGCTCCTGGACATCCTGAGCCTGTGTCTCCCTGCCAGGGTAATTTCTGGTCAGACACGCACACTCCTGGAACAGAGCATTAACTAGGCTAACGCTCTACTTGCCTTATTCTTATTGTCACAGTAAGGCTATGAATGATCTCTTGTAGCCAAAATGAAACTGTAATACAGGAGACTTCAAGCTGTGTTTAATACATATTGCAGATACACTGACAACATGAGACAAATATATGCTTTAAGTATACATGACTGTTCAAAGAGACCCAGGGTTATGGGCTCTCTCTGCCATCTGTTTCCTGCCAAAAAGCAACTGGTTCATATCCACCAGAGATTACATCCCCTACAGATTGACAGATGCTGATTTAAGTCCTCAAACTGATCCTTGACTTGAAAGCAGATGGAAGTTGGAAGTAGATTCAATCACTGGTATCCAAACACCTCCAGGATCCCACAGTACTTGGAGTCTGAATGCAAAATTTATTTTGTGTATCATCCCTGCTTTAAATGAAGCAGCAAACTTGCACTTTTCAGATTCACCTGAGTTCATTTGTCAAACAAACAAATTCACAGAAAAAAACAGGCTTGTTATAACAAAGCTAGGGGGTTAATTTTTTTTAATACAAGAAAAAAATAATTACAGAAGAAAAAAAAAAAACCCAAACCCCAATCCAGCATGCTAGTATACATCAAACATTGAGGGGTTTTGCTGGTTGTCATTTAAGATCTCTGAATACAAATGCAAATAGGAGAAATAGCTCAGTAACACCCTGCCATCCTAAATGCTACCTTTCACCATCAATCTCTTTTTCCAGGTTCAGAGTATGTCATTAATTATATCCTATGGGGTTTCCTGGTTTCTACAGAACACAAATGAAATATCAAAGCATATTTAAGAAATCTTAGTTTCCATTTTAAGTTAGAAACATTCACTAAATTGCTGCTTTGTTAAAGTGCAGCTGTTCAGGTATTTTGGAACTGCATTGCCTAAGCTATACAGAGAGTTCTCTGGACTGCTCATTCAATATCTTTGTTTCATCTTGTGTTTAGGAAATAACTGAAACCTTCACTTTTCAGATACAGCCTGACACACATTATGTACAAAATATTGTAACTTCTTAATGTAGTGGTAACTGATGAACAGCTGTGATAGTCTTATAACACCCAATACTTCTTTAATATTTTGAAGATCACAAGGTTCAGGAATAGGATGTTTATGCACCTAATCTCCAATTATCCTAACCAAAACCATAAGTTCTGAGACAGTATTACAGTAATGTCAGACAGGTAAATAATCTCACTGCTGAAGAGACTCCTAATGACCACCATGTCATGTATTTCCATGAGGAACAATAAAATCTAGAAAATATTAAAGCCAGGAAATAAAAAACTAAAATCTATATTCTGATCCTGCACTTGACAATAAACACTTGACTTGACTTGCTACAATGGCCATGTGTGTTAGTCAGCTAGTTATAAACTGCTACACAGAAAAGTCTGTTATATATAAAATTAATTCTATTTTAGAGTGATTTAAAACTAACAGGGCACAATCACTTTATGACTGTGAATGGACAATCCAGAAATGTACCACTGACATGAGTGATCTAAATTAACATAGTAGCAAAATATTGAAGGTCAAAGTTTGTACCTACCTCTTTTTGATACACTATCCCAGCTTCAAAAAGCTTAAGGAAGAGATATTGTGTCCATTTGTAGTACTCTGGTAAGCAAGTGGTTACCTCCTGTAGAAATGAAATAAAATAAAAATTTCTGAAACTATTCTTAGTATTTCCCTACACTGTTTTAACTTAAACAATTAACCTGGGAGTGTATAATATATTCCACAGAGTAAACATTTATGCATGTATTCATGTACAAACCCATTTATTTGTATAATGCTTACAATGAGTGATATTCACCTGAACATAAAACCAGAGAACATGGACTTCGTGTGGGTTTAATGCAGAAGGAAAGGTTTCCCTGTTAACATGGGATATGAAACTATGTAAGATTAAAGCTGATAGATATAAGAACAGAAGATGAAAGGAAGTGATCACAGCTGCCTGATCAAGGAAAGAGCAAAACCAGAAAAGAAAACAGACTTCTCTCAAAGAACCCTTGTAGCCAGGCTGCCTTTTCCACTGTTGCTCAGCAATGGGAAGCAGGAGCAGAGGCTGTGGCTGCTCAGAGACAGCAGGGAGCTGGCTGATGTGAGACAGGCAGAGCCAGAAGCTGAAACTGTGGGAGCAGGAGGAGAGCAGAACCGCGCTGAGGAACGCAGGCTGTTGGCAGACAGACCATGTGGGGCAGACAGGATGGAATACAGGGTAAGATTCTGAACTTCAAGATGAAAGACTCGGGAAGAGGAGCTCATATTCAAAGGTCAAATATGCAACTGTTCCAAAAGGCAAGGGAGCTCAAGTTAGGAGGATGCTCTACGTTAAAGTATGGAAAAAATGAGTCATAAAAGTCACAAATGAGGAGGATGGTTATGAAGGAAATAAAGACAGATAAAAATAAAAGACAACATAAGCAGGAAGAATGGGAGTTAAGAGAACAGCAAGCAACAATATAATGGACAGCTTTTTTAAAACTCAAAAACATTTGTTAAGTTTTTAGTGAACTCTGATAATTCAAAAACAAGCTGCTTACCAACTGCTTACGAAGCTCCATATTTTAAATGTTTGTTCTTAAAAAACCCTAACTAAAAATAAGCATTAATATGTAACGACAACGAATGGATTCCATCATTGCAGACTCCCTGTTTTCTCAACACAAACACAGGTTTCACAGGTGCAATGGAAACCCACATACCTGCTTGAAGTGGAAGATGGCTTCTACTCCGAACTTCAGATTAATATGAACACCTCTTGATTTTAAAGTTACTGATAAAAAGTAAGCACTGATAAAATTTATTCCATTTGGAGTAGTTATCAAGCATCAGAAATAGCTCTAAATGTGAAATTCTTTTACGTGGGCTTTCCCATCATCCTAGCTTCCCACTACACACAACTTCTGCAGTATCATCTGCTACTCAAATGACATCTGAAATGCTCTAGCAGAAAATTTTTATTCTTTTTCTACAACTTTATATTCTAGTTGCTTTGAACTTTATATTCCAGGGCTGAAACACAGCTTTTAACAATTAATATGACCTTTGAATAAATGTGCCTCAAAAGTGTGTATAAGAGGCTTTTAAGATCAAAAAGAGACATTTAATGGCAAATTTTCAGCTCAGCATGTGAAGACCTAGTAATGAAAAACAGTTGCTTGATTAAAACCCTTTGCTCTGCACTGAAAAAAACCCCACTTGATAAAAATCTGATTTCCATCTCTTCAACTAAGCACATTTAATAGTTTTTTCCCCCCCTGCTTCTTCACATAGTGACAACAGTTCTCGTGCCAGTGTGATGCCACTACAGGCAACACAGAGTTTCATCGCTGGAGCATCAGACACACAAAAGAAGAGATGCAATCCCTTTCAGTACAATATAAGATTATGTGAGCAATAGGCAAATAGGTAGGACAACAAAAGCGAGCTGCCAAATAAAAAAACCAGAAAAGTGAATGGAGATTAGTCCTTTTGGTCCTGAAAGGCAGATGTGTGTCAACTGAAACAAAAAGATGACATTTCCCAATCTAAACAAGCATGTTACAAGCCACACAAGCTTGAGCTACAAGATACAAGCTAACTCCTGCGAACAGAATCTCATGTACATGCTCATGTACATGCATGTGGGACACAAGGAGTAAATAGACATTTCTTTGAAAGAAATGCAGCAGACTGTATCACTGAAATCTGCTGTGTGGTCACTGAGATGCAAAAAGATCACCCAAGCTCAGAATTTAACTTTATAACCATGAAAGTTTGGAGTAACATTTCAAGTTAATGAAGAAACAGAAATTACATCACTAACAAGTGAAATGAGGTGCTGAAGACAAGCCAGCAAACTCCTGCCAATCTTGAAATATGTTTTGGTGGTTTTTTTTTTCCTATCATTTAGCACAGTAAGATTTATTGTTATAAATAATTCTCTGTGTATTCCAGTTACTGATCTTGATCAAATGAATGACGTCTAGTAAAAAAGTTTCCATTAGGCTGCCATCATGCTTAAATTAAGGTGAATGTTAACAGCTCTACTTATACTCTATCAGCACGACAAAGATCCGCAGAACATTAACAGAACTATCTTAACTCAGAAATACACAAAAGAGTTTATAAAAGGGGTTGAAAAATAGCATGCTGGAGCCATTCCAGCCTGCCAAAAACTGTACATTTCTGCTTCTCATTTGCAATCTGAGCACTGGTGTAACATTATACATATAGAACCCCATATCATAAAGCAGTACAGTGAATATATATAACAGGATATTACCATATTTTCCACAAAAATAAAATACCTACTAAAAATCGGAACTCTTCTAAAAATACGTAAGATGCTGCTCAGCTGTCCACTGCATGTGCCCTTCAGTGCTCTGTGAGAGATTTAGTGATCACCCATCACCTCAGCATTTCAGAAAGTAATATGAAATGAGAGAGGAAGCCTCTCCCTCTTCCCTCCATCCATTTTGTCTTCTACTTTTGTCAGCTTTAAAGAGATACTCTCACCAAAATGCATCTTTGTCTTTGCTTACTGTTACTGTTCCTTATTCCTACAGGAATGACACTCATTCATTAAAATAATTCATTACAACAATTTAAATTAATCACTTATACAGGTGGTTTGCTTTTAAAAGAGCAGATACTGGCAAGGCATAGGAAAGACCCCTATCCTTACCAAAAACTACCTTGCTTAATCCATTTATTGCAGCACAGTAATTTGTTCCTAACAAATACCATACCAGAGGAGTTGGTAACTTGTTTATTTTTGCAAACAAATTCTCAGTTACAGACTAAATGGTAGTATTACAATCTGGATTTGATATCACTGCAACTTGGGAAGCAACGGGTCCATGTAAAGGTCAAAAAGCCATTCATTATTATAAAATCTGATTTAAAGAGTACCTTTCAACTACCAATAAAAATAAGGAAAACCAATAGTGAAGAATCCTGCATAAAAAACCCACAAAAAACAACAACTCAATCTGGATGAAAGATTTTGGTGTTTAATAAAAGAAAAACTAATTTTCAAATGTTTTGTTTTAAAATTCATTATTTGTTCTAAACCTGCTCCTTTCTTACAATTTTCTATTATGAGTCTCCGACCTTGTAACTCATTTTTGCCTGTATTTTTAAGAATAAGGTTATAACTTCAAGCAACTTCTGTGGCTATTTTTTAAAAAATAGAAGTAATATTTATAGGCTGCATGAAAAGATTTATTTATTTCTAAGATCCACCAGGCTTTATGAATAACATATAACTAGGCTGGAGATAAACAATTTCCTAGTTTATTAATAAACAGCAGAGTCTTATGCTGTCCTGAAGACAGGCATGTTGCACCTTTTTAAAGGGAGATGAGAAGAAAAAGTCGGGATGGATTTTTTCAAAATCTATTTGGGAAGATAAAACAGGCTTTAATCAATTATCTGCCTATTTTGGTTTTCAAGGGCATGCACTACCTCATCTAGAAGCATAATTATTTGATTTTCAGAGGTTTAGAGCTACACCAACCTACATTTCTAAATTAATTTGAGTATTTGTATTTCAAAGGCCCTTAGTTTTATGCTTTATTAGCTACAAATAGAAATGTCATACAGTGCCTACATTTTGGAGCATGAATATATTTTCTGAAAAAAAAAAAAAGCAGTCTTGTATCAACAGGTTTTTTTTGTTTTTAATTTAATTATAAGTAGGGTCACTGATTATCAATGGTACACGGATAAGAAGAAAATTTCATAGGTAATAATCTATGGACTGTTGGTTTTATGCATGCTCAGGCAGTACACACAAATGACAACTTCCAAACTAAATAGAAAATTATCTGCACAAAGAAAATCAACCAAAGATTTCAGTTTTTTAATGTACAGAGCAGATGGGGAACATTAGTCTCACACAAAAAATGTCACTTGAAACGGAGAAACTGAAATTACTAAAAAACCTGCACAGAAAGAGCTACTTCTTAGGAGAAAGTTACAGATTGATAATAACAGTGGTGAACCGATGGCTTACTGGCAACATGCATTTGGTCTGATGACACTCCTGAACAAAATAAAGGAAAAACATGATACACTTTTCATCTTTTGTGGCTGATGATATGAATCATTGAAAATGATACTGCTTAATTCTCCTGAAAATCATGTTTAAAAGAAGTCACAGGCAGTTTGCTATGCTGTCTGGGGTGGTATTTTCAAAAAATCTGATCATCAGGAATGCTCAGATCATAGTTATCTTAAAACCAAAACATAATGTTGGGGATTTTTAAATTTTTCCATGTGTTTTTAATGACTCTTAGAGACATTTCTCCCATGCTTAAACTTCAGCTTTTCAATCTTCCATCCGAGAAACATAAATGTTCAGAATAGAAATGTTATCTCACTTACTGATTTTTTAAAAAAATCTCTCCCCAGAATCACACCATTTTCAAAGTGATTTACAAATATAATACTTCTAACTTGAGGCACTTAAAATACCTTCATGTTTCAGGTAAAAAAATCAGATAATCATTAGTATTCAAAACTACTCAAAGTACATACAGAGTTATTTTATTCATTTAATTTCATTTTCCATTTGTGTAGATTTTCTTTTTAGGAAAGCAATTTTAAATTGTCACTGTAACCTGATTTAAATAATCTAACTAGCTTTTAATAATGTCTTATTTAGGATATCTTACTAGATAAGTAAGTTCACTGACAGCTATAAGACAGAAATACCTGCACATTTTGATTTGTAAGACAGAAAGAAAAATGAAAAAAAAATAATGGAAAAATAAAAGGAAATTTCCAGTATTGCAAGTGCACTGGGATTTGTTCATACTAATTTTATCAAGCAATGAGATTTAACTAGTCTTCGTATTCCTGGACACAAATTTCTGGACAACCAGACGTGACTTTATAAGCAGGCAGACTCTTCAGGACAGCTATATGCACTAGGTTCTCAAAATGGAATTTTTTTTCTTTTTTCCACTTCTCTTTTCCCTTGCCATATGTAAAAGGTAAAGTTTATAAGTTTCCTTCCCATCATCTAAGCATACACTCTAAGCTGGCCACAGAGGACAGAGACAGCTAACATAAAAGGTTCACACTTTAAAAACGCAATTCACCACGCCTCAAAATATGGATCTAAGTTAGGGAATGAGTTCCCTCCAGCATTATTTTGTAAGTACTATGCAGTAGCATATAAAGGGGTAGGTTTAAGCTACATCAATGAAATTAAATTTAAAACAGGCCCCTGCTTTGTGTAATGGTCTTGGTTAATTAGACCAACCCATATAAAATCTGTTTTTCTTGGATTGTTCACAGGAGTCACTAATACTAGTGAATTTTTTGCAGTGTCACAGTATTTTGTGAGCCACTGATTTAGAGCCATACAAGTATAGAATACTATAAAAAATACTCCTTACCTCAAATAGCTCACTTTTAAGATAAGCGCTTGCACAGCACAGTGCTTTTCTGTGCAAAGATGCTTGAGTTAGCCCAGGAGCAGTACAGCTGAGACAGTAAGATGCTCTGCTCAGCCTAATGAGCCCTGCAGAGAAGCAGGCTTTATCAGCCTGTAAAACACCCTGCTACAGCTTAGCCCTTCCATTTCTACAGGTGCTTCTTCAGGGCCAGCTCAAATATCTGTGCATTTGGAGGTCACATAATATTTTGGGCATCATGAATTTTTTGCAATTGATAAACATATCTGTTTCTATGGCTACCATTCAGGTTACTCTTACTCCAATTAGTATAGCAGGCTTTCCAGGTAAAACAAAACTCATAAGCTAAGGAGTGAAAACTCTAACATGTGCTGTGTTTCAAGGAACATTTTTCAGCTGTTTTAAAATCTTACCTTTCAAAAACACCATGTGTCCCTAGAGCATTCTAAAGCATTTCAACTACACAGCAGTTCAAAGGGAGTTAGTAATAGAGTATCAAAGCCCTTTCCCCAAGTATTCAGAGACTCCTGAAAATTCATTAACCAAAACACAGTTTACTAGTAAAGTGAAAGTAACTCTTGAAGAATATGCACAGAGATGACAAATGATCTTTCCCTACGTACTTATACTTCTTGCCATGGTTTTCAATGCTGCCAGTTTTCCATCTGTTCTTCAGAACGGAAGGGCCAAACAGAAGTTTATATATGAGACATTAATTTTCTAAATTTTCTTGAAATGCAACCGGCACCACTGAACTCGTGTGTGTGTGCACGTGTGTACTCCATTACACAGCCTACACACAGGATTCCACTGCTTTCAAGTATTGCTGCACCTCACATATAGACAACCTCTGAGATACCAACAGCTTTAAACATTAGATGTCAAGAATGAGTGCAGTGAAGCTTCCACAACAAATCTTTTCTTTTCAGAGCAACTTTTTTGGCTACCAAGAAAACTTAAATCTTATTCAAAAGGCTTATACTGAAAAATCCTTCCATATATGAGACATGACAAAATGGTTTTTCAGATGCAAGACATACAAATAAACAACCTCACCTTCATGATTAAAGAAAACAGATGGCATGTCTCAGACTGTCAGAAAACCAATGCTTTTCCTTTTCAGATCTACAATACTGCTATAAAAATCCAAGATTAGCATCTCCATCACTCTATTCAAAACCACATTAAGGTGATAAGCAACAGCTATTGCTGAGAATATAAAGGCAGTGTGACTGATTGACTAGCAAATGCCATAACCTCACAATCGCTTCAAATGCTAATTTCTTTTTTATCTGGAAAATTACATTAGCTTATGTCTGATTGTGTTTGGTAAGTTTTTTAAGGTGAACACCTGATTCTCAAACATTAATGTTTTAAATAAAATTTCTGGTTTCCAAAATGATCCTGATATGAACATCTATGAAAATGCAGGCTTATACTTCAAAATTTGGAATAACATAACCAAACCACCATTTTAATTTACTATCTTTAAACCCTTGACATATGCATTGAAAACAGCACTCCTCAAAAAACACATACCTTAGCACAAAGGCATTGCTGTTTCATAAATTTCTGTTTATTGCCTTATTTCTAACACAGAAAATTGATACTTCAAAGAGATGAAAAAGAAAACACAAAATGGAAATTACTTTAAAGATTCTCCTACACATTGATACTACCAGATGATATCAGCATGTCAAAAATTAGCGAAATCTGATAAAAAGCTCAATTTTACAGTTTAACAACTTAAACTGGTCACTGCCAAAGACAGCTGTATTGTCAAAAATAAAATGGTGGAATTCCATGGGTCTCAATGCTCCATCATACAATAAAATGAAGCAGTATCCATTTAAAAAAGAAAATCTTACCCTTTCCCATGTAAAAGACAGACCTAGTGCATCAAACTGTTTCCTCATGTGTTGAATGTTACTGCAAAATAATGATAATAAATGAAAAATTAGCTTAAGATACTTCTAACATGATCATATAAAAAATCTGGTGCTTATAGAGTTCTGAGAAATCAAAAGCACTAGTTAATCTCTAAACACTATGATCTCACTAGCAGTAAAACTCAAAATTGTCAGAATACTCAAATAATAATTTTAAAAAGCCGCCAATATATTCTGGTCCGATTCCCATGGCTACGTATATGAGGCAATACATTTTTTTCTCTAGATTTGAATGCAACTTAAAAGTAAATATGGCACTGTAGTTTGAAGGAAGCATTACTCAAGCACCACTTACTATTTTAAATTATCTTTACTGCAGTTGAGTCAAAGGGCCCTCTTAAACCTCAATACGGTAGGGGACACTTCCACTTTCAGCTTAATCCTGCTCTATTCTGGCAACGCTAGCCTGGCTGTATTTTGCTGTGGCTCTGGTGATTGTGTGGCTGTAGAATAACCTGAATCAGCTTACCCATTCAGCTGAAGATATGTCCTACAAAAATTCTCCAAAAAAACCCCACCAGATTTCTTTCTTCCCTCTGATCAACAGGCTGATCAAAACTGTGGCCCACAAAACCAGCTGAGCCAGTGCAAAGGAGGTGGTGGGAGCATGTATCCTGGGAGATGACAAGGAACTACAAAACGTCTGGCGGCAGCATCACCGTAGATAAACATTAATCAACTCTGACACTGTCAGGTTAGATGCTGCCCTGAATGGATTGTATTACAAATGTAAAGTAAGATACGTCAGAATATACAGTGAAGCTTCAGTTTGAAAATGTACTACATACACTTTACCAAAATACCCACAATTACACAATATTAATTAGTGACCAGGTGGGAATTCATTCATATACTGTAAAATGGACTAAAATTTCTTAGGGACTATGACCTTTCTACTAAAAGACATTTTGTCAGGTAAAGTAGTATCTATCCTCCCAGAGTGGCTAAGTTGACAGTCATGAAACCAAGCATTTAATCCTGATCCAGAAAAAACCTGCAGTGCTGAATAATTGATACTGTAAGTATTTAATATTATAATATTTTTGTTGGAAAAGTATCAAGAATCTTAAGATGGGATCAGAAGCATGAACAAAACCCAAAGCAACAGCATTATCAAAGAAGGAAATGAATCAAGGTTTGTCAAGATACCACAGATAGACTACTGCATCCAGAGTACAAGAAACAACTTCACTTAGGAAGATTGGTTTCCAAGTAATTTTCAGAAACTGTTTACTTATATAACATTTTACTCATTTTAAAGAATATTCGGAGAACTTAACACCCCATTCTGTGGTCTAAAGCCAAAAATGTTCACAGAAATCAGCAGCAATAATGGCTGTTTAGCACTTTCCAAGATCCAGTCTCAAAAAAACCCAACTATCTCCTTCCTCTCTCACATGGTACAAAAAACTCCTAGTAAATCTAACCACGTAACTCGTAATTTTACACTGTGTATTCTATACTAAGGTTTACCTCACCATAATGAATTTTTGATTTATTTACACCTGCTGGCTTGGGTGTTTGGGAAATGCTTCTCTTTTGATATTCTAGCATTTTACAATTTAAAAGTCATTGAGATTAAAACCTTGAAAACCATCCCAGTATATTTATCTTTCAAAACAGAGTCATCTTCACAATCCCATAAAATGTTGTCAACCCTGGTCTCAGATAACCCCGTTCTTTGCTGTACCATCTTTCTTCTATGCTAGTTTTGCTCTGTTTCGTTGATTCATGGGGGCCACAGTACAGGTATTCAGAGTGGAAAAAGACATATTTCAATTCATTTCACCTTTGTGTCCAGCTTGCAGGGTGAAGGCCATGTTCAACTGCAGCATTTTCTGCTGGTAAACCAAATGCATCCCATCCCATTGGATTTATCACCTGTCAGCAAAAAGAAAAACCGCAGTGTTACGCAACTTTTTGGAATGGCAACAGCAACACACTGAGAGGCCTCCGAGTAATGAACGGTGCTTGGCATTCCAGCATTTGCTTTGTCTGAACAGAACTTCTTCCAAATCTGCCAACTATGGCCAGCTTTGCTTTAAAAGATGATTATGAAGTGCACTTGTTACCTACAATGAGACGTTAGAGGGAGTTTAAAGTATTAAGCAATAAACTCTGATGACTATTTCAATATCAGGTTGACAATGACAAAAACCAACTCTTTTTAAGTTTGTGTGGTGGTAAAAGTCAGCAGCTGATGGTAGCACTGGACAGAACCAAATATTCATTCTAAAATAGAAGATGTTAAGTAAAAATAATTGAAACAACAGTTTTATAACTGTAACTGATGTGTAGCCTACTTTTTTTAACTTTGTGTTGAAAAACAAAAGAAAAATACCCTATGATAACCAGATAAAATTAAGGAGATGAGGAAAAACAGTTTTAGTCAAATTTTACTGAAATATCTTTTCCAAGTATAGACTACAGACTGACAAATTATTATTTCATGACAACAAATAAGTAAAGGTGGGAAAAAAGTTTACTACAAAATATAATAGATAATTTCTGTTGAAATAGAGATGCATTCTTTGGGTCAACATGCACGTTATTTAGAAAAATAATCTAGCAACACGGTAAGTATTCAAAAAACCTGTTTAACAAAGAAAGGCCAGTACTTAAGATGCTGTGATTAAACACATATATATTGGATACTTGATAAAGCCAATTCTATTTCTTAACCTACAAATGTGCTACAAATTCAATAATCATGATTAAAATTACACAAGTTTAACAACAGAAAAACATGACTAACATTTTACAAGCTCCAAGAAATCAAAATTTTTACCCCTTAAAATATCTATTTATAAAAAGAACATGTTTCTTAGTGGCATGCAAGCAAACAAGCCATAAAAGAGCAATCCCAGCCATACTAATCTCATAATATACCTCCATGTGAAAAATCTGCTCATTTTAGAAGTGTAAGAGCTACTTTTGTCACTGCTTTGAATTATTTTTATTCTTCTTTGCCATCGCTTTCCAATCATCTGACTTAATGTAATATTTTATAAAAAATATTTTATAGATGTGTTTATAAAGATGCCCTAGGCACCAACACAGTGTAAAAGCAACAGGATTTAATAGACGTGACTCTTCAGCATTCTCATTTTCAGTACTGATCTAAAACTAAACCTGCTGTCTATCATTACTCTACTGGCGCAGCAACAAAACCAAAGGTATTAACCTGTTATCATCCACGATCTAAGCCAGCCCAATAAGGGCCCATGCACAGCACATTTTTGACGTCTAAATCTAACAGAAATTGGAATGCTATTCTGTGTTACAAACTTTCCCTAACTATCAGACAAACCATTGTTCCTCACACCATAGTATCAGAAATTATGAGTCTTAACTGCCTATTTCCTCACATATAGAGGGGGCACTTTACATGGAAAATGTCAGTTGGAGCCTAAACCACTTCTCAACACCCCACTGAAACACACCTCTGCCCAGCCCTTCCCCTCCCTGACCATCCACCCACCAGTCAAAACTATTGGTATAAAAGAAAAAAAAAAAAAAAAGAAAAAGAGAGTTATTCTTTACATAAGCTATAAATATCAACAGAATTTTTTATGGACACCTTAAAATATTAATTTATGCGGCCCAGTTATTTTTGACCGCTAGTACTGCTGACAACCTATCTCTGGACAGATGTGATGGAAAAAACCAGATTTTTTTTTCCACGTATAATACATGTTTTCTCTATTTAAATGCCCTAGACTAATGCCCTGCCTTTACATTCTTATAAATGCCTTGTCTTACTACATGTTGATGCACATTAAGTGAGATTAGAAAGAATCACTCTTGGTTAATTTTTGTAAAATTTGGCTTCTGATGATCTCCTGGATACAGACAGGAAGTCAAACGCAAGGCACAATCTCATTTCTCATGCTCCTGAGCAAAAGGATGTGGGAAAAACAACTTCACTACCAGCTACAGACTCCCCAAAAGGGCTGATGGATGCTCCAGACAGTTCATGTGCAGACATTTTATCACTGTACCATCAGCACTGGAAGGCGCAACCTGTGCTCACAGATCTTCCAAATTCTAGCATTTATCAAAAATACCATATTCACTCTTCACATTCAAAAGTTCAATTTAACGACCAATAGCATTCCTCAAGCTAAAGGTCTGAAGAAGTATGCTAATTCAAGTTTCAATCAGAAAACTGAATTTAAAGAGACATTAAAAATATCCTCAAATTAGCCTCCAGGATAGATCTATTTATGTAGTTGCTATAGAGATGAATGTAACATGCACAGTGGTTTAGAAAATGATTTCAAGTTTATTGTCTCTTTTACTTCTCTATCATGAATGGATTTGAAACATTTGTGAAATGCATTTGTCTAAACAACAGGTCAGCTCCTTCTGGCTGTAATCTGCAGCAAAAATGCCACAGTCTCCACGCAGCATTTGACATGACATCTTAACTCTACTTATTCAACACAAAAATCTGAAGAGAAATGGAAGAGGAGAAGAAAATACGCAACTAACATGTCAAAAGTTGGCATAAAGGAAAAAGGAACAGTTTGACTGTTCAAAACAAATTAAAAATATGAAGAAAAAAATAGAAAGCAGTTTTGAAGACCAAAGGGTTATTCCTTGTAGCTCTTTGATGGGCTGGTCACTGGCTCTAACTAGCAGAAAACATGGCTGCTCTCTCTAGCAGCACAGATGAGCAGAAGAAAAACAACCCATCCACTTTCTTGAATGCTGACTTGATTGCTTTCAACAGCAACCTCTAAACCTTGTGCAACTGAGGGATCCATTCTGCTCACTGCAGTTGACCATTCTTCCAAACATCACTTCTCTAAGCCTCAAGGAGAAAAAAAAACAAATGATGACTGTCTTTTGTTAAACAGGAGGCTGCATAAGTCCAAGGGCGCCTGCACCAGGTAAAAAAAGGCAGGCTGTAGTTTCAGCCATTTTACAATGGCTATCACCAAAGGCAGCTGCGTGCTGATCCTCACAATGAAGTGGACAGGTGAACTCCTCGTGCTGAAAACTCCCAGGTTAGTCTTGAACACACATGGCATAACTTCAGATCCTCAGAAGCTCACATGACCATGCAGGATCAACTATGAAATACCGGCATTTTCTACCACTTAACACAGTTTGCACAGGAGTATAAAACATGACAAGGAAGTGATTAAATAGTGTGTGGGGGACAAAGTGCTCAGTAACTACCACACTGAATGGTCTTTTTAGGAACAAATTATTAAAAACAAAAACAGTTGCATCTTGAAACATTTTAGATCCCAAAGACTCTGGCTTGAAGCATTTTTAAGAATCATTTCACAGCATGGTCAAACATCTGTTGTTAGTGATGGCTAGAGCTCTTTGTGTTACTGTGGGACCAAGGGGAGGAAGACACAGAAACTGCCTTGATTCAATGCTGAGATCTCAGCTCTTCCTCTCAGAGCATTTTCATCTGTTCACTGCTGTAACAATCAGCTCATCACACTGACATCAGTAGGTGAGATCAGTGTACTATATAACACGGAGCTGACAATGATCTCATAACACTCAGTTCTAAGCCTCCATCAGCATAACCAGGGCTGGTGATTCAGTGAATTTTCCTCGGTCTTTGTAAGGACACGAAGAACTTGTTTGCTCTCCTGATGTACTCAGTATGTCTCAGAACTATGACCAGGGAGCTGACATACTGTTCGTACACTCAGATCAATGCATTCTAAATTTTAAGAAAGATGGCAGACTCAGTGTTAGAAAGGCCTGCAAATAAATATATTTAATTCAGAGAATGTGTAATAAAAGAAGATGACTAGAAATGAAAATTAAGAGGCTTGCTGACAAATTAGTAGTTTAATTGATACAGCAAAGTCTACATTCCTATCCCTACTTACAGTCCCATGATACACTTGACATGAAATAACCAAAAAAGACTGACAAAACAGTGATCCATGATTACAAGTTCCAGCTGCCAGAAAACACCCCTAGCTCCATCGTGGATCTCGCAACTGCACAATCACAAACACATGAGACAGCGAGGACTTGCAGTTGGAGAGGAGAAAGGAAAGGATGGCTGCTCCTTCCATTGGCTGCCTCCAGTGGGTTGAACTTGTTGAAAATCTGATGTAAACTGATGTATTACAGCACACTTTAAATACAAGACCTCCACTTGTGTGAAGCCTAGATTCTCTTTTAACCATTACAGGTAATAGACATCATTGCACAACAGGTAAAAATTACCATCAAACAAACAAACAAACAAACAGACAACTTCCCCAAGCAGATAAGGCACACCTGAAAACAGATTAAAATAAGGAATTTTTGACCAGTGTGTACATTCCAGAAAGGACTATTTCAATGCTTCTCTGCAACATAGTGCTGCATATTAGAGAAGACATTTCAAAATAATCAAACCGTACAGATTTCTATCAAAACATAACATGCCCATTTACTTTTATTCTCATAGAATATAAGACAGGGGAAATTACTCAACATCCACAGAGCACCCCACACATTTTGAGAACAAAGTTATCTTTTGCCTCCTTAATCTCACACATTCTTGTCTAACATAATTATATTTAAAATTATATTTCATTTTCTCTTTTCCTTTCAAAACGAAACTGAGTGAGCTCATTAACACCTTCAGTACAGGCTATGGGAAAACTGAAATTAAATAAGATTCAATTCACACACAATACTTGTAATATTTGCTACTTGATTTATACCACATGAAATAACCTGACAAAAGGACACAACAGCCTCACAAAAAAAACCTGTGGAGAATAGTAGCTAGTGATGATCAGAAAATGGATCTGTATCGAAATAATTCATCCTACTGATGATTAATTATAGAGTTTTAATTAAACTTGCCTGTCTGGCTTCAATACCATTCACTTCTGCAATTTCAAGAGTATTAAGATTCACTGCTGAAAAGGAAAATAATTAATGAAAATACATCCAATTTAAAAGAAGATATGTTATGGATAAAAAGAAATGCTCTTCAAGTCATTTAGGGGTATTGCAGAAATATCACTGACTATATTCTAATCCCATCCATCCCAGTTTAAGTATAAATTAAGAAATAATTAGCATAGTGTGATTCTAGCATGCAGGAATTTCACCCTGATTTGATTACAAAAAGGACTATTCTCAGTTCTGTACAACTCTCACATGTGACTGCCTTGCTTTGGTACCAGTTTCATTACGAAGATATCACAAGAACTATTGAACTGAATCACTCTGTTTACTGATCACTAAGGGAATTATTCTCAGTCCTCTGAGAAGCACAAACTATCCACTTGGGAATTTATCAAAGACATGTTAATGATAGCACGATTAAGTAATGGTAAATACTTTTTCCCAGAGCAATGGCACACTGGAAATCTGCCATAGTGAAAATCACCATGAATATCTCTACCATTTCTACACAGCAATCTCAAATAATGAATAGGAAATCTCTTCACTTCTTACAAAACTCCTACATTTCAATTCACGACTTGTATGTAAATTCACAGAGCAAATACAACCAGAAACTACACATCATAGTTCTGGGTTGTTTTATTAATAGCTATAAATTTGTAATTTAAAATATATAAATTACTTTTTCATAGCATTTTATAATCAAGATGTTTGTAATAAGATGTAGAACTCTCCATATATAAAACCTGTTTTAATTACACTTCAAAAAACATGTCCCCCTTAACACATTCTGGAAAGACCAGCTCAGTGCAGTCATGCTAAGTAATCTATATGGCTTACATTTCCCACGTAGAGACTTCAAACTTCATCTTTAGTAATCAAAATGTAAACAAGTTATCTTAAAACACACGTATTCTACAAATCATTTATCCAGCAACCCAATCCAAGTGCATGACAGCTTGCTTCCCATGCACTGCCTACAGGTCCTTGAGGAGTGAGCGCTGGAACAAGACAATGCTTTACAATGTTTTCATCTACAGTTATATATTGAAGCAGTATTTCTTTCAGAAACAAGGTGGGGAAAAGATCAATAGATATTTATTTTCACACTTAAAGTGCTGGTGCAGTACAGGTTTCTGGGAAATATCCGTAGAGTTCAGTGTGCATTACCTCTCGAGAATATTTTAAATGAAACAAAATCAGACCTTATGGAGCTGAAATGTTACATTTTAGAAAAACCAAAACCACAACAGAATCCAAATGATTAAAAACTTTCCCAGTTAAAACTTCAAAATACCTCCAATAAGAAGACATTACACAACTGCATTCTGAAGAAGGTCTAAAGCGCCCCTAATCCCTTTGTAAATGTATTCTAGCCAATCCTCACTAAAATATTACAAAATATAGGCCAATTCTTGCCTGCTCAGATGAAATCAATATGCAACTAATTTATTGTTTTCTCATTAAGGCATTCTTTATGAAAAATACCTCCACCTTATTCAACATAAATTAATCTCTTACTCAATCATATATTCTTGTCAACTACATACACACGATAGATGCTTCCCCTCACTGTTTATTAAATAACAAATATACATCGTAGTCTGAAGCTTTCCCTGGGAACTGTAAATCTGAATGGTTTTGTCTGTAATTTTCATTGTAACAGCCCATCATTCCTCATTGCCTCACACTTTTAATTTGAAAATTATGGATGCAAAGTTTAAACAACATTGCCGCTCAAAAATCTTACCCTAACCTTGCATTGAATGCCTGAAATGGATTCACTTCTACTCAGATTTTTGATTGGAGAAAAATTAGCAGTCCCTAAGCTTTCAAACATGCAATATTAAAGCTGAATTTTGAGAACGAAATAGAAAATCAATTGAATAACTTCAAAATTATGCATACTAACAGTTTTGTTTCTAAAGCATTCTTTCTTTTTATATACTGAAGAATTCCAGTCATTCCTTGAATACAGAGACAAATTTATTTTTCTAGGGAATATATGAAGTTTTATGATATAACCATGTCTTAGCCTACAATCATCACAGTATCTTAAACATCATTATAACCTTTGACAGATTGTACAATCATGAAAAAGGCAGAGAGAAGTTTTAGAGGCTGATAAATTAATTGCAAAGAAAAAATCAATTATACAGACTCTAATTCTAAGTCATGGAGAAATGAGCATGGGTAATAAAGGAAAAGTTCTTTAAGGTAAATGTAAGTTCCAGTAAGTTAATGCACATCAATAACACAATGTCTCTTAATCTGACATACTCAGAAAATCATCTGAGAGATTTTTAATGTCTCTTAATTGTAAATGAAAGTTAAATTCTTTGGCTGCCCACCTTTAGTCAAAAATAGATGTTCAAACTGGTTAACATAACAGAAGATACAAGTATTTTTAGAAATCCAGCATGTTCTACAGGCACTTCTTCAAAGTAATTTTTATATGAAATATAAAAATATGCTGAAATGCAAGATGTAAAAACTTGAAAAGTCTAGAAAAATTTTTCTAGAAAAAATACAGGCAAATGTGGAAATAAAAACTTGTTTGCATGGTGGCTCTCGCATTTCATTGGAATTATATTATCTTTTTACTTTTCTCCAAATGTGAGAGAGGTGCTTACTACCTTGTATTCAAAAATTTACAACTAGAGCATGTTACTGGATGTAGATAATTATTTTCACTTTATTTTCACAAGTCAAGAAGAAGCAAGTTTTCATCTTTCTGAACAGCAATTTACTGGCTACCTTCCCTGCTATCGATAAGAGATGGCTACATCCTGAAATGATATTTCATGAAAGGTCTTAACATCAAGCAAGAATCAAGCATCCCTTCAAATGCCCTCTTAGCTCAATTTTTTTAGTGAGATCCAAGTTCTGGTCATTCAGAGGAGTCAGGAAAGGTAAGTGTTATAACAGATATTGGAATTTCTTCTCATTTAAAGTCTAAGGCATTTATTTCTTTTTCCTGCAATTTTGAAAGCCTAAGAATGCATATCTGTAAAGAAGCAGCAAGTATTCAGTGCATGGTATGTTCATCACTGGCAAAAAAACATATAGTATTTGGAAAGGCAGCACACTGAATAATGCAGTGACGATACCTATCAGAGTCTCAGGGATGGTGATAAATCCAGGAAATGCTACACTTCTTCAGCATTTCTAGCAAGGAAATTGCACTTAGTACCACAACCAGTAACTAACAATTTTTTCTCAATTTCATCTTCTTTGTACTCTTTTGAGGTTGATACCTATATTCTTCAGCTGCTCCTTCTCTCTTGTACAATAGAGACTCCTTCCTGTCATCCTAGATCCTTGCCTATACTATTTCTCTCTTTTTGTTCCCTTCCCTTTCCATATTCCTCCTTCCTACTGTTTTCCCAGCTTCTTCACATTTTCCTGCTACCAAATGTCTTTCCTCTGTAATATGGCTGTCACTCAGGCCACAGTTCTCCCACACCTTCCTTACATCCCTCAAATTTTACCTGGCTGCCAGCCTTTACTGCAGAATGCCAGCCAGAATCCCACTGCAGATTGCAGGGACAAGGCTCTCAGCTACCTCTTCAACCTAATGGAGAGACAGAAGGGAGTGAGGGAGAAATTATGGCAAGCATGGTGGAGACTGGGAAACACAGAAATGTGGAAGGGAAGATAGGATTTCTCCTTGCAGATGTAGCAAGAAAGTTAGGCTTAGCCTACCTCATAGGCCTGCACCTTCAGAAGACATTTCATATATATGAGCAAGGCTGAAATGGGCAAGCCAAGGGGTCAGATGCTACAGAACAGAAACTTTCAGCCACACACACATGATGTAACATGTGGCATGACCCTGTTCCTCTGACTTGCAGCAGTCACAAAAAAAAAGGTTCCTCTCCCACCAGGCACAGAGGGTGTCCCTCTGCATCTGACAAATGACATGAATTGGTTCTCAGGAGCAGAAGAGGTGAAAGCAGTTGATTTTGGTGGTATCTATTTTCTCTTGCCAGGTACATCTTTTCCTCCCCCCTGGTCCCACCCTGATGGCAGGAGGGTTGTCAGCCTCCTCTCACAGAAACTGTGTAGCCCAGAGGTCTCAGCAACACTGTGGCACACATCAGTAGATTCAGGGACCTCATCTGTTATCACCTTCTAACCACTCTTACCAACAGTGAGCTCTGAACACCTCTGGCTTTAATAAAACTCTCAGATTTCAATATTCAAAGCTTCATGGGTCATTATCTACACACCTGTAGCACATATTCCACTTTCATGGATTTTGGAAAATACTAATTTCCTGATCAATTATGATATTAAAATATAAAAAACCCCCACCCAGTCCTACCACTGATCTATTCTTACCTGCATCCCTCTCATTTTCTGGAACCGAGCTACTGCATCACTGATGGTGTAGACACGAACATGGCCCATGTGAAGCTTCCCAGAAGGATATGGGAACATAGAAAGCACATAAAATTTTGGTCTTGATTTCTAGAAAGAAATTTTTAGAGACTAGTAACTACATGAGTTAGCATTTCCCTTGAATAAATACACGTGCACATTATAAACTACTACACGACACCATAAAGAGAAACACAGTTCTGCTAGAACTGATCCAAGTGAGCACTGACAAACTTCATTGGATCAAATTCTTTGGGACCATAAATGGAGATGTTTTACCAGACTTTGCTGCCATCTCATCAATTTATATTGATGCTTCTATGGCACTTTAATGTTATGAAAATTAATTCACTTTTACTCAAAAAAAGCTATATTGACAGAACTGGAGCTTAACAAAGCACCATTCCCACTGTAGCATCTGCAACTGATTACCTATGTGTTCTTAGTATGTCCCAACAAAAACATGAAAACATAGCAATTAAATTACTGTCATAACAGTTTAAATAATTAATATTTTACTTTGTATCTACAACAAAGAGCTCACTCCTGGCCAGTTGCTTTTTGTCATCTGAACTGCAGAGTGACTACATCATACTACAGATGTTCAATTGCATGAACATCTGCTAAAGGGAAACTGTTCAGTTTCACTATGTATGCTCAGATCCAAACACATCTTACAAGCAACATTTTGCATAATGAAAAGAAACAAAAAATTTCATTTACTTAGGTTTAATTAAAATTACAAAAGTTACAAAGAAATCACAAATCCTCTTGCACATCAATTATTCCTAATATATCTTGATAACCACTGAATTCATCACTGATACATTGATAGTATCAAGTACCACTGATACTTGCTAAGTTCTTACATTTTTCTCGTTAATAATAAAAAAATTACAGGCAGCTTTCCGCTTTTAGTGTTCAGAATAAAACTCTATTATTATTTCTCAAATAATATTTCTTTATCACTTTCGTTCAATCATAGCAAAATCAGAAATAATCTGAGTACTTCATTGCAGCACTACACACTATTTGCCTCTTAGTATGTTATTAAATCTACTTCAACTGTAAGGATAAAACAAAAATATCATTAAAAATACAATTTAGAACTTAGCATACGTATGCTACATATGACTCCTACGTATATATGTATATAAAAGGCACAAGTCTAAATTAACGCTTTCTCTGCTACAGGCATACATGCACACCATTTCATCTGTTTTCTTCCCCAGAAAAAGCAAGCTCTTTTCTCTCTTCAACATTTTGATAGAATTTTTTTTTTTGTCAGAGAAAAGGCAAATTTTAAGGGAGATGAACAAAAAAACATAAAGAGCCACAGAAGTGTTTTTTATCTATTGTGACAGAATAATTGTGAAGGCAAAAAGAGTCAGAGACTGTGACACAGCTGTTTTCAAGATCTTTTATTTAATGGGAAAACTTTTTTTTTCTTCAAGTCACTTACTATTCCTATGAGACTGTAAACCAGAAAATATTAAAAAATCATATTCCCTTAACACAGACTTTTGTGAGTCACAGGGTGTAGTGTAATAGATTTGTCATAACATGGGGAACAGAACCTTGAGAAAATTGTTTACAAAAGTTACGATTAGATGTTTCTTTTAATACTTTAAATAATTAAGTGCCAAATATTGTATAATATGCAAAGAAGGAATTGATTACTTAAACCCTCCTAAGTTTACAAGTTTATACTTTGCCTATTACTGTATTTTTCCTCAGGATTTTTAAAATTATTTTTGTTTACTTATTTCATTAATAGGTTTTAATAATCTACATGAAAGTATTTTCCCCTGAAATGTAATGCACATCTAATCATTATAAGCCATCTGTACTAAGTAAGTTTCAATTAATTTCATTCCAAGAAAACAAAAATATAAACATGCAATCTCCACATTTCTCACAATGCTTACATCAGTTTCTGAAATTCTGCAGAACTGATCCTTTATTCTTGGGAACCACCAATTTTCAACTCGTTTTCTTGTCTCCAACCCATAGGTTTTTTCCCATTTCCCCGTCTCACTGTAAATCGTTCTCACACAAGCAGGAACCTGTCTTCTCTGCCATTTAATTAATCCCAGGAAGCCATTTAGTTGTCTCTTCAAACATGAGGAACACGGGCCAACTCTCTGATAAACCGACTGCATTCTTAAGGTTATGGTATCTGAAAAGACAAAAATAAGTATTTCATGCCACAATACATAACAAGAACTCAATGATTATTATGATTATACTGAAAAGTGATAGCTATTAAACTATTTTAGCTTGACCTAGACTACTCAGCTGCTTTTCATGGAACTTGCATTTTATTTCCAAGTCTGAATTATAAAAGTATATATTTTTTAGTCAAGAAAACTAACTGTGGCCTCGAACAGAACAAAACTATTGTGTTAGATGTCATATCTAATAAAATAACATTCTTGCATTCAGTCTCCCATAAAGACATAATCAGTCAATTGAAGGTTCCAGAAGCTCCATTGCCTGAATAGGAGATGGCTAACAGGGTGTTAGTAAAAATTCAGAATGAAACAGAGAGAAGAGGAAGTTGGATGAAATTATACTGTAAAAATACTGAATTTGTCATCACTGAAAAGAGATGGGGGAGGATGACTATAATTAGTAGATTTCAACCAGATATCCTAAACCAACTATTTTGCTAAGGCTTTCTTTTTCAATTAAAAATCTGGTTAACTCCTCAAATGCTTTAGAGAGAGCCTTCTAAAGCTACTCAGATGGGAGAAAGATCAAACAGCTCCCATATTTGGGATCAGTCTCAACAAGATATTTGCTGATTTTACTTCCTACAGTAGGAAATATGGCATTAAAAGAACCTCTGCTTTGAGATTTCCTCATCTTGACCACCTTTTTTTTTTTAATGGCATTTTAACATCAGTATTTCCTATCCTCTATGGTTCATTTTGGTACTTTGCTGTTGTTTTTTTCTTTTTTAATTTTGCCCAATACACTTGTACCAAATTAGCTATTTCAGTCAGTTCAGAATTTTCCTTGCAGAGTTACATCAGTAAAATCTCAGTGTAGAGAAACTCTGTGTAAGAAAAGATTTTATTTATGCATTTCCCATAAGGTAGAAACATTATCAGTAGAAATAATTGCTATAGCACCTAAATTAGATCCCCAGCAAGCTAGTGGGAGTTACGCTTCCTTTAACATTCCCCATACATGCATATACAAACCCTCAATGCCTGTCTCATTACCTATCTATAAAATTGCTCCTTTTCTCTCTTACTTATCAAACAGGGTCTTATAAACACTTTTTCACTTATGTCACATCAGTGCTTTGGATTTCTTGTTGCTACCCTCCATAATCTCTCTCATTTGTAATAAAAACAAATCCAGGACTGTACTCAGGATTCCCAGTGCCGGCGCACATGAGTCATTCAGGACACTACAACTTCCCCCCACTCCACAACATCACACTCATCTCAAAATAAGCATCTCAGTACTTCAAAGTCTTTTGCTTATTTTTACTAATTATTTCCTTGTTACTTATGTCTTATTTCTATTGATTTATTTTACAACAGAAAGGAGTGCTTCCTTATGCAAGCCAATTTCAGCACTGCTGATTTACAAACCAAATATTTTAAAGCCCAGGAGCTACACATGCCTATAATGCTTCACTGAAGGGAGACTAGTGGATGAGAGGACAGCCTCAAGCTGCACATGGGGAGGTTTATGTTGGATGTTAGGAAGAATTTCTTCCCAGAAGGGGTGATTAGATATTGGAATGGGCTGCCCAGGGAGGTGGTGGAGTCACCATCCCTGGAGGTGTTTAAGGAAAGACTGGACATGACACTCAGTGCCAAGGTCTGGTTGACAGGATGGTGTTTGGTCATGGCTTGGACTCCATGACCTCAGAGGTCTTTTCCAACCTAACTGATTCTGTGATTTTGAGACAGAAAGAACACAGACCCTGTGCCTGTGCACAGCTCAAGGGAAGCCCACCAGCCAATGTCATGCCTGAGAGGGCATGACAGGTCACCCAGGGAGGGGTCAGAGCAGTGGGTGGGAGTGAAAAAACAGCCACAGCCAAGGGCACACAGCACTAGTGTGCTAGTTCAAACACATGGAATTTCAGGATGAGAAAGAGAACTGCAGTGTCCTTCCTGCTCCCAGGCACCATCATGCACAAGATGCAATGGTCAGCCAGCCATGTGTTGGGCCAAGCCAGGATGCATGGCACAGAGGATAATCAAATCCAAAAGACACGGCACTAAGCTGTTTTTCCTTTCCAGGCTTGTGTGCATGGGACTAGGACAAGGAAAGTGCCTCCCCCTGCCCCAGTTAAGGGTACTCCAGCCCAGTGCTGTGTGGGTCCTTTAAGAAGCAGGTTACGAGCCTAACGCTGTCTTACTCAGGCAGGTGGGCCAAGAAAGGAGGAAGGGGCTGGTCTGATAGAGAAATAAATCACAGAATGTCCTGAGCTACAAGGGATCCACAAGGATCACTGACTCCAACTCCTAGCCCTGCACAGAACACTCCAAGAGTCACACCATGTGCTCAGGAGCACTGGCCAAGCACCTCTTGAACTCTGTCAGGCTTGGTGCCGTGACCACGTCCCTGGGGAGCTTGTTCAGTGCCCAACCGCCCTCTGGGGGAAGAATCTTTTCCTAATACCCAGTGTAAACCTCCCTGACACAAAAAACGTTTGGAAAGATGCAGTAAGCACGCGGGAGACTGAATTAAAGTCCTGGAAATTGCCTGACGAGGCCCAGCACATTTCACTCTGCCCCGGGGGAATGGAGGGGTGTCCCGCCACTGGAGAAGCT
>VXBC01005904.1:188574-251269 GCA_013399945.1 Ploceus nigricollis | reverse complement strand
GGCCTTCCAGTGCCTGAAGAGAGTCTACAGGAGAGATGGAGAGGGAGTATTTACAAGGGTCTGGAGTGACAGGACAAGGGGGAATGGCTTCAAACTGAAAGGAAGTAAGTTTAGATTAGATATTAAGTGAAAAATCCCTGTGAGGGTGGTGAAGCACTGGAACAGGTTGCCCAGAGAAGCTGTGGATGCCCCATCCCTGGAAATGTTCAAGGCCAGGCTGGACAGGGCCTGAATAACCTGATCTAGTGAAAGATGTCCCTGCCCATGGCAGGAGGGTTGAAACGAGGTGGTCTTTAAGGTCCTTCCCAATCCAAACCATTGTATGATTCCAATATTTCCTGTGTTGGAGTTGTGTATGGAAATGTTTGTGTGGAATTTAAAAATGTTGTAATCCTGAATTATTTCAGCCTATCAGCCAATCACAGGAATAGCTGTTTTCTCCTGTTTCTCACCCCCCAAATGGCTGCAGCAAAGAATATCTGTCAGGTTTCTCTGGAGCTTTTCCCCTTTATTATTGCCTGTATAGTCTCCACATAAAAGGTTACCAATCTTGGGTTTTGCTTGTACAATTAATACTGGGTTTATGTTGTAATCCCACTTAATTTTGCTGATCAGCCTTACACTATCCTCAGCTGTTATGATATGGAAACATAAATATCAAGATGTTCTTGTTAAGAATAGTGGCCTGACTTCAGCTGTGCAAATGCATTTTTAGTCCCTTGTCAGAGACTAGATTTCTATATAGCAGTTTCCACAGAAACTATGGGAGACTCAGTGGTCCTGGAAATCTGGGCCCTCATTAGTGTGCTGCTTACAAATGGATACACAGGCACTTAATTACAGCTGCAAAATGAAGAGAGTTAATACTGGAGTTATTACTAGGTATTTCCCCTCTTGCCCCTCTGTGTCCTATCGTGGGTTGCTTTGGCACCTGTGTTCCCCAGCCAGCTTCAGGGCCTGAGTGGCTTCCCCACTGAACCAGGCCAGAAGTGAGCTGTCTTTTGGCAGTGAATCACTGATGAATTTTAAACAGAGTCCAAGACTCTGGACTGCTCTCATCTGTCAGCTGAAGGTCATGCTGTCAGTGTGTGTGTACCCGGGCTACTCAAGGTCATGCTGTCACTATATGTGTACCAGAGTTACTCAAGTGATGGACTCCAATGTGGATTTATAAAAAAGGCAGTTTTGCCTAGACATTGTATAGATCCCACACAAGATTTCCCTCCAGTGCTTTTTTTTTTTTTTTAACTGATTGTGAGGGCTTCTCCCAGCATGGATCCTTCCCACGAGCTGCAGTTTTTCAGACTGCACCAGTGTGATCCTTCCCAAGGGATAAATTCCTTCAGGAGCAGACTACTCCTACATCAGTTTTACATGGGGTCACAAGTCTTGCCAGCAAACCTGCTCCAGTGTGCGTTCCTCTCTCCACACATCCACAGGTCCTGCCAGGAGCCAAAGTCCTAATACAGAAGCTTCTGGGGCTGCTGCAATTCTTGACAGGATTGAGGATTGTCCCCTTCTCTGTCTATTCTTTTTTCAGGGCCAGGGACTTCTCCTGATCCAAACAATCTACACTGGTGGAGTGGGAAAGTCAAAGGATGGTAAGCATCCATAGAGTGTAAGACTGCATATGGACCATCACTCAAGACAGAAAGGAAATGTTTTACTGTAGTATATGTTGAGATATAAAACTTCCCAGCTCAAGCACCCTCTACCTTCAGATCCATTTAGAGCTGAGAGGAGCTGACAGCATGGAGTGCATTGTACCCCTTGACACTGGATGTGCAGTGCATATGATGGGGTAAGCCATGAACACTCCTCTGTGGATATGGAGAAGTGCCAGACATTGTCCTGTCTGGAGTTCTTGGGCATATCCTTATACACAGGCTGAACAAGCCTGTGGACTTCAGACTTAATGGACTTCCTGGGCCTCAGTAGGTAACACAGTTTTTGTACTGGGTTTTGCTGTGAACAGTTTTGCTGCTGCCTGCAGGGAAAGGAGTGTCCAGCACCTGGCATGTCCAGCAGCACTGCTTCTTCTGCACTGACCTGCTTCCCAACAAGGAAACTTCCACATTCAACCCAGTGGACCATGGTAAAAATTAGCAGAGTGAATTTGATGTTCATGATTTCCTCCTCCTTGGCAGTCTTCCTAGCAAATTTGGTACCTGAATTCCTAAAAGGCTCAATTCTAGATATAATTACCAGTTTGTGGGGGCTCACAGGATGTCCAGCATAATCAATGCTCGAGGGAAAGCCATGGGAACAGCTGGAGCCGTGCTCAGAGCAGGAGAGATCTATTCTGTGAAAGGTAATGGAAAACTTAATATTCTCTTTTGGTGCTGAGGTACTTGGTCTATTTTTATTCTTTTCTGTTTACATTTTAAGTGCCCTTTTCTGATTTTTAGACATATGTGTACTTTTTCCTTCTCTCTCCTATGAGCTCCTCTCCTATGAGGATAGAATTCTGCAGAAACCCTTCCCCCTAAAAGCACAGACAAATGCAGATTAAAGGTATGTGCTTTTGCAAGAGGTCTGTATTCACGCTGTCACCCTCTGGATTAAGATTGCTGTGGTTTATGTATGTGCAGCTGCTTTCTAATTAAAGCCCACATCTGCCCCGGCTTTAACACCAGTCAACTGTAGTGAAGCCATTAACCCTCTCTGTTACTCTCCCCCCTTTGTCCTATGGGCACATGGAAGGCTAAGTAGACTGAGAAATGAAAACTCAAAAGCACAGTTCTCTGTTTTCTCAAAAGCTGGGGTTATGCTCAGTACATCAGAAGAAGGAAGGACATGGAAGCTAGGTCCCTCTCTGTTCCCTCAGGCTTAATAAGATTCTGTCTTTTAGTCTAATTTAGCACACATTCAAGGCTGGGCTGCAGTTCTTTATTCTGCTGCCCAAAAACTTTTTACATTATTATGTCTGCTCCCAATCCATTTAGTTGCTTAAAACTCCTGACAAGCCCCTTCTGGGAAGCATGTGCCTTGTTGAGTAAAGCAGGTTATCCTGTCATCCATCCACCCAAAGGATCCCCTGTGTCAAGGGAAGGAATCCTTGGTAATTTTGCACTTGCTCTGTGTTTCTTCAGCTGTACAAAAGGAGAGCCCTGTGGTCTAGCCCTGGAGACTGTGGCCTTTGCTCACAGCCAGCTTGTAGAATTCAGGAGTCCATGTCATCCAGAAGGGATGTTTTTATGATTCCCCTAAATGACAGAGAAGATAAATGAGTACAGATGAAAGTTTTCTCTCGTTTCCTTGGGACTGAGCAATAAAGTAGGGAATGTGTAAAATGAATTAAAAAAAAACCAATACCACCAAAACACTAGAAGAACTGTGGAAAATTTGGCCTCTCTGGCTCCTTGAGCACTGTTTACGCTTTCAAAACTGAATCAGCCTAAGTTCATGGCTGCTGTTGATAACTTCTGACACTTCATCCAAATGAACTATTCAGATCCTGGGTGGAGTAACACTAATGGTGATGTAACAGACCTGAGGTCAATGCATCTCCTCCCAGTGTGTGGTCTGTGAATAATATGTGGGCCTGTGGGTCCCAGAAGCAGTGATCTCTTTGTGAAAGAATTTGACAAAAAGGGTAGCTGTATCACAGTTAATACTCCCATTTCCTCAAAGAATCCATTCACTGTGAAGGAGGAAGGAACATGCTTTTTCAACGTGTCTTTTCAAAAGCACTCAAAAGAGAAGGCACTCTGGCTGACTGGAGTTGTGCACACCTGAAGAAAGTCTTTATTTGAAATGAGTGCCTGCAAAATATACTGAAGTCAATGTAAGATGCAGGTGATTTATGGTTTCTAAAGTCAGGTTTTTGTTTTGATGCCTTCAAATGGATTTCATTGTAGCATGTGAGCTGTGATTATCGCAGACTATAAGAGGGTGTATTGAACAATCTTTCCTCTCTAAACATACTGATGGATATTTGAATTACAGAGTCAGAAAAAGTTCTAATGAAGAATGCAAAAACACACCTGCTACCTCGGTGAGGGAACCCAGACTGGAAAGGGCTTACTTGTGGATAAATCCACGAATCTTAGGAGAATGGCCACTTGTGTCCCATGACCAGGGTATCCTGCATGACCAGGTTTTGTGAAATTTTGATTATACAGCACCTTTTGAGAATTTGCTAATACTAGACTGCAAACATGGGAATGCCTTTCCCCCAGGTACAAACACTTCGAGGAATGTGAGTCAGTGATGAGGAAGATGAATAAAGAGCATAGCAGCAAGTGGTTTTCTTTTCCTGTTTTAGCTAACAACCAGATCAGCCCCCATTTGGCCTGGTATTTATTTCAAGAACGAAAAGTTCCTAGAATTATGTGATGCTTTAACTAGATAAATTCACTACAAGTGTTGCTAGTATTGATTTTTTTTTGTCTATTGAAAGTATTTTTGAAGATGTTTTCCAAGTCATGTTTTCAGCTTTCAAAGGCTTGTTGTTGCTCTTGGTTCAAGTCTTGCCTCTTTATTCCTGATTGTCAAATTGTATGTCAAATCTCCCATCCAGCATTTATTCAGAGACTGGCTTTGGACCAAAAATGACCCCTTTATTTGCTCACGACACACCTTACTTATGCAAGAATAGTGTATCGTTTTCCTAATGAACAGCTGCATTTTAATTGCATGTCCTGGGAATAACCACCAACTGGTGAAATACAGTCTGCTCAGCCTTCAGTGCATGTATGCAATCACCACTCTGGTCACAAAAACCCAAATTTTCTTGCATCTCTTTTGTCTGGAATGGTTGCAGCAACATTCCTCAAAAGAACATCTGTGGAGGGAACTAGGTCACTAAACTACCTAACCCAACAGAAATAGCTAATGGCTTTTTGATGATTTTCAGTATTTTTTTTTCCTAAAGCCTCAGCTCCTAGAATAATTTGATTCTACAAGCATCTTGGTTTTCAAAAAAAAGTTCTTAAGCCTCTTGTGAGAAAAACTCAGAAACACAAACCTCAAAGACTTCAAATCTGTTTTAAAAAGTCCAAGGTCAATGAAAAAGTGTATTTGGATTTGACTTGTTTTTTAAATGCTTGAGACTGAAAGTCCTTAGTATCTCTCACACTTTATTGCTGCTTAATTATGTCCTTTCTAAAATTCTAAAACTGTAAGAGCTACTGAAACTCTAGCAGAATGTAACCAGTTCCTACTAAAACCTGTTGGCTCCACAAAAAATCTGTTCATATATTTCCATGAGCTGCTTTACAGAAGCAGGGCTGACTCACAGAGCTGAGACACCTTCTTGCAGCTGCTGAATGCAAAGGCAAATATCCCCTAACACTGCTGTGGTTTATGGGACTCTTCCAGTGCACTTACTGCCAAGAGCAAAGTAAAAGCTCTTTCCTTTAGCCTTTAATTGAACTAAGTTCTCTTTGATTCAAGGGTTAGGTTTGCCTGAGCAAACCTAGTTCTGAGTGCAGAACTGGGCCAGACAAGTAGTCCCAGTATAGATCAAAAGATTATTGTATGTAGGTATTAGCAGCTAACATTATTGATATTAAAGAAGAGACAGACTGTGCTTACCATCTGCAGATGTTGGAGTGGGTGGGTAAGATCTGGGTTTTAGGGAATTGGAAACATTCTGGTTTGGTGCTTTTTTTCCATTTGGTTAATTGTAAAATTATTATTAAAACAGATAACAGTGACTAATTTGGCCAATGAATTTAATGGGATGAAAGACAAGTGCAGAAACAAAGCAAAGAAAGACAAGAGAAAAAAAAATGTGGAAGATTTAGCTTATATTTAATGATGTGTAATTGCTGTTTATACTAGAATGAAACATTTTCCCCTACCTATTAAGGTCATTTTAGAGTTTTAAATGTTCAAATTTCAATCAACATTTGAACACATGATAAATATCATTGGAAGAGATTGTTGCTTCTGAATTGTACAAGGTGTAGAATACACGTGTAACCTGCATCAGCCAATAAATCTGTGGTCCAAAGAAGAAAATGTATGTATGGGTGTTGTTATATATAACTAATTTTTTAATGTTTTCTGTTCATAGGCTGTTGCATTTTAAAGTTTTTAATACACAAGCAAATCTTTATATTGTCTTTTCTTTGGGGAGTTGCCCAGATAGTATTTCTTTCTGCCTGCTGCTGTGAGAAAAACCTTCAAGGTATTTCTTTATGTGCCAATTGTGGCAGAGTAGCTTTCCTGACGTTTTGCCTGCTTCAAAGAATGGAAGAGTCCCCAACCAAAGGAGAGCACCTGTGAACCTAGGCTGCTGCTTGAGCAAGAGTCTGCTTCTAAAGGGAAGGCTGACTGAATTTTCATGGTGTTACAGATCATGTACCATCAAACTTAGATTACAGCAGATTTGTTTAAACACATATAAAGAAGAATCATAGCTAATTTATGGCAGTTTCTGGCACACAGAGCCAATTTATTGTTGTGATTGATAATGAGAGATTTTTGTGAACCAAGTCCACTTTGTCTTCTTTCTCTACAATTTCTCTTCCATCATCAATCCCTCATCTTTTCTGGACAGCTTCTTTTCAGCTCCTTTGTCTTTTCTTAGGTATCTGCTGTTTTCCTCCTTCCTAGACGTCACTGTGACTGTGAGATCTCACTGTGCATCCTTGGGTGGTGTCCTGGATTAGGGCAAATTTGGGAGGAAACTTCCAAAGGGGTCCTTCTAGAAAGCAGATTCAAGCAGCCCCTCCCCTAGCTGGTTCGGGAAAAGATTTCCTTGGAGAAAAGTGGAAAAAACCTCTTTATTTAACAAGCAAAGTATTCACAAGCATAAAAATTAAATAATATTAAACAATAAAACCTCTCGCTGTTCTGAAGAGATGGCAAATTCAGAAAGTCCTTGTGGTGGGGTCTAGCTGGGCTCGCTCAGTCCCTTATCAGTCCCTCCTGCGCTGGCAAATGCCGCATCCCAGCCCCGGTGGGCCACAGGTGTGAGCTCCCGGTGATTTCTGGGTTTTCAGTCCAGAGCAGGGTTGAACAGTTCCAAGAAGAAGAAAAGCCACAGTCCAGGGAACTTCTCTGCCTCAGCTAGCTAAAAGAAACTAACCAAAAAGCAAAGGAGAGCTCTGTCCTGCTGTCTGTCCATGCTGCAGACAGCACAGTCCAGGAGCAGGAGTGTGTGGAGCAAGTGCAGTTTCTGCAGACAAACCGCGCGCTCCTTCTGCTCCCTTCGCTCTCGGAACCGGTCTGGAAGGTGCAGAACTCAACATCCAGCATAAACAGAACAGACAGCTGGGGATACCAGCACCATAAAGTCACCCTCGGACAGGGGGAAGCACCCACTTAGTGAATACAGGTATTGCCTTGATGTATTTTGCAGAGAACCTCTCAGCTGTGGGAGAGAATCTGTGCTGTGGTGACAGAGCAGCATGTTGTGTCCTGGTTCTGCAAGGAAGCCCACATCTTCCAGAGGTGCTGAGACAACATAGTTCAGTTCAGCTTGAGCTAGGGCTTTCCAGTTCAGTGAAAAATGTGGAACACTGGGGTATATGTGGGACACCAGTTTTCACCTCTTAAATCCCACATTCTATTCAGGACTTTTCTCTTCTCCTAGACCAAGATGAATTGCCCCTGTACCTGCCATTGTCCAGGTACATAGCTTGGGTTACTCATGAATCGCAGAATCACAGAGTCAGTGAGGCTGGAAAAGACCTCTGAGATCACAGAGTCTAACCTTGGACTGATCACTACCTTGTCATCTAGACCATGGCACTAAGTGCCATGACCAGTCATTTCTTGAGCATCTCCAGGGATGGTGACTCCACCATCTCCATGGGCAGCCCACTCCAATGCTTTGCAACTCTTTTNGGACTTTTCTCTCCTCCTGTACCAAGATGAATTGCCCCTGTGCCATTGTCCAGGTACATAGCTTGGGTTACTCATGAATCACAGAATCACAGAGTCAGTGAGGTTGGAAAAGACCTCTGAGATCACAGAGTCTAACCTTGGACTGATCACTACCTTGTCATCTAGACCATGGCACTAAGTGCCATGACCAGTCATTTCTTGAGCATCTCCAGGGATGGTGACTCCACCATCTCCATGGGCAGCCCACTCCAATGCTTTGCAACTCTTTTTATGAAGAAATTCCTCCTGATGTCCATCCTGAACCTCCCTGGAACAGCGGGAGTCCATATCCTCTTGTCCTGTCACTAAAGAAGTGTCACCAACAGACTCTGCAGAGGAACAAGCCAGGATAGGAGGGCAAACACAAGATGTACTGTGCTGTAGCACTTTGGCTCCAAGGAAGAAGCTGCTCTGTTCATGTCCTGAGGCATCTGAGAGACCTTGGCTAAGAGCAAGGGCCAAACCAGTCCCCAACCAGCAGCAGTGGGCTAGAACCCTTCCTTTCTTGATCTGCACAGCATAAAGATGTCACAAAAATGAAGTGACTTGCATGAGACTCTGAAGAAAATCAGTGACAGCATTGAGCACTGGCTCTGCTGAGTCACATGAGTGCTTATGCTGCAAAGCACNTTCTACATTCTCAAGATCTTTTACTAGGCAATAAGACTTCCCTGTTTCATCTTCCCCAACACCACGGTGCTGCTTCTTAGGCCTTCCTTCAGCTCATAACATAATGTTAGTAGCAATGACTGTTTTTATCTAATCAGAGGCAATGAACCTTAGACTGCTTTGAAGGAGGGGTACATTACATGGGAGTTACAGGATGATAGAGTTGTCCAAGAACATTTTAAGTTGAATGTATTTGATATTATGCAGAAATAAAAAGACTGCAGGTGGCTGCTCTCTCCGCTTCACCTCTTGACTTTTGGACTGCGCTGCTACAGATGATTTTCAAACACTCCTGTGCTGGGACATCAGACAATGGAAAGCTGCCCAGATACAACTTGTGTCCTACTGGGAGGAGAAGAAATGTCCATCTTCATGTTCAGCTTCTCTGTGCATGACTATTTCATTCTGACCAACAGAAATGGAAAAGAAATAAACAAAAGAACTACAGTTTCAGTAAAAGCTCCTACTTAGCTTGTTAGAACAAAGGGCTTTGAGCAATATTAGCAATAAGCAATAAGCGACTGATTGACTGTCAGAATAAAACATTTACGGTTGTGGAAATACATTACTGTGAATTAGGCGGGTTTTTAGCTGGTCTACCTAGAAACACACGGTTTATGCATTAGGTTTTATTTTCTTTTAGTACTGCTAGAGGAGAGGGACTGAGAAAAACTGGTTCGCATTGCCTTTTTTAAAACGCTTCTCATCAATTTTGTGTGCTTTTATCATGCTTAATTGTAGGGATAATTTTAAGTTTTTATGAAAACTTTTCATATTAGACTAATCCAGTCTAGACATTGATTTCAGTGGGCATTGGAACTTTCTTAAATAGTTTCCAGAAAGGTTTCTTTCATCACTGGTAAACTTGGACAGCAGACAAACGAAATGGATGAAAAATATGTATTTAGAGCATGCCACGTAAGAAAGGCATCTCAGTACAACAGCCTGTCACCAAGATATTTGCTTTTGAAGTAGTTATTTCTTTAGAAAATATTGAACTTGCTGTAAAATGTATTATTAGTGAAAAGCTTCAAAGCAAAACATTCTTCTCTCCCACTTTTGGTTATTTGATAAAGATAGGATTCTTAACATAATGATATGGTTGAATTGATTATGTAAAATATCTTTTTAGCAATTAATATTTGAGTGAATGCCTTCTCTAAAATGAAACCATAATGGATCTTTGTTGCACTATCAGATTTCCTAAAAAGACTGTTTAACTAAGCTTCTTCTGTATGAACAAAACAATAAAAAACAAGTGTGAAATTCTTATCATTTTAGGACTCTTCTGCTGTGCAATATCAGTCTCTTTGCTGATATTGGGGCAGATTGTTCTGCAATTCCCAATCTTTTATTTTGAAATATTTTAATGTAACCAGTGCATTTTCACTGTGATCATAAGGTTGCATTATTATTTTTAAGGAGTTAAAAGAGAGAGTGGTACTTTCACATGGATTTGCAACAAACTTTGATGAGTTCCAGAAAAGTGACTGTTATACAAATATATGAGGAATGAAAAGAACTTGTTATCTTTAACAAGAGCTTGATTGGATACAATAAAAGTTCCTTGTTAATTTACTGAAGTTAGCAGTTATGCTGGTAATGAATTTATAATCAACAACATTTGATCTTCTGCGGAAGCTTTTGCCCCTTTCTCCCCCTCAAAATGTTTCTGGAGAGAGTCCAGATAATTTCCTTTAATAAGGATTAAAACTTTAAAGGAGTGTTGCTTTATAGTGACCCTTTTTGGCAGTTTATCAGAACACTTATGCAGCTGGTAAATGTAACTACAAAATTCTGAGCAGGGATGACTACTTTTCCTTAAAGAAATCTCTCCTCTCCCCTCCCTGCCATGGGCAGCACATTGTTTACAGCAACACTGACAAAATAAAGAATTGCAAAATTGAGTTACGTGAACAGGAAGGCTTTGATTCTATGGGAATAGCTCCAAAAATGTCTTGTGTAATGCATAGTAAACGGAGTCATTATCCTAGAACTTTGAAATAAGTCTATCCAAATAGACATGACCTGTTTTTTTTAAATAATTATGTTCCATTTAGAGTTCTGAGAAATTGTCTGTGTTTTTAACGTGAATTAGGACTGACATTCACATGGGTCTCACACAAAGGCTATTGAAGTGTTGTGCTGCATTTGTAGAGAAGTTTTCCTGTTGACTCATTTTGATTTTACAGTCCTTGTTACAAACTGGTATTGTTGGAATCAGTGTTTTACTGGGGAAGTGGCTGTATGTCTGTTGTTGTTTTGTTTTTTTTTTTAAAGTCTCTCAATCACCTCTGTATTTCTTTAAGTTCCAGCCCCTGCCAGGTACTATCCTGGTCTATGGGAGTGAACACCAATAGAGCCACAGATGGACAGGGTAGACAGACAGCCCATATAATCCATCCTATGCTGCTTTTATAAGTCTATAAAAATGCAATAAAGAAAAGAGTCTCATTAGGTAGAGGCAGGGGGCTGATCGATTTGCAGGCCACACTCAGTTTATAGCTGCCTTCTGTGTGAAAGTCCACCTTAGAGTGTGAGTTTACTCTGTCTGCCATGGCTTGTTTAGTTAGACTTAATTTACTTCTGGTAATGTTGAGCATTATTGATGTTTTGTGGTGATTTTCACCCCACTTTGGCACCTAAGAATGGACCCACTCTCATTTTACTCAGTAGAAATAAAATCCCTTAAGCCAGAGGTCAGGAGAAAAGCTGAGTGAAAAGCTCCTAACCAAGTGTGAGTTGTCTGGAAGGCAGGAGCTGTTTAGTTGAAAGGGAAACTTAATGTCAAAGTTCTCATTTCAACTCCTGTGTGTTTTTCTGCATTGCAACAGACACCACCTCCAAATACTGAAAGAGGCTAAAAGAAAAAGATTTTGTACATAATCTCAAAGCAAGCCATTTTTTCTTTTGTTGTGGAAGTCTTTCCAGAAGAGAGTTTTTTACTGTAAAAAAAAGTAAGAGCATGTGATTTTTAAATTAGAGTTCATTTTAAATCTCTCCATGGGGATGGGAGAGCTGGCTGCAGCAGTGCTGAAGTTTTTTTCAAAGCAGGCCTGTTTTTCTCAGCACTGCCAAAGGCTGCTGCAGGTGGATTCAGGGAGAGAGGTGAATGTGATGCCTATTATCAGTGTATTTTTTGGGAATCCCACCTAAATAAATGATTACAAATTCCTAAATGGAACTGTTCATCCAATCTTATGGAACCGTTGATATTTTTTATTTGTTGATATTTTTATTCACTTGTTTAATATTTTAGTAAATCAAATTAACCTTTTTTCAACTATGTCCTGTGCCTGTAAGTTCTGGTGATTGTTGTTCTGCATTAAATGTTTTCCTTTTATAATTTTATAAGTTGCTATTTCTAAGTTTGGTTACCAAGTCACAGAATGGGTTGGATTGGAAGGGACCTTAATGTGTCTGTCATTTGGATAGCTGGAAGTTCTCACCATTTACATTCAGATTTTAATGTTTTTCTTTCTAATGACTGTCTAATAACTTGTCTTTAACCTTAAGAGATTCAAATAAGAAAATGATCAAATTTAAAAATAGGTAACTGTTCTTCCCATAATGATTTGCTAAATTGTATCATCATACCAAAACAGATCTGAGTCTTGGGTTCAGTCAGACAATTCCAGTTACCATTATAAAACCTTCCACAATGTTTGAAGTTATTAAAGTCCATTGGGAATTTCTATTTGGCTTTTTAGTTCAATCTCTATAATTATTATTGCTGTTGTTGTTGTTATTACTGTTACTATTGCTGTTGTTTTTTTCTTCCTTGCCCCCCACTCCCTTTTCATTCAAACAAGCATACAGGTGACTCCCATGTGATGGTGAACCATGCAACTCATCCCTGCTCTTTGATACTATGTATTACCCCCACAGAGCTCATTCTTCAAAGCCATTGCCTGGGTTTGGGGAGCTGGTTTCTGTTAATTTTAATGGGGATTGGACATCCTTTCCCTAAGGCAGCTTTGAAAAATCCCTACCAGATTCTTTATGGCTCTTCTTGGAGGCAATGAAATGTTTACCTAGTTATACAGCCACATTTCTATTTCATTTCTACTGGATCCTCTAAATGACACAGTTTCAAAGGGATTAGTGGATTATCATTTTTGCTTGCAAGGAAAAATGATACCTTGTTTTTTGAATTGTGCCTTGTAACAATCAGTTTATACCCTGTTCTCTTTTGGAGAACACTGACAGCCTTCTTCAGAAAACTGATTTCTTTCCATCCTTCTCTGAATGATATATTTAGAACATGTGTCACCTTAAATATGCAGGCTTTCAAAACAAAATTGCTGAGTGAGTGGGAGGGAAGAGAAGAACCACCTTATCCAACAGAACCAAAAAGCAGCAAACCCAAACCCATTTTCCATTCATTGACACACATTCCCCAGTAGCAGTCTGGATTCCCTTTCTCAAGCACTGCTACCCAATCTGAAAAGATTCTGGGAAACAATAAGAGCAAACCTCAACTCTTATGTTAGGCAGATACTTAGAAAAATCCACTCTGCAAACATTTCCTTTGAAAAAAGTAAGTTCACCATGGATATAAATAGAAGTGTTCTTCGTTATAGCAACATGGATGGCTGCTAAATTGCATTTAAATTGTCCTTGTTTAATTTATGTTATGTGCTGTCTGCCTTGTATATATCCCTTAGTTATGTTTTTGTCAGTTGTGTTTCTTTAAATGCATTATAAATTTGTATTTCCCCCATAAACCAGCCTCAAACAGGGCATCTGTACTGGAAACTGGTTTTAGTGACTTGACACTTTGCTTCTTTTATGTTGTGAAACAAGTTTTAATTTTCTTAACATAGGCCAGGCATGGTACATAAACCTCTACCCCCCTCAGGGAGGCTTTTATGTTTGACTCCTTTAGTGGCAAAGCTTTTGAATTTCTCCCCTTGATTGACTTGATTATGATCTTCCAAGTATATATCCTTCATGCTGATGAATTCCTGGTAGGGATCCTCAAAGGAGTTTACAAGCTGCAATACTAGATGAAACAGAAGAATTAAATTATCCTTGCAAAAGCTGCTACTAGTGAAATTAGGAAGTTGAATATTAGTGCCACAGATTTATTTATTCTTTAAGTGTCTAGTTTTAGATACCAGGGAAAGATTAATTTTTAAAGAACAGGTGCTCTGAGATTTCTGCCAGGTGACTGAATCTACACAACCAGAATCCAGTTTGAAAGTGTAGGACAAAACCCCTGTGAACATTGTTCTGGCTTACTCTGCTCTGGAGCTTTGTTAATGTTGGGACGGAGTGGATCTAACCATGCTTGATGGAGGTCTTCTCCTCACTTAGGAGGAAATTGTTGGTAGAATCTCACAGCTAGATTGAGCAGCTATTCCAACAGTCCATAAGTGAATTGTGTAGCCACCATCTTACAACTCTGAAAAAAACATTTGGCCAGAAAAGATCCTGTTTATATGCTTGGCAGGCAATGCTTCTGTCTTGTGCTACTCAACATGGTCCATCAGAAGAGGCTGGATTTTGCACTGAGAGATATGTTCAAAACTTTGGTTTATGGTTGGCTTCCAAGTAATTGGTTCTTGCAGGTCATTGCTGCCCAGAGTCCATTTGTCTGTAAAAATTACACACAAGAAGGCAGCTCAGGTGTGTGTGTGTTTTGCCCCCCTTACTTCTTCCCTGCAGTTTATATGGTGCCATTTGGTCTGGGATATCCCTTGGATCAGTTGGGGTCAGCTGCCCCAGCCCTGTCTCCTCCCAACTCCTTGTGCACCCCCAGCCTCTTGCTGGTGTGGAACAGAAAAGGCCTTGACTGGGTGTCAGCACTGCTCAGCAATAAGGAAAACATCCCTGAATTATCAACATTGTTTCCAGCAGAAATCCAAACCACAGCTTCATACCAGCTACTATGGAGAAAATTAACTCTACCCCAGCCAAAACCAGTGCAGTAAGAAAAGAGACTAAGTGGAGAAAGGTAGGATGAATATAATATTTCTCAAAAACTTTTTTTCTTTTTTCTTGTCAGAAAACTGCAGCTGGGGCTTTTTCAGAAATTAACACAGATGGACATTAAGAAAGAACTGGAAGGGCAGGCAGGAGAGACAGAGGTATAACTTTCCTTAAAACAGGCAAAAATTAAGGAATGGAGACCTACATGTATAAATTCTTTTATAAACATGTAAAATGGAAATAATACAGAAATGCACATACAGGAAAGCATGAATCCCTCAGTGCAGAGCTCTCCTTTCCTCCTACACTTTAAGAGTTTTAAGGCTCTCAGCTGTCATTTGTCATTGGAGCTGGCTGAAAATTGTCCAAATTTTATGAAAACTATCATGACCTTTTTTCCTGACTTGACAATTAAAAGGATGTTTTTTCAGGGTGGGGAGAAGTGTTATTATCTGTAGTGAAAGCAAGTTTATTTTTTTTTAAACTGTTTTAATGGTAGTTGTTTCTATTTTGGTAGATCTGTGTATGGAAACTGATGCCAGAATGCTAACATTGCACACTGCCAAAAATCAGTTCAGATTTTCTTCTTTCTTGCTGTCACATTATAAAAATGATTAGGGGTTTAAATACTGATTTTCTTATTCACATAAGTTTCTAATCTATTTTTAACACTCTGGATTCCTGTGTGTGGCCTCCTGCCACAGTGGTTTTGAAGACTGCTGGCAGAAGAGATTTTCTTTTTTACCAGTTTTGAATTTGCTGCTATTCTCTAGATCAAAGAAGGGGAAAGGCACAGTTTTGTTAAGATCTTGGGGTGTACATAGTTCCTGGTGGTAACCATTTGACTTGAACGTAGTGAGATGCTTACATCAAATCCATACCTGTTGTCCTGGGGAGTCTCTTGCTGACTTTTGCTGTGTACTGAGGCAAATCCACACTACAGAGAGCTGGGATCATTCCTCCTCCCAGATCAAAGGTGATTAATTCTATAATTGGTTCCAAATGAAAATCTAATAACATATCTAATACGCAGCTGTATGTATCTAATATCTAAGAACATATCTAATACAAAGCTGTATTTTCAGATGCCAGGATTAATAAATGATTGTGAATTACATAAAAATAATTTCAGTGGGAAAACTCTTCCATTAGCCAAAATTTTTTGAAATTTGCAAGCCAGAGAAATAAACAGCATGAGAAAATATTTCTCTGTGCATTTTCTGGTGAGGTTCTGATGTTTAGAGAGCTCCATAGATAATTTTGGATCCCCCAAATGAAATCCAGTGATCCAGATAGATTCTGGGATTTGCATTTTTGGAGTGAGACCACAATGAGGTTTGAGATGTCTTGTTTGTTTTTTTCAGCATGTGCTGGGTATCATCTGCTTGACAACAGTGAAACGTGAGCTGTGAAAGCTGGGGCTTGGCCCAGTATAGCTCTTATGGTAGGACTGGCAGATATCTGCCCTTCTCCCCAAGGCATCATGCCATTGCTGTGCCATATATATTGGCATTTGTGAACACTTTAGGGAGTAGTTTTTTCTGTTGTGACCAGTAGTGTGGCTGTGAATATTTCATAGTCCACTCTAATGGTTGTGGTGGGGGAAGTATGTTTGGGAACCAGGTTCATGCTACAGAGGAACTGAGCCAGACATGGGAGCTAAGACCACAGCTTGCACAAAAGCAAGCAACAAAGTGCTGCACAGGAAACTGCTCAAGAATTTGCAAAGTAAATCAACCATACCTGTGCAGCAAGACAAAAGACAAGACTGGTATGGTAGTTTCTTTACCTTTTCTTTTCCATTACCGAGCCTTCCCTCATGTTTGCCATCTGCACAACTGTTAAAGTTTTGCTTCCTTCCTTCTCACCATCTCCTATCAGGAGTGAATATTCATGTCTCAAAAGGGTAGATTTGAGGAAAGCAGACTAACCGCTTACAAAGAGCCAGCTCTCTAAAACCACAGGTGCATTGTAGGAGTTTCAGTCATTGTTTTGCCTCATTTTATTTCTCCTTTTATTTTTCAGGCTTTTTAACAGCAGCCCTTGCCAATCAGATGAGACAAAAAAGCCCAGACTGCTCTCCTATAGCCTTTGGCATTTCTGAGTTGGTGGCCAAAACTAATTGAATTTGTGGAAGGAAAAAATAATGAGGAAAAATGCAGATTAGGTAAGGGAAAACCTTCAGGGACTGGACTAGAATATAGATGAAGCAAGTAGGATCCTGGGAATAGACAGCTCTGGAATGGCTTTGACTTTTTTAATGAGTGGGAATTGAAAACTACATATTTATTATCACCTCGTTTAATGGCGTAGCTTGTTAACAATATAACTGTCACCTCGAGCCACTCTCCTGAACAGCAGGACAGGCTTATGGGACTGGTGCCTCCCCACTGTACAATGTGACACCACACTTTCTCCCTTCAGCTATGCTCATTCTTTTTGGCACAAGTTTATTCAAAAAGACCATCCCTCACCACTGCCTTTTCACTGGCATGGTCAACTGCATAATTAAGATGTTTGAAAAGGAATGCGCATTGCAGTCTGAGGGCCAGAGGAATGAAAAACAAGGAGAAATTATAAACCCAGGGAAAATGATAAGGCCTGTTAGCAGGAGTGATAGGGCAGGGAATTAGGGTGAATGGTATGGGGTTGAGGCCACTGGGCAGCATGACAGGTTGAGTGCAAAACAAGAACACAGGTTCAGGAGTAATCAGTACTGAATAGGAGAAATATCAAATTGATCCACAGTGAATGTGAGATTGAATTAGCTGTAGTGGTGACATGGTGTCCTGCCCTGGTTGTGCTGCCCTGGCTTAGGGCAAATTTGGGAGGAAACTTTCAAAGGGGTCCTTCTAGAAAGCAGATTCAAGCAGCCCCTCCCCCAGCTGGTTCGGGAAAAGATTTCCTTGGAGAAAAGTGGAAAAAATCTCTTTATTTAACAAGCAAAGTATTCACAAGCATAAAAATTAAATAATATTAAACAATAAAACCTCTCGCTGTTCTGAAGAGATGGCAAATTCAGAAATTTGTGGTGGGGTCTAGCTGGGCTCGCTCAGTCCCTTATCAGTCCCTCCTGCGCTGGCAAATGCCGCATCCCAGCCCCGGTGGGCCACAGGTGTGAGCTCCCGGTGATTTCTGGGTTTTCAGTCCAGAGCAGGGTTGAACAGTTCCAAGAACAAGAAAAGCCACAGTCCAGGGAACTTCTCTGCCTCAGCTAGCTAAAAGAAACTAACCAAAAAGCAAAGGAGAGCTCTGTCCTGCTGTCTGTCCATGCTGCAGACAGCACAGTCCAGGAGCAGGAGTGTGTGGAGCAAGTGCAGTTTCTGCAGACAAACCGCGCGCTCCTTCTGCTCCCTTCGCTCTCGGAACCGGTCTGGAAGGTGCAGAACTCAACATCCAGCATAAACAGAACAGACAGCTGGGGATACCAGCACCATAAAGTCACCCTCGGACACATGGGGATTCTATAGTGCTACAGTCACATGGATGAAACATACTCCACAGAGCTGCCTTCAAGTACAGTAGTCCCCCTATTCCCCCTGGTACATTTGCCTCTCATATTATAAATTAACAGGTTTTTAGAATTTCTTGAAGTCTTTCTTGTTGGATTTATCACAAATATTTTGGTATGGTATATTTTGATAAGAATGTTCCTGTTTCATTGAGAAAATGAATGTTTGAATAAAAACTCAACATAGAAATTACATAAATGGTACTGGATTACTTTTGTAGTTCTCTTCCACCCATCCCTGATCTCGGTGGGGCAGGTGAGCTGAATCTTTCAGATGTGGCATGGACAGGTGCTCCTGTAGTGTGTCACCGCTGTGACAGCAGGTTCTGTGTGATGGGCAATGTGATCTGATGGTGGAGACTTACAGAGGAAAGCAGGATCAGAAAGTCCTTGGACTTCAGCTCTCACAGGGTACCACAGAGATCCTCTCCTGATGTAATACATTGACTGTTGGTTTTCTTCCTGTGCTTCTGGATTGTACATGGAAAGCTTTTACAGGGGCAGAATGTTTAGGTTTTAAACTAAGACATGTCATTACTATTATTGTGTCTTATTCTGTACAAGTTTCTAGGATTCTTGGACTCTCTTTTCCCATATATGTGGGTATGCTCGGAGTGTTTACATGGCTACCATTTATCTGATTCCTGGGACCCACTAAAATAGGGTGTATTTCAAAACAGTCAGCTTCTGTTGGGCAAAGGAGAAATTAATGGTAAATCCTTCAAAAAGTGAAAGCTTTAACCCTTTGGTCCTTTAAAACCCAGTTCCCGTTGGTGCTAACTTCCCTTTCATTGAAAGACAATGAACCTTCACTTCAGTTCTGCGTCCTCACCTTCAGCGTGGGTTCTCTGCATAGCTCCCGTCGGGGTCAATTATCTGGGGGGTCAATTATCTAGCAGGAGAGGCCCCCGAGAGCAGAGACTATTGCTTAATTGTTACTGTGGGATCCTTGGGCAATGTGCACTTCTGGGGCTCATTTACAATTCTAACACATCCAGCCCGCCCTGCATCAGGAGCCCTGTGAACTGGACAAAAGTTAGAAAGTGGCAGCGCTGTTCCTGGCCAAAAGCTCATTAAGATAGACATCTCCTGCTAGTGAACATCACATAGATGACACAGACAGCTCACTCCAAATGAGAAACATTCTTTTGTTCTGTCTCACTAGGGCTTTCAGATAAAAAGAATTTGAGGCCAGCTGTGATATGAAGGGAACAGGTTTAAAATAGCTCTCAGGGGCAGTAAATGCTTAATGATCAGATCTTTCATTGCTCTTGGAACATTTGAGGAAACTCAGCCAGCTAAAATTCTTGTTGATTACTTTAACAGAGGCCCTTTGTTCATATTATCATGCAGAATAATTAAGCCAATGCAAGCAAATCCTTAGCTATATACATAATTAAAATGTTAGGCTGTGATTAAAAGACAGTATTGGCACAGACAGCACCTATTCACTTCATAAAAGAGTTCCATCACTACCTTAAGCTTGGTTTTACCCTATTTTATTTATTATTTTGGAAAAATAAGTTGTATTAGGATAGTGGAAGATGAACGTGTTTCCAGTGAGGATTTAATGAGATTTTTTAGTGAAGAAAAAAGATCTAAGCATATTCAAAGTATTTAGTTTATAGGGCAGAATTAAAGGTGAAAAAAAGCACAAAATCTGTTTTAACTTACTTAAAAGTTCATTTTGAAGGGGTTATGTCAAATTTTCTCATTTCCTCCCCAGTTTTGCTATCTCTTATGCAGCAGTCAAATCTTCAAATTGAAGAGTTTATGAGGCACCTGAAAGTTTGTCAGAAAGAAAAACCCTTTGATCTATAAAATATTTTATTTGAATGCACTTTCAACTTATTGGACTACCTGTTTTAAGTCAAAAGCTTATTGTCAAGCATTACATCATTCTGAGCTCTCCTAAGACTAATTGCCAACTTTCTTTTGGGATTCTCTCTCAGATGGCAATTACTGACAACACCAGTTATGCTGTTGGCAGGGGCAGACTGACTTTTCACAAGCTTTTTTAGAAATGGGCCAGGATCCTTTGTGAGTTTCTGGGCAGCAGAGATGGAATTTTACAGCGTTTCTCCAAGGAAGGTCATCAAAAGTTCTTAGGAAGCAAATTTTGGCTCTTCTGCTTTTTTGGGTCGTAAAATCTTGTTTTACCAGAACTTTTTCACAGTGGAATAGGTGTCCCTAGCTCTGGGACTGGAGGGAAGCTGGTAGTGAGGTGACACCTGATAGAATAGAAATCAGGTTATTTTGATGCCAGGGAGCAGAGCAGTCTATANTTTTTTTTTTTTTCTTAATATATGTTAGGCAACATATTATAGAACAGTAGCAGTGGCTTTAAGGCTGATGGAGGCAGCCCCAAAAGAGATCCTGGGGTTCACCTTGATTCCCTTTCAGGTACTAGAACAGAGCAATCTTTTTTTACAAGCGAGGTCTTTGGATGTGATTTCTGAAATAGAAATAAAAGTTAGTCTGCTGGGTTCAGCCCACTGCCCTGAAGTAAAACTCAAAGTGACAACTGCTCTACTCTCTTTACTAATCCTCTGGGCTAAGCAGTCCCCTGAGAACCTCTGTTTGGAAATCTATTAAGATTTCACAAGTTGTTCAGCAGGAGTAGCAATTAATGATATGCAATGTCTCTGAAAACTGCAATTTAAAATGAGAACAAGAAGATGAGAAAAGTCTTTCTCCTTTACACTTATAACAGACAATGTCATATTTTCCCTAATTTTTTGTGCCTTCTGTCCAGATTGAAGTGCTCTTTCCTTTGTTGGGTCAGATGTCCCTCTATTGTGCAAATAGACTGATTTGCACAGAATTTGATCTAATAATTTCCTTTGAAATACTACTTGATGTATCTTTTTCTACTTGAATTTCACAAAAACATTCAGGGAGTATTATGTAGATTTATGGAGAAATGCAGTGGCAGGCAGTGAGTTTCTGCTATATTTGAGCTGTGTAATCTAAGACTTGGAAACCCCATTTGCCTTTTACTGAATTCTTGGCTTTGAAAGTCCTCCAGCAGTTAGATTTTGCTGGAGCTTTATTCTAGAGGTACTGCTCTAGCAGAAGCTCCTTTTCAATATTTTAATCACAGCAAAAAAAAAAAGTCTCTTAAGAAATGCCCTGCTTGGTGGAGAGGCCAGGAAAAAGACCTGCAGTTTGCAATGTTCAGTATTCAAATGCAGTTTTGCAGCTGTCAAGAGTTTCTCTGCTCCTCAGTTTTTCTAGGGTTTGCTTAACTTCTTGCTTGAAAGTATATTTTCCTAGACACTCAATGCATTAATGTGAGCTGCAATCATCATGAGAACAGTGGTTATGATAGTTTTGTCTTAATAAGAGTGATCTCATCATGGACATCATTTAGATGGGGTAAATAATTCCCAACACATGCAGACTGTAAAGACATTGGGAGCTTGTTATAGGCTGATGTCATGGGAAGAGCCTAGTCTCTTCAGCAGGGACTCATCAGTTTATAAAGGTCTCTAAAAGACGTTTGACTTTGAAGTAAGAAGAAAAATCAGGGTGGGAAAAGCTGGTGTAAGTTCATAAGTCTCTGTGGGCTTTGACCATTATTATCAATAGAATCTTTCAGTTGCTTATGATTGCAAAATAAAAGAGACTGTAGGCCAAATTAATAAGAAAACCTGCTTTTTTTTTAGTTTTGGTTGTGAAAACAGTCCATAATTTATAAACTTACTCTTTCAAACAAAACAGCAGCTGGAGTTTTATTTCCAGAATTCTGGCACATTTGCTGAAGCTCAAAATCTCTCTTTTTTTATTCTTTTTTCTTTTTTAATTTTGACTTTGTTATCATAATTTACATAGTGTGAAGTGAGTGAGAAGGGCTACTGGTAGGATTTGGTTGCATAATTTTACACCTGGTTTGCATTAATATAAATGAAGTTAAACTTAGTGAATAATCAGTTCTGATTGTAAACATCCTCTAATGCTTTTTAATGTTGTCATTGGACCATTTTTGAAAGGACACCACTGCCTGGCTAGATCTAAACCCAAAGATTTTGTGAGACTTATGTGGATTTATAACATGGCACTCAAAGCAAGGAAATATTTTCTAATAGCAGAGAATTGGAAACATGATCTCAGATGTGAAAACTCAGCTTTCTGGAACATATCATCACTTGGAGTTGTATACGTGTCTCTAAGAGTATTTTTTTTTGTTAACTAAATAACCACATTTAGAATCTAATCTTCCTTTTTCTGGAAAGACCTTTGTGAAGATTGATTAGTTAGTGACTGTTGTCTATTAGGTTATGGATAGCTATGCAGCCATAACTATAAATACTTCTACATAATGCCTTTTTATTTCACTAAGGAAAAGAGCTCACTTTTCTTGTTTGATGTTTCTAAAACACTTCCCATTCCACCCTAAGTACACTAAGAAAATTTTGTGTAGAAACTATTTCAGTCTCTATTGAGCTGCAGCTACCACAAACTGCATTTAGCAGCATAAAAGCTGGCCACACTGCCCAACACTTCAGTACAGGAAATGAAAATAAATGCCATGTTAATGTCAAGCTTGATGTGTTAACTGGGAAGTCTGGCTCTTCCCTTTTAGAGATGTGAAACAGAAATACCCCAGTACATAAACCTTAAGCATCACTAGCCTTCTATTTATACCTCTATAATTAGAACTCAAATTCATTGTCCCATCCTAGCTGTTGGCAGAGGAGAGAACTGAGCTGGTGAGAGCAACAGTTCTGTCTAGGGAACGTGAAGTGACTGGGAATCTGTGAAAAGTATAAAATGTACCTTTGGTACACGTGAATTTCTAGAGTATACTACAGTGGGTTTAATGCCAGCACAGAATGTATCAGTATGACCCCTTTTTAAAGAGATTGAGATTTTTGCTGTTTCCATCAGTGGGAATAGAATACAGTTTCAATTTATTGTGGCCTTAACATGCCTGATTTTGTGGTGATGTGATCCTGGAACAAACAAAGTAGAGAGAAAGAGGAATGTAAATCTACAGGAGATAGATTTGATCTTGGTGGAGAGATAACTAGCTATGGGTGCTGTTTGTAGTAGTTAGCTACATGTTATTCTTAGTGTGATGTACTGTCTCTATCTCTTGAGCTGAGGTCACTTGAGGACAGACTGGGAGTTTTTACTTTAAGTGGTAGTGCAATCAGGCTCACTGCATTTACTGAATGAACTATCATCCAGTGTGCCTACATTAAAAACTGTTTTGCAGGGTTAAGATCAATTACTTGTTTTTGCTTTGGATGCTTTGCATTCTTGCTCACGGTTGGGTTGGTGTTATGTGAGAAGGGAGGGTTGTGGGTTCATACTCATATACTCATGTAGTTGCAGACATACTTTACCCAAAAAGTAAAACAGTCCAAAACCTCAGATCAAAAGATGAAGACATTTTTTAAACCTCTAACAAAAGCAATAAATGAAAATAAGGATTAACTTTGTCAATTTTCACCCCTCCCTCAATAAATCACTAAAATCTTGGCTTTTATCTTAGATGGATAACACAATAGGCACTAGAGCACACCAACATTACGCAAATACTTCATGTGCTATCAATTATTTTGGAAGGAGTCATCATCTGAATTGTGAAATGCTTTGACCTTTTTTTAAATGAACAGTGTAAGAAGAGGAGAGAGTTAGGCTGACACATTGTTTCTCTTGTATTTGTGTGGGTATATTTCAAAGTATTCAGAAGAACACAGCAGTGAATAGGGCTCTCGCCTCCATACCCAGCCCCTCCTGACCTGTGGAGTCATGTGGGGTCAGAGATGATCCTGTTACGTGAGAAGGGGATAGGAGTGAAGTGAGAAATAAAATTTAGTGTGCTGCTAAAAAGCATTTAGATGTTATGAAATCAAGAGAATACATTCAATGGGGATGCAGCTGTGCAACCCTGACAGTTGATGACTTTCAGTCTTCAGCTAGTAAGAAGGTGAATGACTCAGGTGGGAGTTAGGAGAGCAGAGCAGGCCCATGTGCCTGCAGTGTGTTCTCATGGAAAGGATTCTCCTAACAGACTTCTTCTAAAATGAAAAGATGGCCAAAATGAATATACAGGGTGTGATGAAATAACAACAATCAATTTCATTAGAAACTTCCAGAGATATTTTGGATTTCAGATTTGATGTACCTACTGATTCAAAGTGATTGAACACTCATCTTTGCCAAGGCTGATATTCTCCATTTTAGTTAACACTGCTAGTTATGTGTGAGTTACATTTTTCCCCTTATGTTTCTGAAAACCATCTCATTTTTAGGCATTAGCACAGATTAATTCCATCAACATTGCCTCAATTATTTTGAGCTTCATAATACGTTTTGCCCAGAAAGCAGTAAGTCCTGTACTGCTCTCTCAGTTGGCAACGCTTGATTTCTTCTTAGGTTGGTTTCCATATATGGATGTCAATGCTTTGATTTTCAAAATTAATCTTGCTGGGTAGGTGAAAGCTGAATTAAATTGGGTATTTTCCAGTCTGACTCTTCCATATCTCAGTGTCAATTTCAAAGTAGGCAGTCATGCACTGCACCCAGCTGGGCACATGGCTTCACACTTTCTCTTGGGTGGCAGCAGCCACCTGCAAACAGGGAGCTGAAACCAAACATCTTGAACAAACAACACCCTATGCAAACCATCTTATTTTATTATCAACTTCAGAGTTTATTAATTTATCAAACCAGGTCAAAGTGATACAAGTACATAAATAAGTACCATAACAGACATACATCTCACAAAGAGAATGCAAAACATGACACTGTGTATTTTGTTTTCTTTAGTGACCAGAAACCGGAAAAACGGAACACTGCATTTTACTAAATGATGCTTATGATTGTTTTTTGCTTTTCTTAAGAAGTGTTTATTATAAAATAAATACACAATCTGGATTCCACCAGTCCTGTCACAAATCCAAAAAAGCAGGTTGCCTTCCTCGTAAAAAAAATTACAAACACTGTACACTTTCCACTTAGTCTTTTGCCACCAGCTACTGCTACAAACAGACGATGCCTGTTAGGTGAGAAATCAACTGCTTCAAATCTTCTCACCAGAACACTACAATTCCTCAGAACCTCTTCCTAAAGATTTATAATAAAATTTTACAGTCCTGCAGCACATTTCAATCCAGTAGTTGCCATGTGCAATCAGTGCTTCTCATGCTGCTTCTCAAACTGCTTCTTCTACAGTTACACTGCAGCTCTGGTGCAGTGAGGATTTAGGGCCTTTGTTTAGATATGCTACACCCCTTTCCAACACCAGGACAGGACTTATGGAAGCTGCAGTCCCCTGGAAAGGTGGTGGGACAGTTCACTTAGTTCTCCTTTTCATGAACAGTGATAGAGGATTTCTCTTAGCCAGGTGTTCCTGTATTTCAACTTGCTGCACTTTCAAATGGCCTGTATGCCCAAATCTTATCTGCTCTCTGTCCAGGCCTAGAGACAGCAGGGTGGTCCTGACATCACCCTGTATGTTTTCTTCTAATTCCCTTCAGCCTTTCCTTCACCTTCATGTGTGTTCTCCTCACTTGCTCCTCTTTGTTGAGAAGCCCTGCATCCCAGTCCTGCTGAGGCTCAGGCAGCACGGCCAGGCCCCGGGTGCCATGGAGAAGCCTGGTCCTGAGGCCTGCACTGCTGATGGAGACTGCCAGGGTCTGCTGCCCAAGCCAAGGAGCTCCTCACAATGGTGAAGCTCTGCCTGAATGGGCTTTTGGCATCCAGCACCAACCTCTCCCACAACTTCATCCCTTTAGGAATGTGGACACCCTTGAGTGCTGTCACTGGCAGAATGACAACCTCAAAATCCTTGCTGTCACTGTTGATTTCACTCCCGGTGAAGCCCCAGCCCCCAGTTCAGGCCATTTCCATAAAGCTTTGTTTCCTAGCATGTGTTTAAACAGCACTATTCCTGTCTGCTTGTGGAGTAGAAAATGGGAGCAAAAGCAGGCAGAGTCCCTTGCATCTTGGGATTTAATCCAATATTGCAGCCGCGGGGCAGTGCAGGATTTTGGTGAAAACAGTTTTCAAATTGTTACAATTACTCTGCAGTTGAAAGTCACCTCTCTTAAACACACTGTAGACATGCTATACTAAATTTAACAGAATCTCTCAGATTTGAGTTTTTTTCCTGAAGATAACAGTTGTCACAACAAGCAGCTGTTTGTTGTGCTCTACAAGTCTATAACTGTTTGTTGTTTGTTATGGAAGAGAGCTGTTCTTGAAACATGAGAATTGAGAGGTCACCCTCAGAAAAATGAAGATTATGTTTGGAACAAATCAGAACAAATAAATTAAGTTCTGTCACAACTTTTAAGGCATTATTAATCATGAGTTTTAATGTTTTAGGTGTTTTGAAAATACTGCAAATACTTCACTGCTTTCTGCCACGTCACTTTAGAAGGTGGTTTACCAGCCAAGAGCATGTGTAAACAGGGCCCAGAAGAATGAAGTTATTAGGGTTATGATAGGGAGCTAACACTTTTAGAGAAGTGGGTGGAAGAAACAGTGAAAACCACTTGAAAGCCAACATTTGCTCCAATTGCTACAAAAATATATTGATTGCCACTAACACCTGCTGTTCAGTTTATGGATTTGTTTGCTCAACTACAAGAAATCATCCCAAAGGCAGGCTGCTAAGGCGTCTGTTAGTTTAAATCTGGTTTTTATGTCTCCAACATGAGTATTTTATCACTTGTATTTTTCCTCCACTACTACAAGAAATCCATGAGTCATTTCAACACCAGAAATGGTATAAATTCAGGACAGGATATAATGCTCTCTATAGCTCCTGCACATTTATTAGGTGTCCTTCTTTTCATTAGTTTGAATAACTTGCCAAATAATAATAGTAAAAATGTCCTGTTTTCTCTTTTTAACTTGTAAAGAAATACAACTCTAGGAAAGCACAGTCTTTCTTTCTCCTTCCTCCACCAGTAACACAGAGCCTTCTAGTTTTTGGAGGAGATATTTGAACAGTTGACACAGACCACTACACATAAAGCAGCAAATTTGCTGTGCATGATGTGAATAATTACTGCATTATAGTTTTGGGGTTTAGGGCAACTGCTGACTTAAGCAAAATAAGCCTGCAGTCCAGCTGCAGATCCAAGTTTTCAGAAGTTTTCTTGTGTTTTTCCCTCCAGTGCTGTCTCCCTTAACAGTGACCCTTTTCAGACTTTTCAAGGTACAAAACCTTTACCAAATCCTCGAGCTCAGTCCTGCACACTCTGCTTTCACACATTTGGCTGATCTGAGCTTCTCCCTCGCTAAATATTTTCCACTGGCCTGAAAACAAAAACACAAAGGAGACAGATATTGACTTAGGAAAGGGCACAGGGACTTTGAAGACATTTACAAGCACTCTGCAAAGCAACTGATTCACAATGGTCAAAGAGGGAATGTCCAATCCTCCCATGGAAAATATTCGAAGCATCTTACAGTCTGTGCAAAATAACTTTGTTAAAAAAAAAATAGATAAATAGATCAGACTATTACTATTTTCTTTAATTAAGTAGTCCTGTAAGTTGGCTCTATTTATTTAACCATTTTATGACAGTGGATACCCTGGTAAACCAAAGTATTTAAAAGCTGGGAAGCAACACAGCTAAATGTTTCATGTGCTGTGCACTCCTCCTACCTGTGCCTAATACAAAGTGTGATGGAAAATAATATTTTTACACATTTATTATAGTGGTAATAGAAATGCATGCTGTCCTGGTAACTAGAATACTACTGGCTACTAGAATGCATTGCAGATAACAATGACAAGCTTATGGAAAGCTGACAGCAAAAAAATAGGGAATTTTTTATATGAAAACATATCTGTATCTCAATAGGTCTGTAACAATTAAGAATATATTATTCCTGGGAAAAAGACTTTTTAACTAGGAAAAAAGTTATATTAAAAAATTTCAAGTTGTAATATGAAAGAACTAGGAATTATAAATATCTATATCCTATTTCAGTTAGCAAATTAGCAGAATTAGTATTTGTTAATTACTGTCACAATCCCAAAGTGGATGAAATACAAAAACCAAATTGAATCAAGAGTGATAAAAGTAGTACATGTCATTTCATAAAACACATTTTAATAATGAAGATGTTGTTAAGAACCTAGGAAAGTAATCTTTCAAATACAACATAAGTGCACGTAGAACCCCTTTAAAAATATCTGAATGTTTTTCCCTTCTAAATTACTTTCTAAAACACTGGGGTAACTTGACATGTTACATAAATAAATCCAAATTCTGCAGCTGTGCTGACATTAGTCATATTTCAGACTTAGGCTAGCACGGGCAGAAAAGATCCTATATTGTACTTTATCAAAACACAAGAGACTAAGACAGCATGTACATGAACTACTGTTATATGTATCTATACCTTAAATTGCCGTATTTTGATTACTTAAGTCTCAACTTATCAAATATTTTGATCATATACTAGAGGAAAATTCAGTATATCCATTTGACTGGGAGGAGTAACAGAGAATGTTTTTCATGGCTATGATTATATGGAGAGTAGAAACCTCAATAAGTCAGAATTTTACTTACTAAGGGTTGTCCTTGTTATCAACTTGAAGTAAGGAAGTCCTTCAAATTCTCTCTTGGACAATTTTTCAACATAGAGGTGATGCAGAATCCCTTCAGCAAAGAAATGAGAAGCGCACGTTACTGGAAATGTGCCCATTGTTCTAAACCTGGAGTGCTGTCCTGCCTTTTTGTAAAATTCTCAGTCTATTCTTCTTTTGATTCTGTTTCTCCATCTCTCTGTATTTTTGCTATTCCCCTGTAAAACTATTCTCCTGTGAAACTGGGATAGCAGCGAGTTTGTGAAGGGTGTGAGAATTAGCCAATTCTTTTCCAAAACACTGAATCCTTCCTAATTATGAGTAAATGTAAGATTACAGCAGAAGTCAAAAGTCCCAGTGTCTTGGAGAAAAACAGCATAATTCTGCAGTCAGATACCATTTTGAGCCAGCAGGCAACATGACTGTCAAATCATTATTAGGCTTTGTGGCTTTTTAACACACAGGGTAGTTGTGAACCACCTACTGCTCTGTAATTTCTTTTCTGCTCCCACTTTGGCCTTGGCTTTCTCCTTTAAAGCATCTAGAGATGTATCATTTCCACGCAAGAGGGTGCACTATGTGAGGGCTTCCTATGAGGATCATATGCTTTTTGCTTGAAGTAGATAGAGATTATTTTTATGAGGCTGAAGATAATTTTTATTACACTGAAATTTCACGATTTGCAGTAGTGCTTGGGCTTCTGAATGCTTCTCTATTTTGTTCTAATTTTACCAGTTAGTCCAGTAAAATATATTGTTTCCATCCTTAACACATTTTTTGCCCGTATCCTATATCTGCCATCATTGGTGTATCATCACTGTGGCAGCCAGGGCAGACTGATTTCAATGGAAAGCTTTTTGGTCCATCCTAAGTAAGAGCCTCCAGGCACTTGTTTCAAATCCTACTACCCATTTATCTGCAATAAATTACACAGAGTAATACTGAAAACTTGTTTGTCATTGTGCTTTTGTTCCCAATGAAGGGTAGGAGTTAGCAGAACTACAGCTTTGTGTGTTTCTAATAAGTCTTGTACAGAAAAATTCAAGTATGTTGGAAGTGGCTGTAATAGTGATATCTTAAAGAGCCAAAAGAACAGCAATCTAAAATGCCTGGATCTCTAAACTGTCCTGGGATTTTAATGGAAGATGATACACTGTTTAAAAAAAGAACTTTCTCAACTCACCTTTTCTAATTGTCCACACATGTACTTCTATTTGAGGTGGCTTTTCAATCTCTATTGCAATTTTCCTGATGGTTTCTCCTTCCTCTGTGAAAATGGATTCATAGACAGGAAATGTCTCTTTCCCACAGAAGTAATCTTTGTTGTCAAAGGTTTGACTTGGCACATCTTCTGTTTAAAAAACAAAAAGGACAGAACACATACTACAGCTATAATCAACTTCTCCAGAATTTACTTGGCATCAATACCCAAGAATGGTTAGTTTGAAAGTAGAATGTTCATTTGTATGGCCACACAAATCCATCTCCAGCTGTTAACACAGACATTTAACAGTGTTCTGCCAGGTTCTGGTAGCCTGTCCATGGTGGTAAGACAGAATTTATACTTGTAATCCAGCTTCCTAAGGGAATGAGCTGTGTACAACAATGTGGTCTGGGAGACTCCTCACAAGTTTTGAACCTGTTGTCTACTTTTCAAGCATATTTGAAATTATGTTAGAAATCTCAGGGTAATAAAAGAACTACATGAAAATTGGTGGTTGGTTAGAGTGAAGAGACCCAAATTAATGTTTTGCTGAGGAAAAGAATCTATGAGGTTTGCATTTTGCTTGGCAGCAGCCATGTGACCAGTGCAAGCCTGAGCCAGCCACAGCACACATTATCTCTTGCCCACCTGGTAAAGTTGTAGAGCATAAGTAGAAATTGTAATTATTCTGTTTGCAATTGAAAGTTGGACAGGAATATAAGAGGATGATGCAAGTTAGAGGCTCAGACCACTCTTTGTGGAAACACCTAATAATTAACACATCTCCACATGTACAAGACAGACTGCAGGAAAAGGTTCAGCTTTCTTAAAAATAGGCACATAGGATCTCAAAAAACAAGGCACTAACCTCTTTTTTGCCATTAGTTTTTCTATTGAAGCCTGTTAGCCAGGCTTTGCTGCCTGTTCTTCCAATGAAATCTGTGGATCTCCGCTTCACAAGTATCCAAAAGACCTAGATACACACCTCCTTCCTGCCTACTGCCACTGCATCGTGGTTTTTTCCCAGTAAGCAAGACTAGCAGGAGAAGATGGGAAGTGTGCATTCTATGAATGTTTCTACATGTGGCTGAGCAGCTCATTTCCTCAGACCATTCTTGCCCAGTGCATCACCAAACAAACACATAAATGGATACATAAAGGAACTGTTTAAAGGCACATAAGGGAACTGGACAGTCCTTTACTTTTTGTATTACATGAAACATGGCTTTTTATTTGGCAAACCATCAACAGAATCCTTTTAGGAGATTTTTCACCAGCTGTAAGCATTTATTTTAGTAATGTCTACGTAAGTTTTATCATTAGTGCAGCATAGACACAATGCTAAATCTGTAATAAGTTAGTATTTATTTTAAGGATTAAATTATGTAACTGACACCAGTCAGAGTTTTGAACCCTGGTACATTTTAAAAAGCAGAAATGATGTTATCTCCACATGGATTTTACAAGCCAGAAAATGATTTGAAGGTTCTGTGGGCACTGTGGTAGGGGAAGGACAGGGTCTTGCAGCAGTAATGAACTTTCTGTATACATTTCTGTAATACTCTCTTTGGAAATGAGCATCAGGAAGTCGTGTTAACAGCAGAGAGAAAGGCAGTGACTGCTAAGGACATGTGCCAGCAGCATGTCCCCTGTGTGAGGAGCAGCAGCAAGAGGAGAGGTGGCCAGGCAGCTCTGCCTGTGTCACACTGAGGCCTCTGCACACACACTGGAACATGGCACAGCTGCTGCTGTTCACAGCAGAGCTTGTGATCAGGAGGCTTGAGCCAAGCCCTTTAACATGCACAGCAAAAAGGGGGTCTGTGATCAACTTTGTTTTACCTGGACAGACTTTACAGCATTTTCCTTCTACTTTCTGAGGGTATTTGCAGGGATATTGTTCTGGACAGTGAATTTTCTTACATTCTTGTTTGGTGATGTTGCAGGTGCACAACACACACTCTACGACTCCAAAGGCCCGGAGATTGGGATGCCAAGATTCACCATGCGAGTATGTTTTGCCATTTGAAACACAAACTACAGAAGAAAAGAAAAAGAAGAAAAAGTTCAAGTGGAAAAGGTATGTTCACTTGCTACCTGTCTATAAATATTCATTTGATTCATGCACATTGTTTAAAGTAGTGTCTCTATACATCATCTGTTACCATCTCAGGCCTATTTCTCTGCTTTTTAATTTTACTTTTACTTTAGTTCCTTTACTTAAAATGAGTCTGAGCCTGTGATCACCCTTTTCTGAGCAGTTTTTCCTTGATGCTAACTCTGCTGACGCTGATGTCCATCAGGTTTTGAGGAAAACAGTGAAGGTCAAGTGTCTGACTAGCTCCCCCCCCAGTTCATGCATTTCAGTTATGCATTAACCAGCTTAGAAAACTCACTCCTTCCCCTTGTATTCTCAGTCCACACGCAGGACACAGCCTGCCACAGTGGTTTTGGCTGCATTTGAATCGAATTTGGAGATCAGAGGTTCATGTCATTTGCTACTGAGTCATCTGCACAGCTCCAGCCATTTGCTGAACACAGCCTTTGCAGTGAGAGCAATGCTATCAGCTGGCTGCATTAGTGATACCTGGGCCTTTTATTGCTTGTACATGAGTTCTGCTACGTAGCACACAGGACAAACCACAGAATACTTGCAAAATGGAGTTTAATTCCTTTGTGGAAATATGTATGTCGATAGGTATATAATTTCCTTTGGCTTTTGGAATCACAAGAAAACTTGAAAACATTCATTAGGGACTGAAATTTCATTCCAAAAGCTTCTAAGAACTTCAGAATATTTATTCATCAGAGCCCCTGGGAGTCAGAGAAATACATCTGACACAAAGAGAGTGGAAAAATCCATGCCTGGTAGAAGCCACTTTGGGTCACCCAGCAGTTGATGGGAATTAAATCACTTTACACCATGTTTCCATTTGTCCTATAAATCCTACTTCTTTCTTTTTAAATATTTTATAAACACAAAGAAAAATGCAAACTAATCCTAACAAGGTGAAAGAAAGGGCACTGCTTGATTTCTAAAAGCAACAAAAGTGAAGCTGGGATATGTTGTAAATATTTCCAATTCTTCTAATATGCCATCATTTTTATTAATGTCTTTATTTGTAAAATATGTTCCTATTTTGCCTGTAACTTTCAAAAGCAATTTAAATTTTATCTGTAATCTGAAATTTATATCTAACTGGTAACAGATGTAACCAACTGGTTTATATATTTTAGTGAGTTACTGAGATTTATGGGGAGTGTTTTTTGCAATGTCTTTCATGAGCTTAGGCTATCATTTGGTTAGTAATTTGCTACTTTTTAACTCTTTTTTTTAAGACACGGGGTATTTTTTAGAGATAGGAAACAGTTTTGTTTCTCAAATAAAAGTAAAGTTTTGTCTGTACACTAAAAACATGGGAGAAAAATCTGTAAATGAAAAAACTGGTAAGTGTTCAGCTGCTCAGCAGGCTTCTTACATGCTTAAATAGCATAATATTGCTAATTTGTATGCTTCCATGGACTTCTTTTCCCCCAACCAGAGTTCTCCAGATCCTTTATGGACTTAAATACTTCCTGAGTTCTCCCTGACAGGTGAAGGGATAACACATGGCTTTGTATGGATACATACTCTCTGTCTTTTAAGGGTTTTTTGCCACAGAACAATTAAATAAATACTCTGAGGCAGGAGATGAAGACTCTAGTACAAGCCAAATACTGGCAAATAACTTTTAGTTACCCTGTTTTTAGTGCTCTTCATGCTCAGAATGATAAATCTGTATCCACACAACCACAAAGTATTTGCATGTCAGAAGAGTTGTGAGTTTGTTCTTTAACTTGTTGAAATGTGTCTCAAGGGACATGTGCCTTAATTACTAAAACACTTGTTAATTGCACAGGAACAAAAGAAAACACGTGGTCAGCATTCCTGTTTCCATCATGGGGATCTGTCAGACACTCTCCAGGCAGTGAGTGTCTGAAGTTATACTGCATCCAGAAATATGCTGCTCGTCTGTATGTCCTTTATTTGCTGAAACAAGTCAGTTAGAAACTGCTTTGATGATGTCTTCATGTGCAAATTACATGTCAAAGACATTGCACTGTGTGGAGATTCCTGCTCCTAGATTCACCATAAAACACTGGCATGATCTGAATGCTTTTTCATGCTTGTTCAGGTGGATAATAAAGATCCTATAGCCAACATTCCTTCTGTTAGTTAATACCTTAAAAGATTAGTTGGCCCTAATACAAGGGATTTTAACTCTTTGTGGTAGTTTCTAAGTATGCTGACTGGTATTTATGGATAGATGCTCTTCTGAGCATGTGTTTTTACAGCTATTTCTTTTATAGCTTGCTAGGCCTGTTCCTGCAGACATCTGTTCACAGAGGTACACCCCCTATGGGAACTGAGCATCCCACCCTTTTTACTGTACAAAACCTGCTGTCCCACTAACTGGTGAACTGGTATTTTCCCTTTATTTTTGTTCTTCCTGTAATGCATGAGGAATATGACTTGAATATGGTTTGCCACATGGGCTTAAAATTCTGCTGTTCCCAAAACGCAGCATGTCCTATATTCTACTAGCAGAAGGCACTAAAAGATTCTTTATTGTGAGAATCATTACATTGGTTAAATTTGCCTCTCTACAGCTCAGGCATCCAGTACAGGCTAATTGCCTACTCTGCCTCTTGTGCTAGTCACAGGGGAGGGAGATCATCCCTTGTGTCCCACTGTCTCAGGAGACTTGTTTAAGGTGGGGGAAGACATGAGACTGTCTTTCATGAGAATAATTTGATAAGTCTCAGAGGCAGAAAACCTCCTGATACTGTGGCAAAGCTTTATGGTCTGAAATTTGCAGGGCAGTTGAAATACAAGCTGTTTGCAGCTATAAAAGTTACAAAATAGGAGAGAGTGTAAAGAAAATAGCCACAAAGAATTTCTTCCAGGACAAGTCACAGTGTGAACAAGTTAGTGAATCTAAAGGCATTGTAATGTCCTTTGTGGCACAAAGCACTCACTTCCCTGGCAGCCACCACACAAGCTCTCAGAATTACGGGGCACAATCCCACAAACTAACTCAGAGAGCAACACTGCTTTTGCAGAGTGAAATGCAATGTTGTACATGTAGGCAGAGTTGATGTCAGTCAAGAAGGAATTTCATATCCTCAATAGCTTATTGCTTTTGCCTCCCCGATTTGCATCGGAATTCTCAATACCAGTGCGAATTTTCAAGACTCTGCTGTATATTTTGAGAGGTCTTTTTGAGCTCTAGGTGAGTGATTCCTGACCCAGAGCAATACTGGAAGAAGTGCTTGTCTTTACCTCGTCCGTGCCTGTGCTTGTTGTTGATGACGATCTGCACGATTGTTCCTGAGGCCTGCTGGGGATCCGGTAGGACTCCACGGTTACTCCTGGCACTGGGAAATCGTGGCACGCTGACTGCCTGCCTGGCAGAGCTGGGTGACAGCTCGTAATGGGAGCGATGGTATGAGTGTCTCTGTTTGGAGACAGAAAGAGAGCAGCAGAGTAAATGTCTCATTCCAGTGAACAAGGGGGATGAATAGGGAATGAGTATTGCTGGACTAAAAGTAGGTGTAGTAGTGCATAGCATGTTTTCTAAAAACACTGCTTCTTTTCAGAGAATCATTTTCCAAAATGCCCATGAACCTGAAGGTTTCATATTACAGCCCTTATTTTATAGACATGATTCTTCCCACTCACCCAAAGATCTGCTGGTTCATGCATTTAAGTGGTGCATCTACTGCTTAAAAGAGCTTCAAATTCTCTCCAAATGCTGTTACAAAAATAATCTCTTGAGCAGTAAGTTGTTAATGGATACTTTTACCACCAAAGAGAGTGAAGCTCTATAGTAAATATATATGTGTGTATGTGAACTGGGAAGCAAGTATTTGCAATTTATTATTTAAGAGCAATTTACTGTAAATTTTATTCTTATAGAGCATATACAGAAAAAACCAAATCCAGAGACTTCAGGAACTCTTGCTCTAATTCAGCATTATTCATGAATTCAGGTTGAGTGAAAGAAACCTGTTTTGGGCTAGATTCACAGAACCCAGAATGAGGCAGTAGGTATTCAGACCCATTATCATCCTTTTCTCTTTTTTTCCCAATGTGCTGCCATGCACAGCACAGCAAGAACGTATGTCTTTAAACTGTAGGTCCACTTACAGCTTCCCTGTTGGCTGGCTGCCGGAATATGTCTCCATCAGAATGTTCCCATGATAATTCTCCATCTCCTGTACATGAAGCAGAACAGTATCCATTAGAGGTGTAACTGTGCAACACTTTGGGAGATACAGAGGGGAAGAGTCTCACCTGGCTTTACAGCTTTATTAGGATCTAGTCAATAGCAGAGAAATGAATAGGAAAATCAGCAAATTTTGATAGTAATACACTTGGCCATGCAGGGAGCAGAAACTGACTCACAGTTTCCTCCCCATGAGCTGTGCTAGATCTTTGCAATATTTTGTTTAGCTTTGCATTTCATAGAAAATACAGAAGCGAGATAAAAGAGCTTCTGCCATATTGAAAAGGACAAGGTAGATTATGAGATAAATGATCATTTTAACATTTTTAAATAAGAGCAGTAGACAGGAGAATTCATTAAAAAAGCCCTGGATCACTGCAGACAGTGGGTTGCCTCTAGTGCATAATCTGATGTAATCTCACCTCTCACATGGAAATGCTAATGAACCAGTTTCTCATTAGTGACTGTGTCTGATGTGACTGATCTCTCCAGCGTAAGGCTGGTTTACTGCATAGCTATGTTTGACACTTTGTACTTTGAAAGTCAGATTGATTTTTGTAACTGGAAGAAGCTGGTTTCAGATACAGCTCAAATAACTACCTGGTAACTGACATCAGACAATTAACAAGGATTTACTTTAATTAACTGTCAATGTATGACATTTAAAACAGTATATCACTGTATTTCTTCCTGGGAACAGAACTATCACTTTGCTTGTTTGAGATCGGGTGGCTTCACAAGCAGTTTGCCTGGCAAAAAGTTTCAAGATTTGTAAAGATACTGTGGAATAACATGGAAAAGCAGCAAAGAATGAGGAACAATCTCTGTGCAAAGGAGCACTGCAGAGAGATCCTCACCCCTATTCTGTCTGAGGTAACGTGTTCATGCAGCACAGAGCACTGCCCTCCCAAGAGATCAGCTCAGGTCCTCCATGGTGCCACACATAAGTTAATTACCACTGCATGATCCCCAGAGTAAGCAGCTTTGTCACCCTGCTGCACTGACAGGACTACACAGCTTCTGTGCAGGACCTCATTCCTTCAAATTGCACAGGGCTCTCTCTGCATCCTGCTGCTTTATTACACTGATGCACTCTCAAGTACCTTCTTGTGCCTCAGCCCTCCACTGCACAGAGCTTTTGGTTCAGTTTGTGCACTCAGCCAACTCCTCAGGTCAGGGGCTGTAGGACTATGCTGATTTGTGTTTCACATCTCTTGCACCATAGGGAAAATTATACAACCAACTAGATAATACTCCTTATTTTTACCATGCAATAGTACTGAGTTCAAACAAGCAGAATATCAAAAGAATGCAGCAGAACAAAGGTACAAAAAGGGGAGATTTTCAAAGCATCCTGGCATCACTGATATTATGAGTGGCACTTCTGAAAAGCACAGGTACCTTTAGGTGCTTATCTGCATCTTTGAGAACAGGCCATAGATGCTTAGATACCCTGGAAGTGGTGGTTGAAGTGCCATAACACTAATAGTGAGATAAAATACATTTAGAAATTCTCAAGACATTTTGGGCTTTCAGGCAGACATTTAGGTTTAGACATTCAGAGAGGCTGGGAAGGCCCCTAGAATCAAGTGTCCTGTGGGTACAAGATCTAAAATGCAATTGCTAGTAAAATACTGAAGTCACCTGAGTATTGTCTGACCCCTAATTTAAATTGGAGTAATTGCCCTTGCCTCTGAATTGAAATTCTCGTGTCTTGCACAACTTGAGTAAGTCTGCTAACTTGTCAGATAGAAGCTCATCTTTTATTACAAAGCTTCTCTACCCAGAGTAATGGCAGCTACTTCAATACATCATTTGAAGCCTTGATTTACCTCATTAGGGGGATACAACTTTATCATCAGAGCATTCTCACCTTGCTTCAATTTAGGAAAACAAAGGTAGCAACGTTACCTTGCTGGCACTCACAGAGTAATTTCCCAACATGCATTGGATTGTAATTACATGAGAAACTTGCAGACAGTGTCCTGAGTGACAGTGCTGGTGCACAGACAAGGCTCTGAAAGGGGAAAGAGTAAATTCAGAGCCTGTTCTTCTGTGACTGGGCTTCAACATACCTCTGCAAACTGGACAGCAGGACTCCGGAACAGAAACTGGGAAAGAGCAAGTTAATCTGGGACAAGTCTTCAATCCACAGTACACATTTCCTTCCTGCCAGTAAAACACAAGAGGGAATTTAGGAGTTGTCAACTGTCTGGTACTGTATATTCTTTTTTTTTATGGACATGCTTAAATCTGTGTTTACATAAATGCCACTCTACGCAAAAGCAGAATATTAGATTAGAACAGTCTGTTCAATACTTGGCCTATGAAATTATTAGTTCATGAAGAATATGATGATGATTTTATGAGAGGAAGCAGAGAGCTGCCAGTAGTTGATACTGAAGAGCTGCTTGGATTGAGATGTTTTGGTTCAGACACTGGCTCTGAAGAGTCACTGGGTGACTGCTCAAATATACTGGATTTGAATTGTGACATCTCAGGAATGGCTCTGTGGCCTAGTGCCAGCTCAGAGCTGTCCCCTCCCAGCCTTGGGGCTCTTTACTTATCAGCTCAGTCTAAATGAAATCAGTCATTGGTTTAGTGCTATATTTTCCAGTTAGTTGAAGGGAAATATTCTATATATGCCATGCAGCAATATTTTACTTGCTGCCTCTGCACTGTAAGCTCAGTCACAGCAGATGCAGGGTATGCATTGTGCACTGTGTTTAAGAGCTCATCTGGCATTTATTTACCAGGTACTGCACACTCTCACCAGCTCTGAGCACTCTCATGAGTTTCAGCATTAATTCTCAATTCCCAGCCTTTGCTAGGCATTGCTTATATTTCAGTGTCACATCTTCTAGAAAGGAGAACTGGAGCATAGACAGAGCAGGGATCTGTCAAATCATGTTACTTACTGAGCAGCTGCACTGGGCACACTGGTTTGCTTGCCTGTTTTGGAAAAGCCCCTCAGCCACAAACATTTCTCCATGGTGGTAGGTGGTGCCATTGTATTCACAGGATTTCCCAGTGATTTTGCTGCTTACTGAGAAAAGGGAGTCTTCTGGAAGCAAGGGGAAAGGAACATTTCATGCAAATGTTCTTGAAAATTCACAATGTCATAAATACATAAATACAGGGGAGGAAAAACTTCCCTTCTTCCTCATTTCTCTTTATTATGGAAGGACAAGTTTTGTAATGCTGCAAAGTACAAGTGATATGTTACTATCTTGCTGAACTTTGGTAAATCACACTTTGAGGTGACTGTCCCAGTTAATCCTAGGATGCTGATGACCAACTGCAATGCCAGCACTAATGGCCCTGTCTCAGGCTGCAGTGTTTTCCCTTGTTCTGTAGCATTTGGTATTAGGACAGAAGGGTGTGGTTATGTGCCTACTTGTTACATGTACAAGGCTCTTTAATGCTTTAATGTAAAAGGCATTAGGTGCTACTGTATATTCGAATCCCACTGTGTATTCCCACTGAACAATAGCACTGTTCTAGCAGGCTTTCCCCCTTCTCAGTACTGGGTACTGGTATTGTTTTTTTTTTAATGATTTCTAGTATTATAGCCCAGAGAGAACTTAATTGCAGGTTAGCAAGTTGTGCCACAGGGCATGGATGGTTCCCTGCCATCCACGGGCACAAACCTTTCGGTAGAGGAACAGCAGTGATGATGATGATGGGACTGCCAAGAGAGACCTATGTATTAAGTAAGTGTTTGTCCCTAGTGGCTTTCACAATTCATTGCTGCTGCTGTTTTCAAAACAGGCAAAACTTGTCAGAGGCAAATGCCAAAAGCTAACCAAAAGTTGATTTTTCTCTGACATGCATTTTAATGTCAGATGTGCAGATGAGGGAACTTTGTTTGCAGAATTTGGTGTGTATGACAAAGTGCACGATATGGCAGCCTCAATTCAACTCTGAGACCTCCTGCTTCAACTCAGTATCATATTGAATTCTGCACCACATGGGTTAAATGTTTTCCTAAGATGTAAAGCTGTCCATATCTTATGCCAAAACATCCCCTAGATTGTTCAGCTATTAGCAGTTGATAAACTGTGCAAAGGGAGTACACTTTACCCATGAAATGTAAGTTAGTTGATACTGCTTGGGCAGTGAACCTGGCACTACATATTTATATTCACATGAATTTAGCATCTCAGCATGGGAAAAGATTTCAAACAAGGGCTCTGTGGAAGTAACAATGGAGTGTTTGTTCTCTGGAGCCCAAATCACAGCAAATTTCAAGGAATGCAGCTGAAATTTCAATCAGTGGGTTTGGGCTTTCACATAAAAGAAAGCTGAATATTCAGGTTTTCCTACAGTCCCTTTCATTACCTATCATCTAAACCTGGAGATATTTTTCTGTGAAACCATGACACCACAGAAAGTATGTTTTTCAGCTGTGAGCTCAAGTGAAAAAGCAGTTTTCTGCTGGTACGCACTGCCACTAAACACAAACACAAGTCATTTAGTTTTCCATACAAGCATATACTAATTACATTGGTCCATCAAATATTAATACTTTAAATGGTAAATGCCAAATCTGTCTGTGGAACACACATGTACTACAGTATTCGAGAGTGTATGGGGTCAGCAAAGTCCATTTTGTAGGAGACTGGTAGAAGTCAGCTAGTCAGAGTTCCTTGCCTGATATTTCATTGCCTGACACACTCGGTATTTGCACTTCCACTGTTGAATCACTGGATACATCATTATTTCAATGCAATCAAGAGTGTCGAATGACACCTTTCCAAAATGTTATAAAGAGTACAGAGCCCTGACAACATCTGTATTTGGCACAGAAATGCATTGCTTTTGGCACTTGCTGTATGGTTTGCTAGTAATGCACAGTCTGGAATGGCAAGATGTATGCTCAAATTAATACATCCTTTGAAAGTCATCAGCAAAAGATTCAACTGACAAATTCAGCTACTACTTAGGCACAAATATTGCAAAACATGGATAAAGAGGCACTTTCAGGACTGTGATGCTTCCAAAAACTTAAATCTCTTTCTTGGATTTTCTGAATCATCTCAAGGAAAGCTGGAGGAAAGACTGACAAACCTTTAGTTATCTCCTTGCCCCTTGGGCAACCAGAAGAGCAAAAGACTGGAAAGAAATTAAAATGGAAGGAGAAATGAAAGGATAACACAGATGGTCCTTGACTGGAGACAAGGCCCTGTTCACACAGCCTCTGCAGGACATTGCTGTGCCCATGTGGGATGCCTGTCCAAAAGCAGTGTGTGGCTTGTGGTCCGGCATTTGCTAAGACCAATACCTGAATGACTCACCATGACTCTTCAGAGTGTTGGATGGAGAGAGTAAATTTCACTGCAGATTTATCTTGGTATATGCCCTATCATTCAGTTCTGTAGGAAATCACCAAATGCCCTTAAACTGTGGCTTCTAAATAAGGAAGGAGAATGGCGAAACTTTTATTGCTTGGAAAATGATGGCAGAGAAAGTTGCAATAGGTAGTGGTTTTCCATCTATGTTTCTTTTAATCAATCACAGAGGTTGGCCTGTGACAGCTAAATCATTACATGCAGCCCAAAACATAAGTACCTCTGCCTGTCTGGAATTTGGGATGAAATTCTATGGCTGTTTTAAATGAGAGAATCACAGGATCATTAAAGTTGGAAAGGTCAATTAAGATCGTCAAGTCCAACTTTCAACTTAGTACCATCACCATGTTCACCACTAAACCATGTCCTCAAGTGCCATATCCACATGTTTTTTGAACACTTCCAGGGATGAGGATGCCATCACTTCCCTGTGCAGTCTGTTCCAATGCTTCACAACCCTGTCTGTCAAAACATTCTAAACATACCTAATGTAAACCTGCCCTGGTGCAACTTGAGGCCATTTCCTCTCCTGCCACTTGTTACCTGGGAGATGAGACTGACACCCCCCTCACTACAACCTCTTCTCAGGGAGTTGAAGTCTTATTTGATAAAATAATTGTAAGAAAAGTCAGTTTCAATTACAGGACATAAGGCCATGATTTAAGTCCTATGCTGCACAGATCTGTCCATATGGTCATCTTTTAGCACATTAAGTGACTGGACACATTTCATTATTGCACAGTGTCAGGTCTTAAAGAAGTTTTCAGATCAAGACTTGTTATTGCAAAAAAATATATACAGTCATTTATTGGAGATGGCATATTGAAGAGCACAACTGATCCTCAAACACAGCATTTGCCTGGAGCTGCAAGGAAGATTTGTTTATTTTCTGTGTCCAAATATAATTTCTGTCTGGTGCAGTTTCTCTCTCTGTCTAACTTTGCTGATGTGTGACTGATTTGCTTCAACTCAGACTTGGTTTCTTTTCTAATGCTTTTTAAATCATGGCTAATTAGAGGAGTTCAGACTCCCCCATGATATCATATTCTCCTGCAGAATGTGCAATTAGAGTCATTGTGGATTGTTTTAATAAGTGCCATGTTTGAGCTTTGAAAAATTTTGTCATTAATACTGATATCAGCATACATTATTCTGTGCCTTAGAAAAGACAGGTTAGAATCAGATTAATTAACTGCAAATATACTGCATTTCTCAAAGCTCTATTTGTAAACCTTGCTTCCTAATCAGGACTGTTCCCAAAGCTTTATCTGGCATTTTAATGGTGCTGACTAACATTGCTTTAATTAGCTGCCTCTGTAAAGTACCAGGCAAACCATCTGTGTGAATCCTTTTAATTAACTGGGTTCAGTCTAAGGGTTTTTCCTGGCATTCTTAGCATGTCAGTGGAAACAACATACAAAGTATAGGGTAAAGGTGTTATAGCATCAATTGTAAAGGAAATATCTCTGTTTCTGTGGTTGGCATTTATTCTGTAAGGGCTCAGAGTTCTGTATAGAAGCTGAGAGGCCATGCTTATATTTGCCTACAATTTTAGTGTGATCAAGATAAGCCCATGAGTCTGCAATATGGATAGCAGTGATCATTAGCATGAGGTAATGGCAGGAGCCAAGATGTACGACCTGGGCTTCACATGACCTGATTTGGATTTCAATTTATCCTGTAAGCAACTTTAGAGGTTAAATCTGGCTGAAAAAATCCTTCAGATTTTGCAATCAGACAACAGAATACAACTGTATCAAAAATGGATTAGCTTCAAAACAATTCTTTTTTCAAAAGCAACTGGAGACTACAGTGGCTATGCCTGAATCCTTGTATCCAAACATTCCTCTCTTCCAAACATGGGATTCTGTCCAGCTTCTTTTGTCTACCTGGGCTGTTTTTCACTGATGTCCCATAGACACAAGGTAAATTCCAGGCCTGATGAAGCCAATAGAAAGGTTTCCTTCAGGATTCAGCCAACATAGGTGCTTGAATGCTGCTTTTTTGAGATTGTACTGTGAGGAACTGTTGATCTGTACAAAGGATTTTTATCAACTAAGACCTGTAGTACAACTTAGTGTGAAAGTCAACTACGAACTAGAAGTGCATACAGGTATAGTTCACAAATTTAATAAACTGTGGTTTATTTGACAGAGCATGCAAAGAAACAGTATGGTAAAAATTTTGCCATGAAGGGATGCTACCTCAGTGTGAACTGCAGCACCAGTGCTTCCCTGACAGTCTGACAAAACAGTGTTAGATATGAATTTCATAAACCACAGAAATTTTATGGAAATTTTCTGGTTCAGTGGAATCTGCTCCACTCACATATTTTTTCATGGAAGCCTGTCTGGGTTCCTGATGGTCTGCCCATACTTGGGGTGTCCAAGGGCCAAGGTTTGAGGGAAGAGTCAAAAATGTACACATACCCAACTTTCCAGTCTTCTGGGAGAAACAGATTCTGTATCACATGGATCATAGTCAGTTTTGGAAACACCATCTTTCAGCTTTTTATGTTTACAATTCTATTCCTTCCTGGATTGTTATAAAAACTTGGTCCTGAGATGCTTTACCCTTACTTGGATATAAAGCAGAAGAGCATCAGTTATTTGCTACTAATCCCTTGAATAGCTTAGACAAATTCCATGGGCAGTTCCTGATGTTTAAAACATTGGTAATTTCTGCAAAAGTATTTATGTGCAGAGTGAAAAGCAGTAACCAGCTATGAGCAATCTAACCTTTTGGGAAATGGGAGATGATTTATTTGAGGAATTTAGGATCCAGGCCTTACTACCATCAATTAAGTGCTGAACTTGGATCCTTCTGGATCCAAGAGAAGAGGTACAGGTATAATTACTAATGAACAAATTAGGACACAACCTAACAAACTGGGTACAGTCATGGCATGATAATCAGTAAAGTGTTTATGATGTAACATCTGAAAGACAAAAAAGTCAGCTGCTTTTGGGCACTCCTTGCCATTGGGGACAAGGAGACATCGTGGCTTTGGGACAGTCACTGTGCTTAGCTGTACGGACCTGCAGTCAGTGGCAGGCTGAAGTGAGTGTCCTCCTGAAATGGAGACTGCACTCATTGGCCAAGGAAGGCACCAGCAAAGCTCCTGCTACCCCTAACCCTCAGCAGGGTCTGCTGGGACCCTGCACAGCACCTCTGCAAGGAACTATGGGGTCTTATTGCACCTCTATGAGGTGCTTTCTCCTACAGTATTCTGTCCATTTATGTTAGTACTTAACACTCTCACTATTGCTTATTTTAGTATCAGAACATCTGGCAAAGAACATTTTTTAAAAATTCTACTCTTGGCTTGCTGACTTAGAAACTATTTTTAAACTGCAACATTCAGAATCACCTAGTGTCATTTAATGAAAAAGATATGCTTTTAGTGTCCAGCAGAAAGGCTGGGTGCCCAGCCTGGCTTGGGTTTTACAGTTTGTCTATTTTATTAACCACCGTTATAAAAACAATCTAGTGCTAAACAATATGAAATTAATCACAAGGTCTAATGCCTTAAGAAACTTAACCATACTGGGAACTGTTTTGCAGATAGTCTGTTGGCTTTTTTTTTAAAGCAGACAGATGATAGATTATGAATTTGAATACAGAGAGGATTTTATGAAACATGTTTTCTGAATCAACACAGAGCATAAGCATGTACAGACCATGAGACTGAGGATTGTTTTGGAACCATATTCAGTAGAGAAGCAATTGGATTCTGTTGTAACTCTGGGACAACTGTTTGCACTGACATCTCTTCTGCACATTTCCTAGTATTCTCAGTGAGTTCTGCTACTTAATGTACACAATTGCAAGTGTCAGTTTAGTTTCAACAGGGACTCTAGAGCTCTCTGGGCTGTATCCTGGTGCAGGAAACTGTCCCTGGACACCAGCTGGCCAGTGATCTCACGTGCTGCTTTCTGTACCCTTCAAGTTGTAACAGCATCATGCAAGGCTGCATTACTTTCCTTGTAACTTAAAATTTGCCTAAGAATTATAGGTTACCCATTCAGAAGCCACACATAAAGAGCAATCATGAAATAAAACACAATTCTTGGAAATGTGCAGACCACAAGCATTTCTAACGCCAGAGGGGAACAGGACTCGAGTATCAAAGTACTTCTTCCTATTTTGCATATTGAAAATTCTGTGAAACCTGAATCAGCTCAGGCACACACACTGCCCAACACAAGTGGGCGGTACTTTCATTACCTGACATCTGCTTTTGGAAGACTCTTGGCTCAGGCAGGAGTTGCACATACCCATAAGTCTCTTTGTTAAAAAAATATAGTTAATTCTCCTCTTTCATGGAGTCCAGGTCTTTTCCCTAGAAACAAACAATTCTGTAGGGTAATGTACACACAGAAAGATATAGGGATGATTTTTGTGTACTAAGTCTCTTAGTGGTTTTCAATAGCAGTGTTAAAGGCTCACAAAATAGGCTTCATGCTCCACTGCAAAAGATTAATTCCAGGAGGCCCCAAAATACTGAAGTAGTCTGGAATAACAGTAATGAGATAACTTATTCATGTGCAGAATCTGAATGGCAAAGAAAGAAAGAAAGTTGGTTTGGATTAGATATTAGGAAGAAATGAATTACTGTGGGGATTACTGTGAATTACCTATGTAGCATAGGTTGCCCAGAGAAGCTGTGGCTGCCCCATGCCTGGGACTGTTCAAGGTCAGGCTGGACAGATCTTTGTGCAACCTGGTCAAATGGAAGGTGTCCCTGCCCATGGCAGGGGGTTGGAAGATCTTCAAGGTTCCTTCTAACCCAAACCATTCTACGATTCTATGAATTTACTTTTCTAGTTACTTTTGATTGCAGACAGTTGAAACATGTTTGGATCCTCTGCCACCTTGATGTACAAGAGGAAAATACAGAGTAAATCAAAGCACTTCAAAATTCATTTTGTGAGGGGACCAGGGCTAAACTCCAGCTTTTAAAATGCTATGTGCCTCTTCTGGTTGCTGGAACAGTCCCTGACAGCTAGATAAGCATGTAAAGATGTGATCAGTTGTTGAGCTGCTCAGATTAACAATGTCTGAACTAGCCTTCTTTCACCTAAGGAATCAGAGCTCTGAAAAAGTGGTAACGAGTCCTTTGAATTCTTCAGCCAAAGCTCTTCCCAGTCCTGGAGAAATCTAACTGCTAGTAACATTCCAAGTAAAAGATAAAGAAGCCTGCCTCCAGGCAAAAATACTCTATGTTCCCTCTCCTACACACAAGACAACAGAATATGGTTATTGTATATAAGGAACAGCTATTCAGTATTTGGAACAGAGGAATAAATATGTGTTTATAATCTGATCCTTACAAATTCAAAACAGAGGAGCCTAAGACTTAAAAGAGGTGAGGGAAGCATCCTGCAGAGATTATGCAGCTTGCTAGGAGAGTGACAGTGAGATTTTCATCATAGTTATGTTGAATAAATCCTGAAAACCCTGTTGATTGAACTAACCTTGATGCTATGTGCGCAAACCAAACTGTATTTTTAAAATATTCTTTTAAAAAAGATACTTACGTGTATATGGAAAAAAGATCACATAAATTATATTCTTCTGTGTTTATGCAGTGCATTTCATGCAGAAATAGTAGTACTTTATATAACACAGAGCACTTGCCTATTTTTCTGCAGTTCCAGTGAAACTAAGATACAGTAACAACAGTAGGTTTGGTTTGTACTCAGAGATCCAGTTAATGTTTGTCTTCTGACCCATTTGTACCAGAAAGGCCAGTGCAAAGAAGCAGATAGCTGGGAACATGGATTTCCTCATTTTGCCACTGTGGTTCACATCCCCAAAAAGACCTTCAGTGCAGGCAATGTTCCATGACCATATTTTGGCCATTTGGGTATGAGGTGCTGTGCTGGGGCTACTTGGTGAGAGGGGCCAAATGCAGAGGTGCTAAAGAAAACAGAGTAGACAGGGAATCTCTGTCTTACAGGCACTGAGGGACATCGTGGAGCACAAGTTTCATGGTGACCTGGGATAAAACATGCTCTGTTTTTTCCAGAAATTTTCCTATCTACCAAACTTTCCTCAGTATCTGCAAAAGCCTCTTGCATACCTTTGCCTCAAGGCAGGAAACCTGTCAGCACCTTTAAGTCAGTTCTACGTATTCCAGACTTGCTCCTAGTGCAGCTTCAGGGCTGGGTATCTAAACTGAGCCCAGAGAGCCAGCAGCACATGGGGGAATAAACTGCTATTGCAAATTGACTGTTTCAAGGTCAAAACCACCAATTGCTGAAAGGAGACTTTTTACAGTGGTAAAAAAGTTTCTACCACTGTCACATCAAGTAGGGTAAAACACAAATATTCTAGAGCTACTTCATCACCAGAACTAAGTCCTGATTGATCATCTCATGAAAATACAGGAACCTCAGACAGAGAAAACCTGTTACACTGTTTCAGTGGAGGGTTAGCTTCTAGGGGTCAGCTAGGATTATTTTAAACAATCTTTGTGGCTGGAGGTCCTTGGGGAATTGTAGCACAGCATATGAGACCAAATGGATTTCTTTCCTACTAAAATTTTTTTGCCTAATTTCTTCCCTCTGCTTTTGTTTTCATTCTACACAAATGTGTCACCTCAAGGTCTGAAGTCCATTGAACTAAATAGATTTGGAACCTGGCCCAAACACCTACTCTGTGTGGCACAGCAAAAAGGCAGTTTCCCCTTTCATCTTCTGTCTCATATTTCTACCATATTCCTTAGTATTTCTAGAGAGAAGGACTATATCATGTCAGTAACTGCATCTGTTCTCATAGAAGACTGAGTCCAAAAACTATCAAAGTTAATAGAAATCTGTTGATTGACTACAGTAGAAAGTGGATCAAGCCTCAGTCCATGTGCATTTAGCCTTTTCCCTCAGTCATGCATCACAATCCAAATTATTACAAATCTGTTTTGTAAATTTGTAATATTATAAATTAAAATGACGTGTTAAGGTTCCTTTAAAGAACAACCAAAGCTGTGCAATGATGTTGTCTTTAAAGTAGTGGCAGAGGCTGATAATAAATGTGGATGGAAAAGTTGTTCACTATCCAAAAACTGCAAACACCAGCTTTAAATAAAATCCATATGTGCTTCTTGGAGGTGCAGGTGTCAACGATATTAAGCCACAAAATGCTTTACATTAAAATAACTTTAAGGAACCAGGTTAAGCTTTAAAAACTCCAGGGTAATTCAGAGTTAATCACCACAGCTAGTCTTTAATATGGTCAGACTGTAGAAAGTGTATGAAATTCATTGCTTGAAGGAACTAGTAGCACCTTATCTAGACACTATGAACTTCCATTCAGATTCAAGGCAAAGATGTAGTTTCAGTTTAAACATTCAAAAGGCTGTTGCTTGTGTTTTAGCTTTCCAGGGCTAAAGTCAAGCTCTTCACATCATTTTAATATATTTTCTGCAGCTTAATTTCCTGTGTTTTCTTTTATAGTTGCATAAAAAATTGCCTATCAATTGCCCAGCAACTCTGAAGGGCTCATAAAACACTTTTTAGGTTGCTCTAGTTTAATTCCTGCTCTCAAGTTAAAATATTATATGAATCCACCAATCTCTCTACCACTGAGGAAACAAATCAAATGAAGCTTTAGTGCATTACGAATCCTCTCTGAAGTCTCTTTGAAGGTCTTGGAAGTTATCTTGGAAAAATTCTGAGCAGTTTATCCTATCCTATCATGTCAGTCCAAAGAATTGAAATTCTCTCATCCATGTGGGAAGATATGTATTTTTCACATACATTTTGGATACTGATATACAGATAGATTTTTAAAAATTTTTATGGTCAAAAAAGCAGAATGGAAACAAGCAATAACCTCAGTCTGACTGTGATAGCAAACATTCCTCGTGAAGGTAGTGACAAAGGGAAATCACAAACCAAATCAAATCATCTAAGCATGTATCAATAAGAAAAAAATTAGACATCTCCCTGGAATGCCTATACCATTATATTTCTAAACCAAATTTACTTTCAAATAAATAATTAATTTTAACTATCTGACATCTATCAATTAATCAATTAATTTGAACTATCTACCCATTGTTAGGACTCTCACTTGCTGACATGAGAAGGGTAGGTGGTAGCAAGAAGAGTTGCATAGAGAATGGAAGAGCTGGGCACAGTATCCCTTCCTCCATCCCAAAAATGTTCAGGAATGAAAGGGTGAGCAGACCAGAACTGAGAGCCTGGGAGCTCTGGTGTGTGAGCTGGGTAGAACCCAAAGCCTGTTCACCAAATGGTTTAATGTATGTGCATTCTGCAATGGAAAAATCACTCCACCAGAGCATTCCAACAGCCAGGGTTGAAGATTTTGGTTGCAAGATTCAGTGCAAGATGTGCTGCACTACACACATGTTTGTATTTACCTACAAAATGTCTGTCAGGTCAACAGATGCTGTACATGGCTTGCACCTTGCAATGCTGAGTCTTTATCTACACTACAGAGTGCAGGCTGTCACCTGGACTAGCTCAGTTACTGGCTGAAGGTAGCACTGAGCTCATGGCCGGCACATTTTTCCTGCTTCTTCAGCGAGTTTTGCAGTGCAGTGAGTTCTGCACTGTCCCAGGATCTAAAATAGCTAGTTCAAAGATTCAGGTATTACTGGGTCATGCTGCAGTCTACCATGCAGACAGAGCCTCACTTATTTTTAGGTGATGTTCTCAGCCCACTGTTGTGAGATGCCTCATCTGGTACATCTTTAGACCAGCTATGTATATAGGTGACATCCGGCATTTCTGTATCTAAAGAGGAACAAAAGTACATCAGAAAAGTGGTTTAAATTTGATAAAGAAAAACCATAGTACCAAAGGAACTTGAACATGTTACTAATACTGAATGTTCTTGGAAGGCAGTGTGTTTAGTCGGGGCAGCAAGCTTAGAAAACACTGGAGCCAGATGGGCTGATTCATACATCAGCGTGCAGCCTTATCTGCTGAGAAATCAAACCAGCAAGTGCAATGTGGAAACCCTTTCTGAATCCTGCAATTGTGAATTTTTGCTTCTGATGTAAGCTTTTCTTAGGTTTACATATTTGGTCTTTAACTAGACTCTAAATACTTTGATTTATAATTGTTGAATGTAGAAATTATACAATCTACAATAAATGTTCCAGCTTTAAAGGCGCTGTCCATAGAAGTGCCATAAAAGACAGCCACAGCTAAATGCTCAAAGAACTTGCACATGAAGTTTATTTTCATGACAAGCGGCAGAAGCTCTTAAGTCCACTCTAGGTCAAGAGCTGATCCACATGAGAATGATGGTGAATTCTCTCCCTGACTACAAATCATCTCTCCTCTGATCATGATGTCTAGAGCATCCTGAGGTCGAAGGAAGGAGATCAAGCTCAGAAGCATGTGATGTCCTTTGAGTCTCACTAGTGGATAAAAAGAGTCCCAATTCATGTGACCCTAGGTTTTTGGTTACATATGTGTAATGATAAGAAGAATACAGTTCAGATGGTAAAATACTTTTCAGAACTGCAAAAGGAAGGAATATCTAGATCTGTGTAAGAAACAAGGTCTGGATTTTGCCAATGCTAGAAAGAATACATTTTAAAAAAGAAAGGTTAGCAGGGAATCTGTGGTAGAAGCTGGTGAACCACTGATGGAAGTAGAAGATGCTTCATAACATATGTCTGAAAACTACTTAAGACTCATGATGTCTGGTGCCAGGGAGACAGGATACAAACACTGCATCTCTTTGTGTCAGTGACTCCAGTGTCTCTATGGATGCAGAAGACATTAATTCCAGGGGCAGAGCAGTGCCAACTTTTCTCAAAGGAATCCTTTCAATAGCTCCTTCACTTAGGTAGCTAAGAAGTTCAATGTCCAATGAAAGATGCTGCCTCCTGGCATTACCTCTGCTTCATTAAATAAGCAGACAGTGATTTGTGCAGTTACACTCTACGAGGCCTGCAGAGAGGCAAGAGAAGAGCTCCAGGTCACTCTGACTAGCATTACTCATTTCTGTAATGCAGCTTGAGAAATGGAGGGGAAACATATGTGACAGAATATAATGAGCATTTATGAGAGAAATTCACATGGATGGCCAATGGCCAGAGCTCTCACACGTTCCATTAAAAAATAACCAGGAAAACCAGAGAAGTGAATTTCCTGCATATCATGGGATGTTGCACAAAAGACATTGTATTCTGGACACATAGGAATGGAAAGTTGGCACAAGATCTGCAAGAATGCTTGAGATACATATTCAGATCAGGCATGAACAATTACCACTGGAGACAGAGCACCAAATATTATACACATAATTGCTGCAGAAAGCAGAATGTAAATAACCCCTGAAATCACAGGAAACTCCTGGCTCTTTTTTACCTAACATTGTTAGAGATTCAATCAGGGGAAAACCAGACCTAGTGGGACTCACATTTTTAATGAAATAGTGCACAGCTAGCAGTGTAATGGCCCATCATTTGTAGCAGATTGATTACAAATACATCTTAGGAGCAGCTAAGAGAAGATAATAGATCACAATTCAAGAAAGGCTCATTCTGATAAATTTCTGATACTTTAAACACGAAATTCCAAAAATTCCAGCTGAAGACTATGAATAGGAAGAACTTAACTTGATAAAATGGATATGAGAGTTTACATGGGGCCTTATTCTTCCTTACTAGATCACTGTAGAATGTTTTAAAATCTTCATAGGTATCATGACATTTACAAGCTCATGAACAGAAAAAAGCCAAAAGAGTTCATTGCCAGGAGCACTTGAAGCAAAACCAATCAATCTAGAAGCATTTATGTTTCAATATTAAATACAATACAGAGATACTAAAAAAATAATAGAAGAGGTTCCTGACTGCAAATGCCAATTATTGAGTAGGACTTCTGTGATTTAACTTAAATTGTCAAAAAGTAAGCATCCAGTTTTCCTGTGTTCCCTCAATAATCAGTGGAGAGTAACGAGCATCTCCAGGGAGAAAAGTCTTCTCATTCTGGGTGACAGGATGAATCACCCTCATGTTTCCAACAGCTGTAAAGGGTATCTAGATTATTGTGTTCCCAACTGAAGCTTAGATTAGCTAGAAAAACAGACCAGATTTTGGGCACACCAGTCGTTCTTTTGATCTGGAAACAAAAGAGGGGTTTGTGTTCCCAGCACCTTATTATTTTACTAAGTTCTAGTTTGCCAAAGAAAGCATTTTGCTTTAGGAATTTTCTTTCTTACATAGTAGACCATTATAGAGAAAACTCTAATGGATATTTGAAGAAAACCACTGGATGTTCCAACACCAAAGAGTTGGATTTAAAATTGAATGGACTCAATGTCATCCTAAGACACAAAAGCAGCATCACAGCATCAGATGAGTCATAAGCTCGAAATGGTTCCTCCTTATCACTGGTTAAAAAAATATTCTAGATACCTAGATCACATATTGATACACATATCTGATAGAGAGAGTAAACAATTGCCAGGGCAGATGAATCCAACCCCAAACTGACACGTGGATACCATTTATATCCAGTAAGTGCAGTGAACACATCCATCCCCACCTGAACTTCTTGTGCACTCATGTCCCTCTGCCATTGAGCACTTACTGCCTCCTGCTGACAAGCTGTGCTCAGGGAATAGCTGTTTTCCTCAGACAATTAAACCCTCTGGAGAAAGCCAAATAAAACCCCTTTCTATGATGCTGCATGAATACTCTTTTATAAATGGAAATGTGGGGTACCACTAAGACAGGCATTTAGGGAAAAGCTCCAGTCAAATCTCCCAGCCATTAGGCCATGTCGGGAATGCTGGAACAGGCTCGTGAAAGATCCTGCTTAGTCTCTTTCATACAGTGGCTCTTAATAATGAACATATAATAAATGTACAGTCTGGAGAATTTACTATACAGTATCCAATTGGATTTATATAGTCATAAACTTCTACAGCACTGCTTCTATGATTTACAACAGTCTCTACTAATTATGAAGCTATGCCTGGACCTGAGATGTAAAAGGTAAACGTTACCAGACTGGTTGTACAGTGACACTATACAAATGCACATTTGCCAAAGCAATTTTGAATTGCTTGTTAACAGACAGCCATTGCAAATAACCATATATTTTGGTCTGCTCTGTTGAAAAACACCAAAACCAGAAGCCTAGGAAGTTTGTGGGATGGTGTTTTATTGTGATAGACTTTGGCGATAAGGAGTCTGGAATGGACAGTCAATGAAAGGACTGCTACTTTCTGCCTGGATTGTAGGGGATTGGACTTGGTAGCTTACCTGATCCCTTCACAAATCTATACTTCTGATTTTCTGAACAGAAAACACCACGGGAAATACCGTAAATTACTGTAGGACAAGCCTCTCATGACCTAAATGGATACGAGGATGTTTACTTCACAGAAGTTTTCCAGCACAAATATTTAATTTTGTTGTTACTCAGCATATTAAATAACTATTTCAGAAAGGACTATTTGTCACTAATAGGAATTACCTGGGCATCGTGGGCAGCACAGCTGTGGTACATGCACAGGGGAAGCACAGTGTAGACCTGGGCATCTTATTCTGCTGCACAAAACATTTCCATTCTGCAGATGGAACATAGTACATAGTATTTTAATGAAATGTGCTGTCTTACAAATTTCTGTGTTCTCTATTCTACATCCAAAATTTTTTTTTTAAAAAAGCCTTTTTACAACATTCTGGTTTCACTCACACTGAGATATCCCCAGATACTGCAACTGCCTTTGAATTTATGCTGCAGGTCAGAAATCCTTAAAAACCTTAAAATCAGATGAAGTGTCTAAAAATGGATAGCAACAATCTCCATTTCTCTTTTTCTTTCCATTTGTCTTTTTCTTTTGAGCAGATTATGCTTAGGAATTGCATTTCCAAAACTAAGACATGGATAAATGGTAGATCTCTGAGATATCCCCTACTGAGGGTTAGTTCAAGACCACAAGAGACAATAGCATCTGTAATTGTTCCTGAAAACTGTGGAGAGTCTTTTGTTTTCCTTTTATTGCTTTCCCAGTAGACAAAAAAACCCAGATGGTAAGTAGCCATTTTTCTAAGAAATATGAGTTAAGTCTTGGGAATAGGGTTCATTATTCATGTCATTAACATAATATTCTATTTGACCACATCTAAGTTTGATTTATAATTAAAACACAGGGAATTTTCATTCTCCGGTGTCTGTAACCAGAAAAGACTATCCATTTCAAATTCCCATTTCCCATCTATAATTCATCCTCTTAATTTACCTCTGAGTTGCTCATATTTATAACAAGAAAGATCTTTCAGCATGAACATTGATACTAAGTTATGACTGTAGTTTTAGGTGGTGTCAGGACTGAACCCACTTTATTTTCATATGCCTTCTGGAGCACTGAAATGTTTGCAGTGGATGTGCAGACTTCCCTAGACAGCAGATGTATAGGCTTTTCTATTCATCCCTTTCAAAATAATTCATTGACAAATATCTGCAGACCACAGGCTGGAATCCTACTGTTAGATCACTGCTAGCCACAAACTACAGTTGTGCATCTGCTTTGGAAAGAGACACTAAAAATGATTATCACCATCTGTTTCCAATAAGAACTGAAATGAAATATACTGATTTTGTAGAAGAGGAGCAAATTTTAGACTGTAGGATCTTCACAGAATAGGGACTATCCCTGGTCTGCACAGCTGCTTGCCCAGCAGACGTGGGAGCCTGTGAAGCCCTGCTGTAGAAGAAAGGCTGGCACTGCCTGTTGACCGGTCTCCATGTTGCTGACTTGTCCTGTTCTGTGACCTCACTCTTTTTCATTTTAAATCCTGTGGAATCTCCTGAGGTGAATGTTTACTTTCTGTGCATGGTCAGCTGTGATAAAATTCTGCAGGCCAACTTTGCTGCTCCATGCTGCCAGCCAGACCCCAGTGTCTGCTGCAGGACAGAGCTCTTTTAACTGATCTTGTGCTTAGTCAGACTGATCTTAGGCCTGCATTCACAGTGATAGGTAGGAGAACAGCCCCACTGACCAGAGCAGGACTCAAGAGCTGGTCAGTCTCTCTGGGCCAGGGCCAAGGTCACATTTCTGCATCAGGTACCAGAGAGTGTTGATGCATCTCTCTCCCAAAGCTGGGCTATCAGTGCTGAGTGTGGAGAGCAGTCATTTAGCCTGAGGTCTGCAGATATGACTATGAACACAAGCAAAAGCAAAAAACTGCTGTATTTTAGGGAGTAAAATTATGATCTGACAAATTGTGAGTGCTCTATTTTACTTGACAGTAACAGTCAACAGGCTCCACTATGAACTGGGGGGGAGGAGGGGTTGTAAAAGGAAGGGGGAACAGGGTGAGAACACTGAATCATGTTTAGTTTTATTCTGGTTTAAGTATGTAAATTATAAGTTGTAAAAATACAATACTATACACACACAAAAACAGGAAAGCTTTTTTTTTTTTAAATGCCAGGCTGTATAACTTGGCCTCTGTTTAGTTAATTTGCCTTACCTTTTTCTTAAACATCAGAAGCATGTGTGCTGGGGGGATGGACAGACAGACTGTTTAGAGATAGAGCAGAGACCTGTCTGCTGCCTGGCTGATGTGACTTGTTTTGTGCAGACATCACGTGGACCACAATGTCTGTGGCCATCAAAGTCATTTTGATACACTGGACATAAAGACCCCTGGGGATTTTTTTGCTTTTCTCTGCAGTGTGAGGGAATCAGTTGCTGCATCAGGCTCCCTACAGATCCTCTGCCTACCTGCCAGGGAATCATATGTGGTTTACACTTAGATCTCTCTGACTTGTTATCTGCGGCACACTTTACTTTCATCTTTTACGCTGTCATATTTGGTTTATGGTCTGTGCTTGTGCTATGTCATTATATGTTTTCAAATGCCTTTATTTTGTTAAAATTATAAATTGTTGAGGGTTTCCTGAAGGAAACTTCATGAAACTGATGAAGCTTCTGGAGCTTTCATGGTAGGTCAGTGTTCTGAGGGCATGATTTTGGCCAGGAGAAAGCTTAAATGAGTGGTTGGATGCTACAGTTGTTATTTGCAATCTTCCTTCTAGACAACAAGAGTCACAACCAAGAGATCTCTCAGCATCATCACCGCTGAAATTATCCCAGGTTACATTTTGCACCCTCATGATACACCAAAGGTAAAACATAGCAAACAAGGGAATAAAATCCAATCAACTTCTGAGCTGCATGTACTGGAAACTACCATAAGCAGTTTCCTTCTTTACTAAACCTGCTGCCCTGAACTATCACTTTGTCTTCTGCACCCAAGTTAAAAAATAAAACAGACTCTTTTTTGGAGGCTCATAGTGTGTGGGTGTGTCTGGGTCCCAGCAATGCTGATGTCGAAAGGAGCTAACCAGGCACTTTCCCATCCCTCCAAACTGTCCAACATCTCGCTAAAAATCATTAAGCATTTATTTGTATCCAGATCTCTAGGATTTCCAGTTAATTTTTTCCCCACCCAAGACACATTCTTCCAGTGATTTAATGAGTGTTTTACTCCACACAAACTCTGAGGGAGTTTTCAACTTGGCATATACATCAGCAAAAGTTGAGTGGAAACTCCTTTTTGCTCTAAACAAAGACTTTTCCCTTCCTTCCTACTACGTTGTTTTTTCTCTCACAGCTGCATTCTGCAGCTAAGCTTGTGGGACTACTGTTTGTGCATCTCTGCATTGTATTATTATGTAAATCTGAATTGTGGTAGCAGATTCCCTCAGAGCAAATGCTGCACAAGGGCCCAATATTTTACACTTGCAGGGAGGGAAAATAGCGAGGAATACTTTATTCTGCATTAAATACAGCAGACAGAACTCAGCATCTGGAGTGTCTCATGTGTTAGTGATTAAGATCCCTCACTGTTTATTTTAAAGTACTCTAACGGACATAAACTGCCCTCATTTTTGTGCCTCCTCCCAGCTGTATATGACATACTATGGGGATCTCTGACTGCTGTGTTTTTGCATCAGCCATCAACTGATGGGAGCCCTTTCATGTTCTATCCAATTCTCTCTGCTCCCCATAACCTTTTCTCATGTTTCATCATCTCATTCTTCTTTGACTGACTTTTACTAACAGTGATATCTAAGCCTGTTCCTTCAGCACTTTAGGGCAGCAGATGCTTTGACTGGAAGATGTTGGCAGTGTACATAGATCAAAGTACCAAATTCAGCATAATCATCCATATTGGTGGAACTGCAAGGATTATACTTAGGTAGTGGGGCCTGATCAGTTGAGATGTAATGCCCAGCATCCACTGGCTAATTTTGTCTATGCTATGCAAGTATTTTTTGCCAGTATTGGCCTTCTCTGGTAATATTTTCCTTTCTCTAGGATCACCTGCCTCTATTTCCTGCAACATGACCAGGACCCACTAGTGAAAATAGGTTTAGGCTTTGTCAAATTGTATCTACATGAGAAAGGATTCTAGTCAGTGAAGCAAGTAGGAGTTGTAGAATCAGTAACTCAGCAGTCCTACCTCTGAACAAAGACAATTAACGCAGTAAACAAGGCCATACGGTTCTAGATAAGGATGCCATCTTTCTCCTACATGGTATTTCTTATCTTGAAACACACAGTATGTATCTGAATCTGTAAAACAGTAAAGAATTGAAAGAGCTATGAATGAAAATTTCCATTCCATGTTTATGAAGTATATTTAGATGTGCAGAGTTTTCTGTAAACTACTTTTTTCTTTTCCTGGAGAATTACACAACAGAAAGACCCTTAATTCCACATGCCGTTTTTTCTAACCTTTCAAACCAAAATAAATGACACGGCCTCCCATTTTTCCAAAATTACAACTCCGGAAATGATGATTAAATGGCTTTCATACAGGTGAGTTTATCCTTTCACCTGTTTAGGTAAGAAAATTTAAGTGCCTGATCACTCAGACAGGCTTATAGAAAACAAAACTTCTTCACTGCAAAACCAAAGCAATTGGTCCAACTCAGGAAAATCCCAGGTTGTACCACAGAGAGATGTTGAAATAATTTATGCATCAGCTTTCAAAATATTTTAAGATCTTTTGTTCACTAAGCACTTCTGATCTTGCAGTTACAGATTTGCAGAAATCCACATACCAGTCAGACATTATTGTCCTGTCCCTTCCTGTCACATTATGGTTTCGCATTGAAACCTCAAACCTCTACAATAAAAGGGTGTTTCTTATGTGTTTCCATGTGGGACTTCCTTTCTGTTATCTTAATGATATCCAAGTTCAGTTTAATTCATTACCTATAGTATAGATGATACTTCAGGATATCTTAACAAAATACCCATCTTCCATGCATTAATCCAAGCCAGGGACAGTCTTCACATTTACTGGGCTAGAAGAAAGTAGCCAGAGCTAGGGACTGTTAGTAGAAGCTGTGATCTGCTTTCCCTTCACACAGGAGCATGACAAATGAAACACAGGATGTAAAAAAGCAGACAGCTGGAGTTTGGCAATTTCTCACTGTTCTTTCTTTGAACAAGGTTCCTGCACATGGTTTTCCTGTGAGTGGGTCCAATGGAGCAGAGGGCCTTTCTGGAACTCACTCTCTTTTGTTTTCCCCCCATCTTCCTTGGAAGTAGATCCTGCTGATACTGAGGCTAAAAATTTTTAAGGGCAAATAATGTCTTTTGTAAGAAGGAGGCCAAAACCCAACCTGTGCAGGTAGGGAGAGCATTCCAGAGACCTAGTAACAAGGCTGAAGCAGTCAATAACTCCTAGACTTATTTGGGTAGCTATTCCTCCTTGCCATCTCCCACGGATGACAGGTTTTGCAGAAATGCTCCCTTTCTTTTGTTTGTATTCTTTTCAATTCTTCTCATCAAGTTTTTGACAGTTTTTTAAGAGAGAGACCCTTAATTTTCCCAAAGGATGTTGAGAATCTAATCCAGTTCATGTGAGGTTGTTTTTACAACACAACAGAACAGTCTTGGACAAGCTTTATACTAGATGAAAACATCAGCACAATAGTCTTACACATGGGACAGATCCAGATAATCTGTCAGAAGTTTACAGATGTTACTAAATAGAATTAAGCACACTCTTGACTCAGGATATTTGAAATAAAACAGATTCTCCAACTGATGTGTTATGTTCTTTACGATGCACTATAACCTGTACAGCTTTAGGAAAATGTACCCCAAATGTGGGTGTGGCCTGATTCCACTAAATACAGGATTAGAAGGAGGAAGAATGTTAGAAGGTTTAGGACATTCTTTTCTGAACCACATCTGAAAATAGAAGGAAAATGTCCAATTTAGGTGAATGCGACAGCTTTGTTTGAAGTCTACTTACGTTTTACTTGTTCTAGTTTACCTCCATCTATGAAAAGGAGACAGAGCACACCAAAAAAGATAAAACGAAAATCCTCCAATATCCACTTTCTTTCCATCTTTATCATCAACAGGAAAAGAAAGAGCCTCCAAGAAGAGAATGTTGAGCTGTTGGGAAAAAATATTAAATTAATTAAAGTAAAATCTTGTAAGATACTCAATTATTTCACCCAGCACACAGAAATCCTAAACTTCCAGAAAAAAAAATATATATCTGTATCATGCATCTTCCTTTCATGGAAACAGCTTTGCCTTCAGATCATTTAATTTTTCGAAAAGAGGCCACATTCCTATTAATGAAAGCTGAAAAGTGGATATTCCTTCTAAAAATGTCCTTATTTTATTTCAAAGCAATCTGGCAAGTAAGCAATCTAAATTTTGAAAAGCTCTCTTTCCCAAGAAACTAGTTTGGGATATGTTCTTGTAGAGCATCACTTTTAGATGTATCTGTGGTGTCAGTCTCAACATGTTTGCTTCATCCTAAAGTTAACCTTGGGTGTCCCTGGAGTACAGGTCCTGCACTGTGGAAATCCCTGCTCAGGGTGAGCCCCCTGCAGCAGCCAGTGGGAGCTTTCCTTACCACATCTAATAGGCTTCCAGCACTATTCAGCTCGCCCCTTCGCCCCTCTCCCCACCACTATTGTTCTGGTACTGTGTATAATTAATTTTTCTAGAGTTAACCCTTCTGCTGCCTTGATAGCTGAGAGCAGAGTGGAGGAATGACTTGTCATCTTCATTCCTGTAGATCTTTAATGTCAAAAGCCTGCATGTGGGGCAAAGCTTAATTTATTCTTCTCTGTGTGGTGCAGAGCTGGTATTGCACTTGCTGCATGTGCGATTCTGTTTATCTTTTTCTGGGTTTCAACAAGTGAATTATTTTACGGAAATAATTAACTAATTAGCTAAAGAAGATTTTTTTTAATACAGCCAACTTAAGATTCTACTATTTTCTGCTCCAATGTTTATAAGCATTCATTACAAAAGTGTTATCTTCCTAGAGTGCACTTGTCCATAACTTACAATGTTGGAAAGATTTGGGTGTGATTTTAAAAGCCTTGATATGGATTCACTATTAGTTTTTAAGAAGCTTAAAAAAACCCAAAAAGAGTCACTATTGGAAAAATGAGCAGTCTGTTTTGTAAACTAATTTGGCCTCTTCAGATTTCAGGTATATAACAGAACTGTATATAAATATGTTCAAACTTACAGATAATCAAGGCAAAAATAATAATTTATATATGAATAAGTAAAGTGATGGATAACTTAAAGAAACTAAATAGTAAGTTAAGAAGCCCTTAAAATGAAGATTTTCCTGTTAAGACTATAGAGACCTAGGATACAGTAACAAAGGGTGTGTGATCTGATTTTATCAGTGGCTTCATTGCCTTCACTGTTCAAGATTTCTCTGTATTTCCAAACCACAACCACAATGGACATCTTCCTTAACTAACTAAACCTGTGCCACTGCTCTGTACTCAGTAAGCTCATTCAAAACAATGCAAATTGCCTCTGAAAATGTTTAAAGAAACCCCTTCTTTTAAGCACAGTGCCTATTCAGTAACTAAACATAACTTTCCATTTATTTTGCAAGTTGAGAATAATGTTTCAATTTCAGAAGAAGAGTTTAAGTGATTTTTCCCTTTCCACATATTCAAATCACATAGGACATTTTTGAAGCCAAACATCCTTTTAAAAACCTGTTTAACATTAAAACCTCATAATTTAGTCCCAGGACATCATGCATGCATTCAGAACAACAGTAGCACATCACTGGGACTAGCAGAAATGTGAATGTTTAAATATTTCAGCCTTCTTAGGGATTGCTTAAGCAAACAATAATTATAAACGGCGCACAATTATCCTTTGTGCAGCACCTTATCTGTTAGCTAGGTTGGTTAGTTGGAATAGAAAGGCTGGGAAATCCACCCATTTTAAATGTCAGGTCTTCAAAAGGAAGAACATTACAAAACTTGGACTGCTTGTTTTTAGAAATGCTGCACAGTAAAGTGAGATGGAGGAGTTAATAACAGAAATGGGATGGAGACTTTTGATGTCTTTCTTAATTCTCTTTAATTTCTGTATTGTTGTTACTCCAAATATAAACACATACTTTTCACTATTAGGACACTCCCTTTATTTCCCCAAAGGGCAATGTCCTAAAAATATTCCCGGATTTAAATAATCTCAGTTAGTATTAACCTGTTAATTATTGGTGTATTTTCTGCATTGTAGAAACAATTAAAGTCATCCACATCTTACATGAATTACTAAGTGAAATAAAGCAGAACGGGCTCTGTTCTAACGCCTCGCCCTCCAAAGAACCCGGTTTGGTAACTACAAGAGGCAGTGTCCGGCCTCGCCACGTTTTACGATTAGAGAAAAAAACCCGCAAAATGCAAAAATGGCAGAGCCGAGGGCAGCTGGCAGGGGCTGCGAGACGCGGGGCTGCGGTGATGCAGCGGCGGGGACAGCTCAGCCCCGACGGCCGCGCTCCCCTTCATCTCCCTCAGCATCACCCTCTCCCTCCGCTCTTCCCGAGGCGTTATCCCTGCGGCGTGTCCGCCCGCTGCCGTCGGGACGTGGCTGTAAGCGGGCGGCTCTCCCGCTGCGCAGCGGCCGCGGGCTCCGGCTCTGGCTGCTCCGACAGAACAGCCGCCCCTTGGTCGCCGGCCCGGGGAGCGCCCGCCGCCCCGCCCGGGGCCGGGAGGGGAGCTCGGCTCGGGGCTGCCCCCCTGCCCGGGGCCGGGCCAGGTGCCGGCGCTGCCCCGAGGGGGCGGCGGGACTTGGACCGGCGAAACGGGACAGACGGAACGCCGGGGAGGCGTCGAGTGCCCGCGCTGGGCTGTCTGTGCCGCGGCCTCGGGCGTAGCTCCGGCAGCGGGACCGCGCGTTCCCGGGGCCTCGTGTCGGACAGCAAAGCTCACAAACCTGGGGCAGGGCTGGAGGCCGCTCCGCTCCGCTCGGACACCGCCGCGAACTGCGCTCGGGCTGGGGCAACCGCGCGGCTCCGCGCTCCGCTCCGCCGGGTACGGGGGGCTCCGG